>OX421980.1:57579002-58179002 GCA_949128135.1 Parasteatoda lunata | reverse complement strand
TATTTTCAATTTGCTTAATATAGAAAATATCCCGAGATATAGAAAAATACGCAAAAAGTAAATTTAACATAAAAGGGTCTTTGGACCACTCTCTTGACAAAACGATTGGGACCATATTTTCCCTTAGAAATCCGAATGCGGAAAAAAAGGTATATTTATTCAGAGAAAGTAAGTTTTAGTGTCCAATTTCGTAACTTATATCTTCTGCACTAATTAACTAACATATTTCAGGTTACCCCCTAGAACATTTAAGATTGAATTCTAGAACGTAAAGATCCAATCAGTAGATAAAAGTTATTCATCGTTTTCACGTTTTTTTGCACACTGTACATATATAATGTGCATATATAAATTGCGTCTATGTCTATACATGATACTGATCTATGCACGAAAGGAGATACAATGTACGTGCTTATGTATAATCAGGAGGAAAAAAAAACAGAATAACAGATCACTATTTTAAATTTTGAATGGCTGACCGTATTTTCATTATATGTAATGCTATAGCATTATCTCAAATAAATTTCTAAAAGTTAAGTATAACTGTAGCGAACTATTACTTTTTCAGAAAAAACATACAAATTTTTACATTCGATTTGCATGCAAATAAATTCTTAAAATTCTTACAATCAGGGACAAATGAACATTTGGCATAAAACTTGGAAGGTCGTCAATTTTTGGCATTGGTAGAAACAGATAGGTAGAACAGATAAGAGTAAACCTAATTAGGAAATCTTTCTGTCTTTAAACGATTGATTGCGCTAACTTTCCTTCTGTGCAATGGAAAAAAATGTGATCCCATTTTTAGGAATGGAATAAAAAATTGGTTGGAAGATTTTTTAAAGTTATTCATTGCGTAAACCTATCAATCAACTCTATGAAAAAATCTGATCACAGATTAATAAAATAAATATATGGTGTTAGTAAGATTTTTCCCTCTTCTAATAAAATTTAGAATGAATTAAAAACAATACTTGATATTTGCATTTCTATTTGTCTTGAAAGAAATATGCTTTAAAAGACAGAAACTATAGGACATATCAAGGTTGCCCCCGTATCGAAAAATTAAAAAAGCCAAAAACTGGTATTTTTAGAAAACCTAAAAAATTGTAGCAGAATTATTTCATGATTAGCTTTTATCGTATGAAACACGGACGCCCCGAAGCCTTAATCTGTAAAAAGTGGTAAATAATAAAAGCAAAAATTTATTGAAAGACATTAAAATTAGCTACTTTTTCTTGACTACTTCTTTCAGTTTACTATTCAATGAACGCATAGAATGTTTTCGCTTTAAATATGAGCAATTTCCAATGGTGGTCGTTACAATTCAATGATTAAATAAATAAAAATAAATTGAGTTTCTACCACTTCTAAAATTTTTACTCGCACGTGGCATGACTGTATGAAATGAAGAAAGCAAAATTATATATATTGTGTGATCACCCATCACCTCCTATATTAGAAAGCCCCCCCCCCCCCCCCGGTTTCATATAAGTAGTCTGCTCAAACTATTTAAAAAGTGAACCAGTTGTGCGCATGAACCCAAATTCTATATTGAAAGTAATTGAGAGAAATTTATAATATAGATTTGAGAATTGAATCTGTAGTGGTTGAAAAGTAAATAAGACAATTTAAATCAAAAATTACAATACAGAGCATTTCTTAAGTCGCAATCATGATGAAATACGCTATTTTGTGATAAAAACACAGATGTAAACATGAAATTTAAAATTAAAAAAAGAAAAAAAACTGAAGCAGCATACTATCTCTTCACATCAATTGCTGGTCCGGGGAACCACTGATAATTCTTTTATGGTGGATGTAGTTAGATTTAAGTGGTCTTGGACGAATGGCTACTGTTTGTTTTAATTCCAGCAAAGCCCTGTGTTGTACAATTTATCAATAAAAAAGACAAAATTTTTAATGAAAAACCTACTTTTTCCGTTTAAAACATTTCTTATGTGAAATTTTGAAACACGCTGTTTTATCAAATAAATTGAAAAAATCTTATTCAACCAATTCTGCATTATTCTCCGCATCATTAAACAAAAGTCTAATCAGATTCAGTGAATAATATAAAACAAATAGTTTAAGACTTTAACAAGTATGTATAAAAATGCTCATTACCATATGCTGAAGTAGATTTAACGTAAAATTTAAAATTATATTTTGGTTACCAAACATTAAAGGAGAAGCAACATCGGTAGAGCTTGAAGTCCACTTATGAAATTCGGTTTAATTTATCATTGAATAAATACTAGAATGATTTTATTAAAAGTTAGATCTACTTATTGAATGTAGAAGGAAGAAGGGTTCTGTGAATTTCAGCTTGTTTCAATTACAGTAAATTCCTGAACTAAGTGTTTATAGAAATGAAATATTTTTAGAGTTTATTGTTCGGTAATTGCATTCATTTTCGAATCTCGTTATTTCAATTTTAAACTTGTTTTTTTAATTCTGTTGTATTTTACTGAAGCATGAAGTCTCAAGGTCATTAAACCTCTTTTTACTCTATACTGCTGTGTTAGAAATGTAGGCATGCAATACTTTTTATTAGCTTAAAAATTTTCAAAAAAAGAAAATAGTTTAAAATTGTTAGATGATTCTTAAACACCTATTGTCCGTCTAAATATGTGTATTTTAGCTTTTCATTAAAAGTCACTAGTTTTATACCCAGCCCTTTAAAACATAACTTCCATTAATAATAAGGAAAAAATTTTTTTGTCTTTATTCTGACTATCAAATCATAATATCTTTCAGAGATGCTCCTCATATTTCCTTATCATGTAATGATATCAACACGACAGTAAACAGGTGAATGGCAATAAGATTCACATCTGTATTTTTTTATATATTATTTTTAAAAGGATGTATATGTTTTGGTTCAATAACTTTAATGAATCTTTAGCTTAATTAATTTATCATGCATGTTTTAAGCGATTAGTTGATTAAGCTGAGCTAAGGATTTATCATGCATACATGACATGTATCACACTAACATCGCTTGTATCACCATCACTCGCTCTCACCATAACATCGCTCAATATGAACGAAAATATCTACAGTGTAGTTTGAATGAAAATATCTACAGTGTTAAATATCTACGTTTATTTAAAGATAATTGCATGCAATAAATAAATTTCAGTAAATATTTACTATTTTTTATTATTTTATTATATTATTTTATTTTATTATAGAGTCGAAAAAATGTTGAATTGTAAAGTACACACTTTTTTAAGTAATTTTAGAAAATATAATTTTACATGGCAAGATACTAAATTTGAGCGAAATTGGTCTGATAGTTCCTGAGAAATTTAAATTTAAATATACGTTTTTTTTTAAAAATTCAATTTCTTAGAAGCTGTTCCACATATTTCGCTCAGATTTTGTATTTAATCATGTAAAACTGCATTCTTTAAAATTATGTAAAAAAGTTTTTATCTAACAATTCAAAAATTTTTCGACTGTTTTAAAATAAAAGATAAAAAAATAAAAAATAAGAAATATTTACTAAAAAATTTTTTTCCGTGGAATTATTTTGGAAAAACAAATTTCATAATAATGCTCAAAATCATATGAAATTCGCTTAATAAGTTACGCACGATATATACGCACAAAGTAAAATCAATACTAAGGGGTCAAAATTTTGGATCCCTCTTCTGAAGAAACTATGGAGACCATACTTCCCAGATGATGACTACCCCATATATTTTTGGGGTCAAAAGTCCGAATCTGTCGAAAAAAGGTATGTTTATTCAGAGAAAGTAAGTTTTTATGTTTGATTTCGTAACTTACAATATCGTCTGCTCAAATTAATAAGCATATTTGAGGTTATCTCCTCGAATCATTAAGATTGAGTCCCAGAATGTAAAGATCCAATCATTAGATCAAAAGTTATTCCCTGAGGCAGAATTTTTTAGAGATACTTTTAATTATAACAATTACTAATATAAAGTAACAGAAACGTTGTGTTTACAGAAGAAAGTACAGAATAAAAATATATAAAAAATTTTAATAGTAAACATAATATTTTTTTAAATTTTAATAAAATAGGAGATATTCTCGCCTTTTGTAGACGGAAAAATGCACTAATTTTTTCCGCTTTCAAATTTCGTAAATCATTACACAAATTAAAATTCATAAATAAATTAAACGATAATAAATTAAAATTCGTACATAAATTAAAAATCGTAAAATCCGTGCACTAACTTAGATACGCAAATAGGACTCTTCGAAAAAGAGATTCTCAAATAAGTGTATATAAAATGTGGTGTTCTTTAAAGGAAAAAATAATGAAAGAAAGATAATCGATTCTAGATCTTTTGAACTTTCGCGATTTCACAATTTTTTATTTTATATTAGTAATTTGAAATTCTGGCTGAAGCCAGTCATTAAAGATTTTTTTAAAAATCTCAAATGAGAATAGATAAATTATTATTATTTATTTCCTCTCTGATTCGCGAGAAAGATATATTTGAAAAAAAATTCTGCAAAAAAAAAAAAAAAAAAAAAAAAAAAAACGTTTTTCGAAAAATTATGCAGGAAAGAAAACCAAATTTTCCCCCTTCCCAAATGAAAAATCTTTCTGCAAAAACTTTGCAACGTTCTGCGACAATGTCGCCGTGTCGCAGCAGTTCTGCCACCGAAGATTAAATGTATAGAATATTTTTGAATAATTGTAATAAATCACATAATAATGTAAAATAATTATTTTTTTATGTTTGTTAAACGCTTAAGTCAGAGAACGAAAGAAAGAAGGAATTCGATTTTGTCACTCCTGAAACAAAAAACGTCTGACCCATCACTTTCTAAAGACAGAGGAAAAATCCTCTCTCCACCAAGTGATGCTTCTGTTTTAGGTGTGATAAAAATAAAACTATTATTTTCCTTTCAGTCTACCTAGAATACGTAGTTCTTAAAATTTTTATTTCATATTATTTTCTTTTCTTTTAGTTTTGATCTGTTTATGTTTTGAAAAGGTCAAAATTTACAATAACTTTTACTAAGAAGGAGAAAAAGATACGAAATTCTATCTATTGAAAAATTTCTTTAATGATAAAATGACTATAAACTTAACTTTCAATTGTCTGAAAGCAATCGTAGCTTGTTTTAGTCAATAGAATAATGGTTAAATTAGCTGCATTTCGGCAACTTAGAAAATAATCAAAATGTCTATTGGTGATGCGTCACTTTTGCCGATAAAATGGTAATAAATTCGGTTGCGGTCAAGAAATGACTTGTATTGTCAATAGGCACTCCAGTAGACATTTGAGTGCTCTAGCTAGTCAGCAAGTAGTAGAAATTTCGATCACAAGTTGCATCATTACAAACACGTTGTTCAAAAAATTCAGTTAATAATAAATTCTGCAGATGATAAGAAATCTTTATAAATTCACGGAGAATTGTGACAGGTTTTCCGAAATTCTCAGAGACAAAGACAAAAGAGTTGTTTGTTATTTTCATTGATGATTAATTCCGTTTTTATACGATATTGAGCTTTTATATGTTTTTGTATTCTCTATAAAATTTCTTTAATTTTTTTTACGTGAATAGCAACTTAAGATCTACAATAAAATAATTTTTTCACTTCATCTTTAGCAGAAATTTAAAAAGTATATTAGAGAAAACACTACGAAACATTATAAAAGTTTGAATAAAAATTTGTTATATTTTATAGAATTAAAGTGAAAAAAATTACTTTGGGGGTTTGGAATTTTTTTAAAGAATAAAATACCTGAATTTTCAAAATTATTTTAGTTCGTCTGTAAGATTACAGTCGGACCTCTATTTAACGAAGCCACTAAATCCCAATGATAAGTTTGTTATATGGGAAATTCATTAAATAGAAAATCACTTTTTGAAATACTTAAACAACACAAAATAGGTTTTAAATTCATAAACACTAGGGCATAATAAAAATAGCAATTGATACACTTTTATCTTGTAAACTGGCATCTACTATTTATTTCACAAATCTTAACTATGAAAGATATCTGCATGGGAAGTAAGAATAGAGCAAAACATTATCCACTGTTACACTATCATGCTACATACATTTTCAACTAAAAAAGCTAAATTTATGTACAAAATAATAGCATACTACATGCGTTCATTATACATTACCACACGCGCTCTTAAGTTTAATTGCTGCTAATAAAATCCTTTAATTTCGTTTGAAATGCAAACAAAAAAGGAAAGGGATTTTATTGCTTTTTCTAAAAGTTAAGGGGCTTCGAAAATCAATTCAAGGTCATTTTCCCCATAAAATGCGTAACAAGTTTGATATGTTGTGAAATATTTTGAGAAATAGGGAAAGTGGATTTAAAAGAAAAGTTCGTTAAATAGAAAATTCACTTCGCGATTAGGAAGTTATTTTGCGAAGAAATTTCCAAAATGTTCTTGGTTCCGAGAAAAAAAATTGCAAAATAGAGAAATTTGCAAAATGGAATCGAATGGAGTTCGAAATGTAGAGAAAACATGGAAAAAATTACAGAAGAATGAAAAAAGGGGAAAAGAAAAATAATAATAAAAATAATAAGAAAATCCGGAAAAAATTCCGAAAAAAGGAAAAGAAATTGATATAAATCCGGAAAATAAAAGATATAATCTTTTCATCAGCTCACACGATTATATCCGCAAAATTTTTTCTATATATATATATATATAAAAAAAAGAAAGATAAAAAAAAACTAATTTTTTTCCTTTTTTTCAGATATTTTTTTCCGGATTATTATTATTATTTTTCTTAATTTTCTTAATTTTTTTTTCCTTTTTGTATTTATCTGTTATGATATATATATATATATATATATATATATATATATATATATATATATATATATATATATATATATATATATATATATATATATATATATATATATATATATATATATATATATATATAATATATATAGTAGTTTTACAATATTTATCGATGCCCAGATTTCAATATGATTTGTTATAAAAATAATTGATAGATGGGATTTTAATGATTGAAATCCGAGCATCATGATGCAACCAATGATACCCGCAGAGATATTTTCAATGAGAGATTGCATAAGAAAAAAATATTTCAAATACAAAATATCAATATTTTGCACAATGCTCCTAAAAAAAGGTTTTTTGGATGATCAGTTCTTTGACATTATTTTAAATTAATGGTAAAAACATAAATAAAAATTGTAATACTCTAAACTGCATATAGTATAAGCAAAAGAAAAGAAAAGTGTTCGACTGTTGTATTAATATTTTGCGAAACACAAGCCTATAAGTTGTTTATAGCATCGAATTCAGAGATGTTTTTATTTACTTTTTTTATGCCTTGAAATGGGCATTAAAAAAAATTTAACTATAAAAATTAAAAAGAAGTAGCATTTAAAAGTTATAAAATATAATTTTTAATTTATTAGATTTTATGGGAGGAGGGGTATGTTACCATGGTTAGCAGTAACATATCTGACAGATGTAAACAAATTGGGTTTGACTCAATGCATTTATTTAAATATATAAAAAATGATTACTTACAATCATTGTTGCTTTTCAGGATTAAATAGAAAACCCAATTATTTTTTATCCAAAATGCAGTGACAGAAACTTCCTTAAACACGCATCTGTTTTTATTTTTCAGAACAGAGGGTTTGTATCGTTTGATTGGTTTCAATTATTTGTCAGCAAGACAGAGGCATCAACTTTTGTTTAGTATTTATAGCAGCAGTTCTTAGGATTCCCTCAGTGGTGGGACTTCTTTTTTTTTTTGTTGCCAATCTATTCAATCGGAAATTGTTTTTTGAAAGAGTTTTTCTCAACTGATTAGAGATACTTCCTTAGGCCCTTCTTGTTACATGCACCCCAAACTAAGGGGAACATTTCTGGCTTTTAGCAGAGGAAAGCAACTTAATGGTCAATTTTACTTATTTATTATTATTTTTTAGTTACTTATTTATTTTTGTTATAGAATATTAAAATTAATTTACTCAACGGCGAAAGCAGAATATTTTAACCTTTACAATAGTAATATTAATAAATAATGATTGAGCAAAAGAACAATAAAATGAAAATAAAAATGATCCATTTGGCGCTTTTTTTTCGAACAATGCGCCCATGGCAAAATGCCCCACTTGATATAGATGTAGATACACCAAAATGCCCTCTAGATACGCTACTGTTTGTATCTATCTTAACCTAAAGTCAGAGCAGTGGTGGCTCAGTGGATAGAGATTTCGCCTTCCAATGAGGTGAACCGGGTTCGAATCCCATCGATGGCTGGTCGATACGAATTCCACATCCGACTTGCACCGACCACAGTGCTGAAGTGAAATATCCTCAGTGGTAGACGGATCATGTGTTTGATTCCCCTTGCCGTCAGGTTAACCGTGGGAGATTTTCCTCTCCAAATAACACAAATGAGGGTTAGTTTCATCAAAAGGTCCTCCACGAAGGCAATTTCGCCGAATCCAGGAGTCCGTCCTGGATTCCGGGAGTGAGTACTACACCACAGTTTGCACAGTGTATTTAGTCATAGCTCTATATCTAATATTTCATTTGCTTGATATTTCAAAATAATAAAGATTAGGAAACGGAAAAAAAAAATATCTTACAGAACCGAAGAGATAACGATTAATAAACGAATTATAAAAAAGTTTTCGGTACAAAAGTAAGTTATGATACCGGTAGCTGAATTTGCAGAGTCAATCTGCAACTTAATCGCCGTAGATTTTAAACTTGTCTTCGACCCTAATACGGTCAAGCAGAGACATATAATTGTACAAATTTGGCTTCATCTGACATTTGTACAGTATAATTTTGCTGTGCTAATTTGCACAGATTAGATAGGTAAAAATTATATGCAACAAAATGTTTTTTTTTAAAATGTCTTATTTTAGTTAAAAAATTTGCATAAGCTTTTAAATGAATCGGATAGTGAAAATTGGAAAATTGAATAAGTCCCTATGACTAGATTAGAATTTTCGGAGATAAAGAATGTTTTTTTTTTTATTTAATTTTTCTTGTCTTTAAAGTTTTTTATTTTTCAAAATTCCAGTTAATTAAGGAACATTATTTAAAATTTTCCAAAGTCTTCATTTTCCGTTTGCATATATATTTGCAGATTGGGAAACAATTTTATTAAGCACCTGTTAAAAACAGTAATTTAGTAAGTTAAGAAATTAAAAAAGATTTTTTGTTTCTCTAAGTAATATTTTAGGCATTATTTTAGCCTCTTAAACTTTTTTTTATATTTACTCGATTTTTAGTTTCTTTGAGTTTTTAAATCGGAGATTAAAAATAATCCGCAGATGCTTTAATTATTTTCTCAATTATTGAATTATTTGCTCAATTAATTTTCATTAGAACGCTGATAAATGAATTAATAAATGAAAATAATGACAATATGCTATAGGAAAAAATGAAAATCGACCTTATATATATATATATATATATATATATATATATATATATATATATATATATATATATATATATATATATATATATATATATATATATATATATATTCATATTTCTGAATTTTGACCACATGCGTTTATTTACGTTGTTCTATAGATAATTTCAGACGAATAGGGGCATTCACAGAAAAATATGAGCCTTAGTAGTATTTTATGTAAATAATTGCAACGAAATTTAGCAATGCAAGAAATATAAAATAAATTAACAAAGTGTAAATAAATTATCCAAGTCTGTTAATGATCAGATGCCACTTAGTACACGTTAAGCAATTTTTAACGACGTTTTTAGAATAATTTTAAAGGTGTTATTTAAAAGATATAATTACATTAAAAAATATCGTAGATATAATATAATTTAAAAGATATCATTGTTCCTTTTGACAAGGCGGGAATGACTCTGTGTTAAAAAGTAACACAGGTTGTGATACGGATCCAAAGTTCGAATTTGGCAATTTTTATAACAATTTTCTCTATTTTTTTAGTTTAATGAAAGAAAATTAATTTTGTCTATGTAAAAATTTTATGAAATAACTGATGTGTGTCCTTATTGCAAGGCCCGCGCTAAGCATTCGCCACCTCATCAAATGCGATAAAATCGTAAATTTGGCGAATAAATCTGCGATTTGGCGAAAGTATTACCGAATGATTTTTTCCACTGTAAAGAAAAATATATATTCAAATCGATCCACAAAATTAATTTTTTCTAAACAAATCAACATTTTTAATTCGATTATAGTAATTTTGGTAATTGGGTCCAAATAATATAAGCCTGAAAAAAAATCACCGTAAAATAGTTTTCTATGGGAAAAAAATTTATCATAAAAAATTGTTTAGGTTTTCATTTGGAGAAGACTTTCGAAAATTTGCGAACACCTTTAATATTTGGCTAATTTACTGGTTAATAATTTAAAATCTTTAGCGCATGACGTGCTTCGAAAAATGTACTCTAAACCTATTTTATAATGTCAAGTCTGGCTTTATAGTAGTTTTTTTACAATGTCAAGAAGAAAGGTGTTATATTAGAGTTACGGTTATTATACGGAATTTCGGTTTTATTACAGATCCGTAGCCATAAGAGCATATTACAATGTGAAGAATTTGTAATTATTAAATAATAAAATAATTCGTTGTCAGCAAATATTTCTAATTGATACAAAAATCATTTTTTATTCCTTCCTTAACTCAATTTTATCCACAATATTATTTTTAAAAATTTTAGGGTTTATGTAGCTTGAAAATACATTTTCAAAATTGAACTAAAGTGAAAAGATCAATTGTGCAGATAAATTGTTGAACTACTCGTACTTAATACTCTATTATAAAAATCAATAAAATATTTTATTTTCAAAATAATTACTTATTTATTCCCAAGTGAAACATAAAGTTGGAAGAAAATTTGTAATATTTATAATATTAGTTAATACACCGCACAAAAAAAATCTTTTAAATTTACGGAAAAAATTGTCAGTTGATGTGTCATTATAAAATCATTTATTTAACTGAAAAATACCGTTATTTAAAACCAGACGTCTGTTTTTTAAGAAGTATTGTTATTTTAACAAAATAAACTCTGTTTTTTTTTTTAAAAAAAACTATTTTAATATTGTGATAAATGCAAGTTGAGAGCAGCATTCGTACGACCAGTTGACACTGCGATTCGAACCTGGATCCTCTCGTTGGAAGAGGAGCACTTTTCCCCTTGAGCTGTCGCAGCTCTAGTGCAGCAGTATAAAGAGAAATCCCAAGCTATTTTTATAAAGAAAAAAGTACTTATTGGAATAAGACTTATTGGACTAAAAAGTACTTATTGAAATAATATTTAAGTGTTAAAACGTTTAAAAAAAAACAGCTTTAATATATCAAATATACAGATAAAGTCTACAAAAAGAGTGAGAATTTTTTACAGTGCAAAAATGTTATTCGAATAAAAAAGTTTTTCAGGTGAACTAAAAAGATAAAAATAATTTTATTTTGTCACACCTAAAATGTATTATGTATTTGTATTATTTTTCGAAAAAAGGAGGAAACTTTTAATTGGTGACATAAGTTTGTAGTCGAAATGAGGTATCCAACATTATTTATTTTAGGTGTTAGTCCACTTCAATAACGAGATTTTAAAAGGTATTTATACTTTTTCTTATTCCCTTCACTTTAATTCTGTGTCTATTTTTTTTATTTAGTTACTTTTTATTCAAAATTTGTCGAAATTTTAATTGAAAATTAATCCTATTTAGTAATGTGAGGAGATAAATTTAACTGATAGGAATTGAAAACGATTGAAACTTGTATTGCATCTGATCGAAAGCTTTAATGAAAATTTAAAAACTCTAGCTAGTCGAAAGGTGATAAAAATTTCAATTCACTCTTCATTCCACACATACAAAGAAATGCAAACACATACAAAAGTCATCAGTTAAGTAAAATGTAGTAAGTAAAAAGAACAGAATAAAACTGAAAAGCGCATACTTTACTTCATTTGCAACGTGATTCGAAATTAGTTTTGCTCCTACAGATAAAGATTTTTTTAAATTATATTTTTAGTTAACTTTTGGTTGAAATGCACAAATTTAAAAACGTTATATATAACAGGGGGTCGCTTTGTTACTACAAACTTCTAGCTATGACACATCTTCAGGAATATTACTGTTAAGAAACCCATGCAGGGAAATGTAATCGTATGCTCGTCTAGGGGCATTTCCTTATTATAATATGTTCAGACGCACACGAAGAAAGCGTATGATGATACTTTCGGGCATGGATTCCTATGCAGCTTTAATCTTGAGTTCGTGCCCTAACTCCCCTAGACGTTTATCGAAACATTTATGCAACCCCCTGCTATATATAACGTGTTTAAACTTGCACATTTCGGAAAAAAAAAATGTTTTAAAAATGTCCTTAAAAACTGTCCCTTGAGAAAAAAAAAACGATTTCAGATGTGAAAATATCCAAGATCCGTTAAAAAAATTTTATGCAACAGAAATAAATATTAAAAAAAAAAAAAAATTCCAGGGTATTTGATGAAAAAAAATTAAGTAACATATCAATAGGGTTTAAAAAAATTATTTTCTTATTTGAATGCGTAAAATTATGTTTTTAAGTGAATAATTCGTTTTAAATGAATGGTTTCATTTAAACGTACTTTGCCAAAACAACAGAATAATTTAAGGCATATTTAACTTAGTTTGTAATTATAGTTATAAAGATTTAAGCAAAAGAAAGAAAGGTTGTTATAGACTTATTTATTATCTTTTATTGTTCAAGAGTATATTATTAATAAAGTTGAAACAATTTTTTTTAGGAAACATTATTTATTATCGTTATACTAAGCCAATTTATTCTGTATCCCCATCGTTAATTTAAGCGATCACTTGTTATTACTAGCGGTCTTATAAACTGGATTGCATCTAATTCAGCATAAATGCATACATAAAAAAAAAAAAAAAAAGACAAAGATGGATACTTTTCAATTTAATTTCTCCTTTTTTTATATCAGTTTTGAGAATTTATTTAGAAACCTTTTTTAAATGATGACAATGACATTTTTAACGATATCGTATGACTCAAATGATTTATTTCGAGAACTAAATTCTTCATAAAATACATTGTTAGTTATCTTCCTAGAAATGATGTTCAAAAAACATATTTTTTTGGCAATGAAACAATTCTGTCTAATCCCAGAAATCAAATTATCTCAGAAAGATCTTAGAATAATCTTAGATCCTGCAATCCATGAGCTTTATTTCGTTTTAATAACAATAAAATTACAGGATTTTTTTTAAAATTAAATGCAAATTCATAAATATTTGCAGAAACTGTTTCATTGCTCATATGTCATCTCATTGTCTTTAAGAATTGTTTTACATGGTTTTAAAAAACGTTAGCAATATGCAAAAGGATGGTATGGGGCTGAGTGTGCTTACTTGGCAAGCAGGTTTCCCAGATTCCGTTTCTGGTAATGACTCAGTACTCACTCACATCCTTTTAATTTTATGTTGCTAAACCATTTATATGGTAATTTTACCGTTCGCTATTGTTACGGTTTACTGGAAATTCTGGTTTTCAAAGTTATAGTTCTTATTACAATACATTTAGTAACAAATACAAATATCAAAAGTAAATGTAACCAAATAAATGCCATGCTCTAAAATATCATGATTTAATTACCAAAATGATCTTCAGAACTACTAATGATTTTCCAATTTATATGGTGATTTTACCCTTTTGATATCTTTGCTTCTTACCAAATAGAAAGGTAATAATTTGTTTACCCTTCTACGGTTTATTTAATATGGCAGTTTATTTAAATGGTTGATAGCAGTTAGATGACTGCTAATGATTTCTTATTCTAATATAAATTTCTCATTCATAACGAGGATAAAAGAACAAGAATGATGGCTTCAAATATTTTATTAGAGTGCTTTAAAGATATATCACACTATAGCGACTGTTTTATCCATCTTTCATGTGATAGCGGGATTTATTTTTTAATTTATGTACATATGTGAGTCTCTTTGTAAATACAAAGAACAGCTAAAAAACTCTTTTCAGTTTAAAAAACAGATAATAAAATTTTACGAAAGATAGCAAAAATAAACATCGAATGTTATAGCGGGCCTCGAATCCATTATACATACGCTTCAGAGAGCTTAGCGGGGTGGCAATACAGCACGGCGAGGTTCAAGTAAAGCAACCATATATTATAGGGGTTCGTTGTCCTTCATCCAAGAGCGCAGAAGCATTTGTGGGTGCATCTTGGCGTTGTTTTTCTCATTTTTATGCGATCTGTTCCGCAATTTGAAAAGACACAAGCAACTATTTGCATTAAGCACACGACTCTGTAAATATTTCTAAACTAAATTTCTTTATTTACTGTTACATATCCGTGGAGACGATTTGTTTCGACCTGCTACCGTTTGGCAGAAAGTCGAGACTGGTGTAAATATAATTAAAAAAGAAAATTATTACTATTCCAAGATTTTATTATTATTATTTATTTATTGTTACACATACATATGAAGACATTTGTGTTAATTACAAAGCACCCTTTATAAGCCTCATTCAAGTTTAAGAAAAAAAAAAACTCGCAATTTATTAAGAAACATTACTAAGATGCATCTATTGCAACATGGAGATAGCTGGTACGAATCCCATCGTGTAAGATGCATGTGTATGGGGTGAGATGTATGCGTGTGTTGTGTCTTTTGTGCTATATGTTTATCGATTTGACAAGGGTATATTAACTGATTTACGCACACAAGTCTGTGCATGTCGGCGTAGTAATAAATAAATATATGTTTCCAGGGTTACAGTGCGATTTAAATCCGTCACCTCTTTGCTTCCATTTTTGGATGTTGGTCAAGCTTGAAGCTATCTGAGGAGTTACTTAGCTAAAAAAGCAGCTTAAAAAACATACATATATATACAATAATATATACAAAACAATATTTATAAAATCTCTTGGGTAGCTAGCAGGGTTCGTTGATTTAAATCAGCTTGATTTAAATCAACTGATATATATATATATATATATATATATATATATATATATATATATATATATATATATATATATATATATATTATATATATATATATATATATATATATATATATATTATATATATATATATATATATATATATATATATATATTATATATATATATATATATATATATATATATATATATATATATATATATATATATATATATATATATATATATATATATATATATACATATATATATAGATTTTAAAAGTTAAAAAAACAGTGCTTTAAATTATTGATACTTTTATTATTTTCTTTCCTTAGTTTTAAAATTTATTTTAAATAAATTGCTGCATTAATTAATTTTAGTTAACGAAATTACTTTCTTTCTTGGTGTGTGTTAAACACATTTGAAATTACATGTTTAAAAATCTTTTGATTCTTAGCATTGAAAGTACAGATTAAAGTAAATATTTAATGCTGTCTTAATATAGACTTGCATAGCTGTAGAAAGTAAATATACATGATTTTTTTTCAAAAAGAAAAAAAAGCAAATGTTAATTAAAATTCTACCTTTTGATTAAAAAAGCATGGAATTCAAATCTACATTGTAGTTTATTGATGGAAATTTCTATATTTCTAAAGCTTGAGGTTATATTAAAAAGAAATTACCTTAATATGCCAAAAATAGAAAGAAAAAAAAAAGCATGAATTCAAATCTACATTGTAGTTTATTGATGGAAATTTCTATATTTCTAAAGCTTGAGGTTATATTAAAAAGAAATTACCTTAATATGCCAAAAATAGAAAGAAAAAAAAAGCTGAGTTCAGATATTTTTTTACTGATATAGTGTCATTCTTCCCTTTTAAAGTCTATTTGAAGCAGTAGGGTTATTAACTGGTATTTTTTTTCTCATAATATGTTTACGGTATCTTTGAAATTATCAGATTTTCTTTTGTGAAAAAAATTTCCAATGAGTACATAGATTTTTTTAAAATGTTTTTTAGCTTAACTTATGTATTTTGACATAGGATTAAAAATGAATATTTTAGCATAAAAATATATAGATTGAATATTTATTTTTTGATGAATGACAACATTTATAAACACAATCTGTTGCATTTATTTCGCCACTTTATAAATCACAAGAAAAAAAAAAAAAGAGAGATCACAATTTTAAATTAAAATTATGGTGTGCTAACTGAAACTTTGTGTTACTAGTTAAAGTAGTATTCTTTAAATTATCTATTTTATCTTGTCTTTTAATTTCAATCATGCCTTTGTATCAAAATGGTCGCTATGCATTATAATGAAAAATTATTTTAGTAAGTTAGAGCTTTTAAAACATTGTTATAATATAGTTTTAATATTAATTTAATTTTGATTAAACATTCATAAGGTTTTTTTAATCATAAATTAAAGCTCTTATAGTGTATTTGAATTAAAAAAAAAATCTGATTTAAATGAAAAAAAATCCGATTTAAATAAAAATAATCCAATTTAAATAAAAATAATCCAATTTTTTTGATTTTTTTAAAAAAAATATAAAAAATCCCGAACCCTGGTAGCTAGCCACTAACAAAAGGTATAAATTTCAAAAAGCATAAAGCCCTTTTTATATACTTTTAAAATCATAGAAACGCCCTCTTTATACTTTGATGGAAAGCCAGAAAAGAAGACAATTTATTCTCACAGTTAGAATTACTAAGATCAACTTCAAATTATTATCACTCAAAATTCACTTAAAACTAATTACCTTATACTTATTTTTAGGAATATGGTACATTTCTAGAGCGATGACTAATTTTTCTGCATAGTGAGCTGAATTCAATTAAATTTAAAATTCTCAATATGTTATAAAAAATAGCAAGCAAGTTAACATATTTAAAAGTTAGTTTATTTTCTTTTTTTATGAAAAAGATAAAAACATTTTTAAAGAATAGCATTTTCCATTTTCTTCGATAGCGAGGGTATTTTTTTAAAAAAATATATAATATTCCTTATAACCAAATAAAGTTTTTTTCTTTAATTTGCATGACTTGTAAAGGAAATTTGCGACGGTTAAACGGTCACGGTAAAAATAAAATCAATTTATTGTAAAGAAACTAAATAGTTTCGCGGAGAACGAGAAACAATTTTTATATTTTTTTGTCATGAAAATAAATTTATATCTTGATACGTACATTCAGAAATTTATTACTTAACAAAGCAAAAAACGAACTTTATTTAAAAGAATTTGTTTTCAGGAATATTTAAGCAATATAAATATGTGCGTTTTTTCTCCTAACATAACATCTGAAAATAAAAGTTGTAGGGTGTTGGGTATGCGACCTTTATTTTGCATGATTGAGTAAACCAGATGACGACCGACCTTGTGAGCTTCCGTTTGTCATAAATATGTTTAGATATGATAGAATCCAAATATGTAGAAAATAATGGGGACCTTATGCCAAAGAGTAAAGACACGTGAAAGTTTAAATCTGATTTCCGCAAGAATATCAAGTTTTGAATGTAATAAAGGTAATGGTATAATGAGAGAAATAGTGATGTATGTTAAAAACAAATGAAGCGAGATACATAAACAAAGTTACTATGTTGCTAGTATAGAGGAAAATACTTAATGGATCTTCATCTCTCACCTTGATTAATCAGTTAGAACACAATTTTAATGAGCTTAATCATTTCACTATGAGTTTAATAACTTTTTCTTCCTCTGGTGTTTCTTTAACCTCCTCACACAAACTGATAAAAAAAATAAAAAGAGGTTTCTATAGGTCATAGAATTCAGACATCGTGGTATTATTAGTTTTAAGAAATATTAACTATAAAAAAAATTTTTAAATAATAAAATCGAAAGAATTTTAAAAAAGTAAAATTGATTATTGTTCCTAAAATTATACTTTAATTTTATCACTTAATTACTATAACAATATTACATTATTATAACTTTACAGAGAAATTTTTTTTAATAGGTTTTCACTTTTTTCCTTGATTAATCAGTTAGAACGGGATTTTAGTGAGATTTATCATTTCAAGATGAGTTTAATAGTTTTTTTTAACCTCCTCACACAAATTAAAAAAAAAAAAGGAAGTGAGAGATTTCCACAAGTCATGGAATTCAGACTAGGTTCACTTTGTGGTATGAATAGTTTTAAGTTTACTATAAGCTGTGGTTTTAAATAATAAAATCGAAAATAATTTTTAAAAACTTGGTTTAAAAAAGTACATTCGATTATTATCCCAAATATTATATATTAATAATATCACATAATTACTATACCAATATGGAGGGAAATTATTAATATTATGTATTAATATTATTACATAACTATTATTATATTACAGAGATAGATTTTGTTAATAGTTTCTTCGCAAGAGAGCGACTTTAATGAAATGAATCATTTCATCGTGAGTTTAATAACTTCTTCATTTAGAGTTTCTACATTTTTACGCACTAAGATTAAAAATATAACTAAGGTTTAATTTAGTTTTTGCGGTACAAACTGTTTAAAAAATGTATTAACAATAGTCTCTACAATTAAACAATGAAATTGTAATTAACTTAAAAAAATGTGATATAGCGAAGTAAAATTGATCCCTCTAAGTAATATTGTATATTACTAATATCATGTTAGTATTATAATATTATAGAGGAAAATTTCAATTAATTAATATGAAACGTATTAATAATAATATTTAATTGCTATATTACAATAGATACCTTTTTGAAGAATTTTAACTTTTTATACTGATTTATCAGATAAGGCATAATATTATCCATTATTTTGTCCACCCCTGTATCTAGTTTTGCTAGATTACAGAATATCTCCTTCTTTTGGGTTTATATCAAAAGAGATTTCAGCTTATCACACAAACATGGCGGTTGTTGTTGTTGTAGTTAATTTACGTCGCACTAGAGCTGCACAATGGGCTATTGGCGACGGTCTGGGAAACATCCCTGAGGATGATCCGAAGACATGCCATCACAATTTTGATCCTCTGCAGAGGGGATGGCACCCCTGCTTCGGTAGCCCAACGACCTGCACGCGAAGTCGAGCACTTTACGGTAGAACAGTTTAACGAGGACCAATACCGCACACCCTCGGTCCCTACGCAGACTGATTCAAGTGGTCACCCACCCGCACACTGACCGCAGCCAGTGATGCTTGACTTCGGTGATCTGCTGGGAACCGTGTCTTAACGATCAGTCCACTGCGGGACCACAAACATGGCGGATTACTGCTGTTTTCTTTTTTTCGGATTGACTTGCGTATCTGGCAGCTTCCAGAAAAATACTCAAGTCAGCTTTCTAAAACTGTCATGCTTTAGAAGGATTTCTATCCGATTCATACTGTATGATCTTTTACTTAAATTAAAAATTTCATTCGCTACAAAAATATAAAAATTGAAAATGACAGTCAACATATTTCAAGCTCTTAAAAAGAGGCACCCATTTTCAAGACTTGCCAGACGCGAATGAGAAGAAACAAAAGTGATTTGAAATATAAAACGTAAAGTTACCAACAAAAAAAAAGAAATGGGAAAATAAAGAAAAGAAAAGACTAGAAAAAAAAAAACACAATAGTCGAGAGACAAAAAAGATAAAGAACAGAACAAGAAAAGCTACAGTAGCCGAGAGGAGTAAATCGGGGTAAAATGTATTTCCACGCGTGAGGGAAAGGTTGTGAGGAGCTTATGTCGTTAACAAGGAAATTTGCAAGGGATTATATGAATAAAACTAGATTCCAGAGCATCAAAATGAGCTTATGTGACTGGGGTGGAAATAATTTTGACATTTTCAAAATTGAATTTGGGCCCAAGATTTCTAACAATGAGTATCAATTAATGATTTCTCTCCTTCTTGATAATGAACATACCTATCGTGTTTCTTAAATCTAAATTTTAAAGAGAGGTTCTAGTTTGTCCGATATAGCCAAAGTCGAAGTGATGTGGAATGTGGATATCATTAGACGTCCAGCAGCGTAGAGATGAGTTTCAGTTTCATTTTAGCATTTCAATATTCATTTTGGGAAAAAAAAGTTAATTTTATTCCATTTTTAAAGTTAAGTTTGCCAAGGAGGTTTAACTTCTGATACCATATTATGTCCCTTGTATGTGGAAATGTGTTAAAAGGCAAGACATAATTAGACGATCACATATTTACTATACAAAATATAACAAAGCGAGACGAACAGATAAAATCATCGAATTCATTCAGTAAATAACAAAAAGTAAGTAAATAACATAATTTTTTGAATTAAGTACAGCATTTTAAATATATTCATAATTAAAAATATTATTTATTGAAATTATTTAATTCTTTCTTTTTTTTTACAAACTGTCGGGCTGGAAATTTGAATGAAAGGAGTAGGGGAGAGTGGGGTCAATTGTAAAATTTTTTACTTAACTATTTTTAACTAACAAAAATCCAATATATTATTAGTACTAATTGACAGACGAGTACAGTAGACTATCCTCTACTAGAAAAAAAATAAATACCTTATTTTAAATGTTATTATATTAGTTATTAACAATTTTTGACAGTCGTGCACTTGTTACAATTGTCCCCACTTACGGGGCAATTGTAACAGTTCATAAATTCAACTAAAACATAGTTAATTATACATATTATCATAGTTGTGATATATTTTTTATTGATCAAAATAGTAGTGATACTTTAGGAGTAAAAATAATAATGAGCAGAGACCTAAAGGGTTAAACTTTTAACTTTAAGGGGTTAAAAATTTTAATTTATTCTGTGAAAGGTGACAAATAAAATAATGCACATGCAGCATAATATAAATGATATAGGAAACTATTGGTGGTTCTTAAAGAGTTAAGTAATGGTTTGCAAACATAAGATTATTTATTTTCAGCTGTTACATTCGTCCCTTTACTTATCGTTACAATCGTCCCCAGGACGCCATTTCATCTTCATTTGTTAAAAACAATGCTAGTTAATTAACAAAACTAATCTTTTTTTTTGAAATATTAATTAAGGTGTCCACTTACATATTCGGTTAATAATTTTTATTTGTTTAAACAAAATTACTTTGTTACAATATAATATTCTAATACCAAACAAAGTACCTACGTAGCGTGAAAATGTCTTTTGTGATGTAACTCTTTCAAAAGTACATAAAAATGGTTGCCAGCAGGGGTATACATGTAGATTTATTAAATACACCTTGTGCGCCACCTAGGAACCAAATCTAGAATCCGACACTCCAAATTTTTGCTCTGTTATAATCGTACCCTGTTACAATTAACCCCACTCTTCCCCAGTCACTATTTGTAGGCAAATTTTTATTAATAAATTTTATTTCCACTTAAAGTTCAGTTTTTATGCATCCTGTAAGATTTATAAAGATTTATAACCCATTTATATAAAATTTAAAAAATTTAAATTTTGCTATAAATATCAGACAATAGACATTCCTGCTCTTTCTGAGAAAGGAACCATTTATTTATTTGTAAGCTATTTGTATGCTGTATATGAGCTACTCAGCTAATTTTTCATAAAAACTTGAATAATCTGAAATAACCTTAAATTAGCAGATATAATAAAAACAAAATATAAGCACCAAATACAATAGAGTCGTAGTATATATGGAGTATAAAAATATATATGGTGTAATATATATGGAGTAATATATATGGAGTAAAAAAAGTCCAAATTAGTGGCATTGATAAAAAATTTTTATTATTACTAATAACAATTTTTAATTATCTTTTTTTGTTTTTCGATGCACTTATTTCTTAAATCTAATGAAGAAAAATTAAATATCAAATTAAGACTAGAAGAGCACCTTCTGAATAGTTCAAAAAATCTACAATGAAATGACGTTTACAGAAATTAAGTTATCGGTTCACGCTTAACCAATCAGAATTGAATGCTCTGTTATAAACAATTTGCTAAAAAAAAAAAGCAGGTATTGAATGTATGATTAGGTTCATCGAATAGTAGAATTGTTTATTTTTACAACAGAGTGATTTTGTCAAGGGCAATAAGAGGCTCAAACACTTCATCGATTCCAAGTAGCGGCGATGACTCTTTATTTTCTACGGAAGATGAATCTGATGTCTAAGACCCTGTAATTAATCAAAGTCAAGATGAAAAAGAAGATGAGTCTTTTTTTTTATTGGATAGTTTGGATAATACCGATGATTCTGTTTTGATTCAATTTCATCCATTAAAATAAAAAATAATTTAAATGACAATGAGGTAGAATTTGAAAAACAAATCGTAGGAAAACCACCTCGCTCTAATACAATTGGATGAACACAATTAACTGCTTCGATTACAGCGGCGTGCAAGAATTTCTGGCTAGTATATTTTGATTTGATGACAATAAAAGAACAAAAATATTCTTACAGTACAACAACCTTGTGTTTTCAATTAATCACTGTTCTTATATTTATATTAAAATGAATTTTCTTTTTAAAGTTATGTGAATAAACAACCAAGAGTTGTAAGTGCGGAGACCAAGTCCTTTGATACCCATTTAAATGGTTACTAATTTGAATAATTTATATCATAAGAAACTGTAGGCACAGTATTCTTTCTAATTTAACTATTTATTTTTTGAACATGATATGTATAGTTGGTAAAAGAAAAAACATCAACCTGATTAGTTTTTAACCAAATAATCAGATTTTCACCAACGAAGATACAAATTTAATGATTCGAGAGTTTCACCTTAAATACAATGATTAATTTATGAAATAATATT
The DNA here is from genome assembly GCA_949128135.1 of Parasteatoda lunata. Taxonomy (NCBI): domain Eukaryota; kingdom Metazoa; phylum Arthropoda; class Arachnida; order Araneae; family Theridiidae; genus Parasteatoda; species Parasteatoda lunata. The sequence goes on along the minus strand of OX421980.1, from coordinate 58,156,311 downwards.
TTGAGTAACAGAATCAAAGAGAGACTAGTAATGTGTATAAAAATTTTATATAAAATGGATTTAATTGTTCAAAAAGTATACAAATTATGGGTATAAAATTATGAGAAGAACGAGAAAAAATTCTTTTAAAACCTGTCGAATCACTGGTAAGAAAAGCGATATAGAAAACATCCTGAAAAAACTTGGAGGTGTTTTCAATAATCACAATTTAACTATGATATGTTCCTTAGATAATCAAACATGTTTTGATATTTTCGGTCTCGCTTCCATCAATAGTGGTTCATAAGACTTCAGACTGCATTTTTTTCTGGTTAGAATAAATATTAATTTGTGACTACTTATGTGTATGCGTTTTTTTGTCTATATATCTGACAAAAATTTTTAAAATATGTATTAAGTGCAATCATTAGCAAAAACCTTGCATATATATTCGTTCCCTATTTTGAACAATTGTAACCTGACGCATTTGCTGACACTGAGGAATGTCAGTATGGTAATCTTACCAGAATTTATTTTATCTCTAAACATTGCGATTACTTAAACTATAGCAATGACCATGAAAAATGATCTTTTTATTTTAAGTACTCGTATAAAGATAAAACCTTTAAAAGATCAGTGCTCATATTACAATTAAATTAATTGGCGTTCTTAAAAAGTGGAAAGCCATAAATTCGGAAAATTCCAACAGCTTATTTAACAGTGTAGTTCAGGTTTGATTTAACAGTATAAAAAAAATTTGATACATTGCTTTAAGCTTTCTAAGAAGTTTAATGAACTTTCAATTATGAATGTGTGGTTTTACTTTAACTTGGGTCGTTGATTACATTGTCTTCTATGGTTCAAATTTCATGAGCTTTGATATGATGCTTCAATGTATAATGGATTGGAAAAGAGTTACTCATAATTATTGCATTAATTTACAGTAACACAATTACTAATAGCATGTAAAGTTACATTATAACTTATTTCGATCTTTAAGAATCTTGTTTCAACCGTTAATCATATACACATTTGCAAGGTTAATATTTCAAGATTTGCTTTTTATATTTTACTGGCCACTTTTATTAGCGAAAAAGATGTAAGAGAAGATTGAACATATGTTGGAATTAAGTAACAAAAAACCATGTTTCAAATGTTTGACATACAAGCAGTGAGTTTTTGCTCGTAATAATGAAGAGAAATCCGTTTACACCTATAAACAAATTACTTTTGTAGTTATGTTTGTATTGTTTTTGAAATTACATGGAACTGTCGCTTTGATAAAGACTTATCATAAATTCATATAACAATAGTTCTGAGAAAAAAAGTATGGTCAAAACTAATGGAATAAGGTAAAATTTACCGCGTTTCTGGCTCTAAAGGAGGACCAAAACGCTCGATAATATTTACAGAAGCACTTTGGTCATGATTTTGGTAAAATTAACAAAATATTTGATTTGATAATATGTAATAAAATTTTTTAAATGTTGAAAAATTTTGTTATTCTACCATGACACTTTAGAGCATGGCATAAGAACTATTTATTCAGTTAAATTTACATTTAAGTTTTGTATATGTTACTAAATGTGTTGTAATAAGAAATGTATGGTATAATTTTTGAAATAAAGAATATATAGCGAACTATTACCTTATGAACAAAAATATTACCAAATAAATAGTTTAAATACCTCATATTTTGATTTTACTAACAAGAATTATGTTTTTTTAACAAAAAATGTCATTACCATATAGTACGATAATTTTTTTCCATGCGATAACCAATAAATGACTTCAAAATTTTATTCGATGTCGTAAGCACGCATAAAAAATAAAATTCATATTTAATTTTCGAAAGACTTGTTTTGTTACTGAAGAATAGTTAAAAAATAAATAAAAATATTTTAAAAAAATAGTTTAATAGTTAAATTAAATTAAACTATTTTTATAGGCATTTTTGACACAAGAAACGCAACTTCATGCATAATAAAAACAATACATTAATAATTGTTACAACTGACACAAAAATATTTTTGAAAAGTTAAAAACTGACTGGATGATCAAATAAATGCTTATATTAAAGATCTACATACTTTTTTTAATTAAGAATTATAAAAAAAGGAAATGATAAAAAAGTTATTTCATATTTAGTTTAGAGTCAAAATATATTTTAATACATTTTCAAAAAATTACAGGTAATGCAGAAAAAATCTACAGTAAACTTTGTACGTTAATCGGAAACATATTTCTAATTTGTTATAATTTATTATTGATATAAATACTGATATAAATGTTACATCCGTTCTGATGGAATTGCTCATCTTATAGGGGAGAGTGGGGTCAATTGTAACAGGGTACGATTGTAACAGAGCAAAAATTTCCAGTGTCGGGTTCTAGATTTGGTTTCTAGGTGGCGCACAAGGTGTATTTAATAAATCTACATGTACACCCCAGCTGGCAACCATTTTTATGTACTTTTGAAAGAGTTACATCACTAAAGACATTTTCACGCTACGTAAGTACTTTTTTTGGTATTAGAATTTACTGTAACAAAGTAATTTTATTTAAACAAATAAAAATTATTAACCAAATATGTAAGTGGACACCTTAATTAACATTTCAAAAAAAAAAAAATTAGTTTTGTTAATTAACTAGCTTTGTTTTTAACAAATGAAGCTGAAATGGCGTCTTGGGGACGATTATAATAATAAGTAAGGGGACGAATGTAACAGCTGAAAATAAATAATCTCATGTTTACAAACCATTACTTAACTCTTTAAGAACCACCAATAGTTTCGTATATCATTTATATTAAGTTGCATGTGCATTATTTTATTTGTCACCTTTCACAGCATAAATTAAAATTTTTAACTCCTTAAAGTTAAAAGTTTAACCCTTTAGGTCTCTGCTCATTATTATTTTTACTCCTAAAATATCACTACTATTTTGATCAATAAAAAAATATATTACAACTATGATAATATGTATAATTAACTATGTTTTAGTTGAAATTATGAACTGTTACAATTGACCCCGTAAGTGGGAACAATTGTAACAAGTGCACGACTGTCAAAAATTGTTAATAACTAATATAATACAATTTAAAAAAAGGTATTTATTTTTTTTCTAGTAGAGGATAGTCTACTTTGCTCGTCTGTCAATTAATACTAATAATATATTGGATTTTTAGTTAGTTAAAAAAAGTTAAGTAAAAAATGTCAAAATTGACCCCACTCTCCCCTACTGATAAACATTTTCTCCACACAGCAACTATCGTTCTTTAAGATGTGTGAAGACTCCCATCCTGTTTCGTTAGTTTTGTTGTATTGAAAAATAAATTTTCTCTTAATTTTAAAACAATAGAATTTTTAAGAAATCAAATAATGCATTTTTATCTAATCATCAATTAATATGCCAAAATGACTAAATAATATATGCATGCTGTTTGCTATATTTACCGAAAGAGAAGAAATACTATTATCTACAGGATTTCAAAAATTTTATTGCCATTGATTTTATAGAAAATACTTCAATAATTCAAATACTTTACAATTGAGTAATACTTAAGCTTTGCTTTAAACTTCTTTAAGCTTCTTAAAGAAGCTTAACCTTGTCATCTTGATTTGTTCTTTTGACAGACGAATTTGATAGTGATGGTGCTCTGTTCAAAAATTTATCAACAACTTACTTTCTATGAAAAATGATTTTCATATAAAAAATTATTAGCATTAATTGAGTTTGTTCTTACTGTTGCAAGCGCTTATGCATTAGTGCCCAAATAAAACAAAAATAGTGTGGTTAATCTGGTTTTTGATAGCCACAGACAGCATTTATAACTTTTCATTCAATATCTTTATTAATTACTCAATTTTTGCATGACTGCGATGGTATATAATTAACAATAACTTTAATTCTATGAAATAATATATTTTTTTAAATCTATCCTGTAGTTTTCTGTAGAAAATTACCCTACATTCCCTACTTATTTTATAGGTAAAAGCATTTAAAACAAAAAAGTATTTAATTTTAATTTTATGTTTCATTTAAAAATAACCAGTAATATTAAAATAGTGCTTGCCAAAAGGTTTAGCTTAAATTTACATTAATAAACATCATTACAAAGAGAGAATCCGTTATAGTATCCAGTTCCCTACAACTACAAACTACTGCAGTTGTTGTCGTAGTAGTTCATTTACGTCGCACTAGAGAAGCACAATGGTTTATTGGCAACAGTCTGGGAAACATCCTTAAGGATGATCCGAAGACATACCAGCACAATTTTGATTCTCTGCAGAAGGGATGGCACCCCTGCTTCGGTAACCCGGTGACCTGCACTCGAAGTCAAACACTTTGCGGTAGAACTGTTTAACAAGGACCAATACCGCACACCCTCGATCCCTACTCAGACTAATCCAAATGGCCACCCACTCGCACACTGACCGCAGCCAGCGATGCTTGACTTCGGTGATTTGCTGAGAAACGTGTCTTATCGATCTGTCCACTGCGGACACTACAAACTACTGAAAAGCTGTTCTCAGAATTCAAAGAATAACTGAACAATTGACCTTCGTATAATTATTACATTAAAAATCAGGGGATGATCAATACTTACCCATGATGGAATTTAAGATTTTCTGCTGTAAAAAAAGAAAGAAAAAACATTTCCATAACTTTACGCAATGAGAGGTATTTTCTAAAAGTAACTTTTTCTACTCAAAATACACACAAATACTATATTATTTATCGATTTAATTTCTAATAAAAACACTTTTTCCTAATTATATATACATTATAATTACCTAAAGATAAACTTAAAGAGAATATTATGAAAGTTACAAATGAATTATTACGTCAGTATTACGAAATACTCTCTGTAAAAAGATTAGTTGATAGTGTATTTGTTAAAAGGAAATATTTTAGTTTTCAATTTGGAATTTCTGAAATAAATTGTAAAAGTTAAATCACAAAAATATGTGTGTTTCAGTAATATTAAGTTATGATACATTTTTACTAAAATATATTGGAAATTGTAATAAAAAAGGAGAGTGAAAGAGATAAAACTGAATAGAATATCAAAAAGATTTTATAGAAAGATCATAAATTGATATGATTTTGAAATCTCGCAGTTCTTCTACAAATGTTAAATCTAGTTTCGCCCCAGAATTTAATTTTCCATGCTTGAGCGTCTTACTTCCTCGCTGCGTTGTGATGTCAGCAAATATCATAAAAGAAAAATGAAATAACTAAATAAAGAGCTATAACTATAAAAAGCAAAATAAAATTTTAAAATACGATCTCCCAGAACGACGTATTCTACTTTATTATGCAGCATTAGACAATAAAGATTTTCAATTTAAATATTTATCAATTGTCAATAATGACTTGTGTATAATAATACAACAACCATGGAATAAATAAAACGTGCATTACCATTCTATGTTCCTACCCCTCTCTTCCAGAGATCACAACGTAATTGCTAAACTGCTGTTGGGCATGCCTCTTTTCCTGTATAATTATAACTATTTTCTTTCTCCAAACCTCACCTGGAGAATGACCTTTCGTCAATACAAGCATATAATATAATATAATGTAATATAATATAATATAATATAATATAATATAATATAATATAATATAATATAATATAATATAATATAATATAATATAATATAATATAATATAATATAATATAATATAATATAATATAATATAATATAATATAATATAATATAATATAATATAATATAATATAATATAATATAATATAATATAATATAACATAACATAATATAACATAACATAATATAACATAACATAATATAACATAACATAACATAACATAATATAACATAACATAACATAACATAACATAACATAACATAACATAACATAACATAACATAACATAACATAACGAGGAGCAAAAAAGAAATCTTCGACTCAGACGTAAAATTGTGCGTATCAATATCATTTCAATATTAGAATGTTCATTTATGTCTTGATATCAGATTTATTTCTTTAGAAATGTTCAATATCTCATGTTATCCCATCTAATAGTTTATGAACTATAACAGTGAGATGAAGATGACTGCAAGTTTTCTGTTTTTTTTTCTTTTAATATAAAGAGATAAAACTACAGGTAAAATTTGCCAAATAATGAAAATCTTTGAGATGTCAACGCGAACTCACGTGTTCTCCTATTCCGGCATCCTTGACCGTCTTTGAACGACGAATCTAATACGAATCTTGGATTCAATAGCACGAATCCAACTTAGCCTTATTTATTTTAATGCCATATATAAATTAGCAAGTAATCCTCCAGATAAATCTATAACAACAATACTGAAGTAAAATATCCTCAATAGTAGACGGATCATGGGGTAATCCTTCTTCTCTTTCCTTCTGGGTAATCGTGGGAGGTTTTCGTGGTTTTCCTCTCCATGCAACGCAAATGCCGGCTAGTTCCATCAAAAAATCCTCTAAATTTCTCTCAATATTTGATCCAGGAGTTCCCTTGTCTTCTGAATTGGGTTCAAAATTACAAGGCTACGGAGTTGAATATTAGTAGTCGTAAACCCAAAATATTGGGTCGGCTATTGAACGACGGTTATAAAATAAATCTATACCAGAACATAAAGCAGGATACGTTGTTTGCACATAGGTAAGTACAGGTGATACAAAATTGCACATTAGTTTACCATGTAAAAGTAACCAATTTTTAAAATCAGGGACTTGAAGAGGTTTTTATGCAATCTGGTTAAAACTGTTATTTTCAAACTTAGTGGCAAATCTTTATCAATGAAACTTCAACGGTTTTCTATTGTTTCCTTTACCAGAACCAATCTTCGATTTACCTGTAGTAGACTCTATAATATTTGTCATACATGAGTCATCAATTCATCCTCTAAATAAATATATAACAAAACTTAGAACAGGATCTGCTGTTTTGCACATAAGTGCATAAGGGGGACACAAGGTGCATATTAGTCTGAAAGTTCTTAAAGTCACTAAAAGCATACCTCATCAAAGATAATAGTTCAATTTTGTTACCAAGACTGAGATGTCAAAATTGAGAAATTTTTACTCAACTTTGGAAAGTTGGATGTTAAGTTGAAGCATTTAAAAATAATATATATAATCTGAAAATTATTTGAATGAAAATCGTAAAATTTATAAATGGTGAATTCTGTTGCTGTGATGTATCCTCCAACTATTCCATATGACCGTTAACTCTCAGAAAATTGAAAACCAGAAGGGGAGTAGTCTTCCCTGGAAATATCAAAGCAGTCCAGGATGTGGTCTGCAAAGGCCTGCTGAGCTCGACATTTAGAGCAGACTGCAAAGATTCTCTAACCCTCGAAGAACGAGAGACTCTTTGTGTGTCCACTTACCAATCTTGAAAATGCTATTAATGAGACTCTGTCACAGTTAAGAACAAATGAAGAGCTCCACTCTTTGCCAGCATGGAGGGGTCTTCCACTCCTTTGAAATTTCAGATTTAACCATAGATTGATTCTCCGAGTAGGTAAGGCCAGAAAAACTTGGGATCACTGTAAGCGGTGACTGCTGTTGTTGTCAATGTTGAAAAATATACTACTAGATAAAACCTTCCATCAGTAAATGTGTGAACAATCAGCAATGAAATGGAAACAAGTATAAGAGGTTTTAATAAAATAGCTTGAATATTTAAATAAAAGGCAAAATATTTCTCTTTCATCACGAGGAAAACTATCAGTACTTAAACCATATAAAAATGAAAACTACAGCTATACATACTTGATGTGGCAACAAAAAGAAATTCATCTTTCTGGATTGGGCTTCACATCCTTCTGAAGACTCAGAATTCTAAGAGGAGCAGAGAATACTATACATAAAAAAATTATAAAACTTGTATAAAAATATATTGAACTTAAAGATATAAAAGCTTGAATAACAGGCTTCAAAAAATGCATGCTATTTTTTAACTTCGTAAAAGAGTGAAAAAATAAAATTAATAATTATGACGTTTTGTTGTTCACCAATGAATATAACAGTTTTTTTTTTTTAATTTATGAAATTTCAGAAGCAAACCAAAATGTTCATATAAATTATTTAATATTTTTTCCTAAAAGAAGCAAAATTACTGTATGAGAATTCCAGTGATTATTTTAAAAGGAAGAAAAACATGCGGTACCATACAGTCAAACCTCGTTTACTTCAACTCGAAGGGGGAAGAAAATTTGTTCACATTAGAATTAATTCATGTTATCAGTTCAAAATTTTTTTCGGTGAAAATTGTACAATACATTGTATGTTTTCTAATCTTAAAATTATATTATAATTATATAAATTGATATTTATATTCTATTTCAATAAATAATTTCAATTTGCGCTTTATATTAATAGCTTCTAATGAAAACTTTTAAACATCTTAGAATAAATAAAAAAATTACTTTAAAAATTAAAATATGGTCGAAACTACCAAAATATAATAAAGATCACAGTGTTTCTGGCTCAAAGGAACACAAAAGAACACGGTATTTTTACCAAAGTGCTTTGGAAATGATTTTAGTGAAATTAACAATAAAATAGGATCTTATAACGTGTGATAAAATGTGGTAAATATGATTAAGTTTGGCAATTTTATCATGATAACTTAGAGTATGGTATAAAACTATTTATTTGCTTTAATATACTTTTCAGTCATGTACTTTTTACTAAATGAGTGGTTATAAGAATTACAACTTTTAACGCAAGATATTATGGTTAACCATTACCATGTGAATGGAAAAATTATCAACTGAATGGCTTAAAAACCGCATATTTTGGTTTTATTAACCAGAATAATAGCTTTTTTTTAAACCAAAAATGCCATTAACAAACAGTACAGCAATGAAAGCGGATGTTCTTTTCATTGTATATTAAAGAAATGAAAAATATATACAGTAACCCCTCATAATTCCCTCCGGGGTTTCGTAGCGTTATAGTAAAAAACGAAGACCAATATGATAAAAAAGAACAAAAGAAATTATTCCGAAAGTATTCAAGTTTTAATTTAAGCAGTTGCCGGTCGATGGCAGTAACATGTACCACTGAAGCCAGTTGTAGTAAATATAAGGTTGTAGTAAACAGAGGGAATTATGAATGACCCTGTATATTATAGTTCAAACGAAAAACAAAAAGAGTACTAACTTTTGATGTTCTATTTTTTTAAAAAAATTCTGCAGGAGTATTAAGAGTAACTAACTAAAGGGTAAACCGATTTATTGCACAAATTAATAAGGATTACTAACAAAATATTTGGTAATAGCTCATAGTTTTGGTTTCTTAATACCACATGCTTTCGAAAAGTCTTCGAACTTGTCAACAGCATCCAAAGAAAAAGAAATGAATCAAATTTTATTTTGCATTCAAAATGATTGATTGCTTCGAAAGCATCCATCAGAGGACAACAAACCAAAGTAATCACAGGTGAAATTTAAGAAATTTTTTTAGCTTCACGCGTCTTTGCCTGTAGAAATGCAATCCAGCATATCAGTTTCTTAGAATAACATGTGAGAGTGTGGGAGAAATTACTATCCACATTGAAAGAATGATCAATATGGGTGGTCAATTCTCAGGAAAACATGGTTCATTACATTCACACTCACAAGGTTCTTCTATGAAAGGAAAGAAAATTTCATTCATATTAGAGTACAACAAGGCTTATGTTGTTTTCTGTAATTCCCACTCAATAGTTTAAGTTCATACAACTCTTTCATTTGACTGTTGTAATTGTACAACTATCAATACAATAACAAAAAAATTCAAAACACCTACTTTTATAGATATAGTACTCTGATTGTTCAGTTTTCTTACCCGTCATAGGAGAAAAAAGTTTACTGTTCACATTAAAAGTAAAATTTTTTCTATGGGTAATGGTATTCGAGTTCATTTTAAAAGAAATTTAAGTAAACGTATTTAAGTTAGCAAAGTTCGACTGCATTTACTACATGACGAAAAAAAGATATTTCAGATAAATTTTTAATATTATATATAATAGTGAAATTGATTTACCCCTATCTCCAAATTCAACGTTAACCAACACTGTTAGAAATAAAATGGTTAAATAACAATTTAGTTAATTGTTATTTTACCATATTCAAATAAAACAGTCAAATAAACACAAATAAGATGGCATTCAAATTGTCAATGTTATTTTATTTTATAACCATAGTTGAACAGCCGACCCGATTTTGTGTTTATGACTACTAATGCTTAACTCCGTAGCTTTGTAATTTTGAACCAATGCAGAAGACAAGGAAACTCCTGGATAAGTACCCCCAGAGGTAGAATTTGTTATGGGAACATGGGGAACTTTGTGACTCGACAGATTTAACGTGCATCAGTCACAATTTACTACACGGGGAGTAAATTCGGCCGGTGGGGATCGAACCCACTACCTCTTGGACATGAGCCCAGTGCCCTACCAACCAGGCTATCCCTGCCTTCAAACTGTCAATTGTAAGAAAACCCCTTTAATAACTGCTTTCACCTAATACGGTTAAACAAAAAGATTTTATCGCACCAACAGGGCCCACCAAATAAAGCCTAGTTCCTTGCAGCTGGGTACATATTATAGTCGAGTGAGCTAATCTCATGACCGACGGAACGGGATTTTCTGACCCAGCGTTGACACTACAATATTTCCTCTAGTCCCTTCAACATATTAAAAGTTTCCAGAGTTCTGAACTCCACAATTTGTGGTCCTGGATTATTAGAAAACGATACTTTATTTCACACATATATGGCGGTATCATAAACCTTAACACAAAAAAAGTCTTGTATTTCTCATCGCTTACGATAGATGAAACAACTAGGTAACTTATTAAACCAGTTTCCACGGTTTATTTGATAAAACACAACTCACCCACAATCTAACTCCAATGTCCAGTGGAATTTCATTATTGCAGTTTTGAAACCATGCTTGTTGAAAATGGTGGAAAAAATCGTATAGTTTTGTATGAATGGTTTTTTTACCATTAAGTTGTAAACGGTTTCAAAACTAAAAAAAGTAAAAAATATTCTTTACCATAATCTTTTTGGTTAATTGGATGGACAGGCTGCTGCTGGCCATTTTACCGTAATTTTAGAACGAAACTTCTAACAGTAGTATAGGGACAATCTCAATATCGGAAAGAATATGCTAAACTAGATAAACCCCCCTAAATTAATTTAAAATGGATTGTTTTTCCATGCTATAGGAAATATATTTTTAAGTGAAACCTGTACCATTAGCTGTTATACAATATTCTATAATAAATTAACACTAAGAAAATTGAGTTAATAAATAACAAATCCTTATTTCTTAAGATCTGTTCATTGTGCTGTATCATTTTAGAAATTTAAAATTTTTGATAACAATTTACAATAAAATATTCCTATATTCTTTTAAATAAGTAAGTTCTAATTTATTGTTTGAGTTAATGAACTGTAATGATGTTATTTTTATAGTTATATATTCTTTTAGGCCTACCATTGCTGATTAATATAAACAAGCTAACTTTAATATTGTACTGCATTTAATTTAGCCAACAAAAGTATTTATCAGTGACAGATGAAAGCAGAAATAGCTGTGCATTTAAGACAAACATTTGTTAGCTTTTCCTAGAATATAATAATATAAAACAATTACATTAACATGATAAATTATGCAGAGATCGTTGAAAACCTAGCTGCAAATCCATCTATTTTTACAGCCCTGTTTCTAAATAAACAATATAATTACAATGTTGGAAACCTAAAATTTTATATATAGTTGAAATTTTTAGTTAACAATTTCAGTAAAGTGAAATAACGCATTCTTGTAACAGCCCGTTGTGAGCTAGGGGGGTCATCAAGTTTTCTCAATTTCGTGGCCAATGGATTGATTGTGGTGATGAGGTAAGCACTGCGCACAGGCCGCTTTTACTTCCAAAAATGTCTATCAGGGACAGATAAAAGCATCAATAGTTGTGCATTTAAGACAATCATTTGGCAAGATCGATGGGACAAGCTGGTACCCATCCATCAGGACTGAGTAGGCTTCAAGCCATCTGACCAAATCCTTGTTCTTCACAATAACGGTTCAGTGCCTTAACCACCGAGCCATCGTGGTTCAATTATTTAAGCTAAGAAGGAAAAATTAATCAAGAATTAAGAATACAATTTTCATAAAACAAGAATAAATTTTTAAAAATATTTTTGGAATATAATTCTTTCTTTTAAAATGCATTATTCCTTAAGCATTATGATTATTATACTTATGACTGCATTATGCTTATTGTACTTAAACTTTTTCTCTTGAATGCAATTTATTATTTAACTTCGTTTAATAAAAAAAGGAGCTAAACTTGAGTAATAAAGTTTTCTCAAATAAATTATTTTCAATATGGAATTATGACTTCATTGGTAGAATTATGGAGTTATGTGTATATACATTGACTAGTTACTTACCATAACTGAAAAGTAGAATCTCCAAAGAGACTTGTGTATATCATGAAATACCATCGCTATTAAGGTGAAAAAAAGGAAGGAAAAAAAAAAAAAACGTTTTCAGATGCGAAGATTTTAAGTGATACTCATCTGGTTCAAGAAATTTAATATTCTCTGAAGAAAGAATAGAAGTATATGACGAAGCCTTTCTTTAGAAACGCAGCAACAAATTCAATACCGGGTGCGATTTTCCAATCTAGCGGCTTTTAACTCGCCACTTTTCTGCTCGGCATTTTTTTAAATAAGGAAAAACATGAGTTTTGATATTGTTTTTAATTGCAATAACAAATTTTCAAACAAACAAAAGCAAACATTTTATTTCCGGCCAACTACAGCCAAGTGGAACTTTCGAATGGAATTTTTCTTTTAATAAAGTGAAAATATGCATTGAAATCAGAAAAAAATGTGAGTAAATTTTAGGATACAATGTTACAGTGTAGTGTATTTCTGATTTGCTTTCATAGGTTGGGCTATAATTTTATTGTCTTAATAAATGTAATATTATTTATATTTCTTATTTAAATTTTTTTTTTGAATCTTAAAAAGGATATCTGTATGAACACAGAGAAATTATTTCAGTTAAATGACCATACATGTCATTTCTGGAGAGAAAAAATTTTGATAATAATAATAAAACGGAATTTAAGCTATTTATTTGGTAATTTTTCCATTTGTATAGTAACGGTTTTTCCGGAAACGCTGGTTTTCACAATTAGAGCTCTTTTACCCCAAGATTAAGAATATGAAAAGTAAATTTTACCGAATAAGTGGTTTTTATGCCATGTTGAGTTATCATGATAAAATTATTAAGATTTACCACAGATACTTTCTAACAAAATGGTAATAAAATCTCATTTTAATGTTAATTTTACTAAAAGTGATTATCAAAGCACTTTGGCAAAAAGTATAGTGCTTTTTGGTGTTTTCACAGAGCTAAAAACACTATAGATTTATCATATTCCGGTAGTTTTAAACACATTTTTTGCTCAGTGTACAATGGGAACGAAAACACAGTTATATTTTTTATTATAATTATATTTTTAATATTGTGATGTGTTTTTTCAATAATTTATTGTTTTAACAATTTAGTATTTTTATTAAACAAATAAAATCAATAATAACTAGAAACTATGATTATCATCAAAAACTATGAGTTTTAAATTATGAAGCTTCACCAACAACATTTCTTTTATCATCCTTAATACATTTAAGTTAATAAAAAAATTTACTGCTTGTTAAAGTTTTTATAAATCATCAAAGAAAAAATTCAAATATACCACACTGATAAATTATATCAATATAAAAAAAACTACAATGTATTATTTAATTCCAAATTTGTGACTTTTAATATTAAATTCTATTGTGTGAAATGTGAGCATGTTCTGGTTAGAATCCGACTTTTTAGCACTTTTGGGAGCATTTCGCTTTTAATTTAGTACTAAAGATATCATTTTCTAATGATAAGCTTAAATAATTAAATGCTTTAAGTAAAAAGTTGAAAATGTATTGCCTAAATTAAACTAAATCAATTTAAAGAAAGTTTAAAGCATAAAGAAATCTTAGCAAAAAGCTTAAAATATAATATGAAACCAGGCTAAATATGTTTAAGGAAAGCTGAAAGACCAAACAAACTTTAACAAAAACAAAACATTAATAAGAAAATGGACTAAATCATTTTCATGATAGTTCAAAGTATAAAAATATCTCAGCAAAAAAGCATAAAATTTATAATGAAAACTGGATAAATATATTTAAAAAGGCTTAAATTTCAAAAATAGCTAAGTAAAAAAAAAAAAAAATGGAAATTTCATAAGAAAACCATTTGCTTTAATTTTTTTGTATGCCGTGTCGAAAAAAAACTACTCTTATTAAAGTGATTATTTTTTTTTACTAAATAAATATTTTCTTCTGTTAGCTACTTCTTGATTTTGAGAAGAATGAAAAAAACATTTTCTCGATGTGAAAACAGTCCTTTTTCAAATAGAATAAATTCTCATAGAATTCTAACAATTTCAGTGACGTATAAGTCCAGTGAGGTCAAAATGGGATAAAAATCAAAAATAACTCTAGTCAATAAAGTAAAATTTAATAAGACATCTAACTTGATGAATTTACTAAAAATTTAAAGCATAAAAAAATCGGAGCAAAATGCTTAAAATTTAATACGAAAACAGACTAAATTATTTTAATGAAAGCTTTAAGTTCAAAATAATTATAGGAAAAATAAATGATAATTTAATATAAAAACTAACTAAATGAGTTCAATGAAATTTTTAAGTATAAAGCAATCCTGTAAAAAGTTGAGAAAATAATATGAAAAATGACCTGTCTTTTATTTTTAAACAACGAAAACCTGACCCAAAGCTCATTGGCCTGAACCAAATTGTAGCTGACAGAAAATAACTCGAAGAAGTTTGCTGAAAACTAAGTAATGTAGAAAAATAATAAAAATAATTAAAAACGGAACTATTTAGATATTCACTTTAAATTAGAGGTAGTTTCTTAATCAATGACAAAGGTCAAGCCTCCTATATTCTACTTACTGAACTACAATGATAAAAAAAAGAAAAGAAAATTCGAAATACTCAAAGTTTTTTTCCATTTAATATATATAGATATACATAAATGGGATGTAATGACATAAACCGTTTTGATTCAACGAATGAACGATGCATACAGTTTTTAAGCTATTAAAAAAATTACGGAATTTTCTTATCATCCGAAATCAATTAAGACAAAAACATGTTATTATCGCTGTCTAGCGAGTCACGAACTTCTATTTTTTTGCAATATATATTTTACGCGCTACCGCTATACAATTTCTAAGTATTGAGTCTTTCATTTCTATATTGCATAATTCGAAGGTTCAACAGTATTTCTGTTGTAAATTAACTAGTTTATCCATTCACTTTTAGAAGCGACATCTTTAAGAAAATCTCGAATTTCATTAAATTTCTATTTATATTTTCTTTTAACCTAACGTAATTTTTCTGACCAGCTTTTATTGAAGTGTCAATTAAATATTAATTAAAAATGTCTAACTATAAATAAAATTTTTTGTGTTAAATTTAGTTTGAAAATGTCTAATAACTTCTATTTTTGATATAACTTCCATTATTAAGAGCTGAGATATTTTTGAAAAAAATCGTTATTTTCATTGTATTTCCGTGATCTGTAAAAAATTCCCAATAAAATTACGGTAAAGATAAAAATCATACTTATTTTTGAAAATTATTAATCAAAAATCAAGCAAAAATCAAAAATGTTCCTAATTATTTTCGCAAAAACTAAAATTATAAATTTAATATCAAATTCTCCTCTTTTAATGAAGTTTTCAAGAAAGACAAATTTAGGAAGCTTAAAAGAACTTAAGTTTAAACACTTTTTTTTAACTGCGTTTTTGAGCAAATAAGTATAGGTTTAATATATTTGAGGTAATTTGAGACGAAAGCGTAAATTTTTACTGTTATGTTAGATTTATTTAATAAAAATTAAAACAAAAAAATAATAATTCGCATTAAATGATTTTATCCTAAAAACTAAAATTATAAAATATCATAAAACGAATTACCTGTTAAATCTCTCGGTATATAATTTATGCTACAAAAATCTATTCCAGGTTCTAAAAACATAAAGCATTTTGTAAATATTATAACCCTATAAAAATTATTTATCAAATTTAAGTATTGCACGATAAAAGTTTTGACAGTTAGTAAAATAATTTCTTAATAAAAAAATAAGTTGCTGATATGTATAATTTCTTAATATCTCATTTTTATGTTTAAATATGTTTTAAAGAATACAGGTATTTCTTATAAAATGACTGGACCCTTAATTTATTACTATAAAATTTCAGTATTTTTTTTATAAATCTCGCATTCATTTCATCCCTTTCATTTTGAGTGTCTTTTATTTGCTCTAATTGATTCGATATTTGTTTTAGCATATTCTGCATGTTTCACACTGTATTGAAAAGAGTTAATGAAGCAAATCCTACAAAACCAAACACCTGTCTGATTGATTTTTTACAACTCTCTCCTAAATGCATTTGCTAAAGACGGACTCAATAACTTCTTTAATTTTCAATCTACTTCCTTAAAACCTTAATAGCATAAATATAGTAGACGTAGTTTTTGTTGCAAATTTGATTTTTCTAAAGAAAGTTTTAAAGAAATGGCAGCATGTTGTACTAAAAGTTATGTACAAAATAAAAAAATTCCTAATGAAATGGAAATTTAATTAGCTATATAAGTGTTGTGAATGTTTTAAGTAAATCATGTGAAAACTAAAATAATTAAAAATCAAGACAGATTAAAAATTTTAGGCACATGAAAGAATGAATAGAATCCAAAATGCAGCAGAAACTACATGTGTTATATGCCTGCTGTTAAATTTTTAATCAACTCTTTTTTGAAATAAAAAACTAAAAAATTAAGAGAGACTTTAATTAAAAAAAAACATAAGTACAAGAAAAATTATAAAAGAGCTAAAACAGCTGAAACTACATTTGCATGCTATTAAATTTTTATGAAAATCAGATGAAATTGAAAGAGTTAAAAATCACAAGGAATTAATCAGAAACTACAAAAAAAATATATATATAAAATCTTTGCAATGGACATTAAATTCGTAACATGCAAGCTAAAAATTAATTGGAATTTAAGAAAAAACGCTCTTTTTAAATGTTAGTTGAGAGCACAAAATAATACTCGAAACATCCGGAATAAGTTTTGATCTAAAAATCGGATTTTCACGTACTGGAACTCAATTTTAATGGGTTACCTTAAAATATGCTAAATAATTTGAGTAGAGGATATTTTATGTTACAGAATTTAATACAAAAACGCAGTTTCTCCGAATAAGCATTTTTTTTCTCTTTTTTTTAACGGATTTGGATCCTACCATCAAAACATAGAGGAAAGCTGCAATTTGGAAAATATAGCCCCGAAAGTTTGTTAGAAGAGTAATTAAAAGTTTGGCATCCTTAATGTTAATTTTACTTCTGGCGTGGTTCACCATATCTCAAGAATTTTTCAAGCGCATTGAAAAAAATTTTAGAAAATTAAAATTCGCTTATCCGAAAACAATTCCATGCGGAAAAAAAAAATCATTGTTATTTATTATAATTTTTTAAAATTTATTTTCTTTACTTCGAAACATTTTTGAATTGTAAGGTTCACAAATTTTTACATCATTATGAAAAATGTAATTTTTCATGAAAAAATACGCAATTTAATACCTCAGAAATAAAATTAAAAAAAAATTAGCTAAATAAAGTTCGATTTCTCTTGAACAATTCGCCCGTTTTTGATCAAATTTTTTATTTTGCTTTATAAAATCACACTCTTCAAAATTATGTGAATATTTGTGTACCACACAATTCAAAAATGCTTCGACTATTATTAAACAAAGTAAAAAACAAATGACAAATAATTTCAAAATTAATTTTTAAAGTAATCTGGTGCATTTCCTAGAATACCCTGTTAATCAGGGTAAAAAAAAAAAAATACTTTTCATACACAAAGATTTTAGGTGACATTCATCTAGTTGAACGCATTTAATATTCTCTAAAAAAGATTAGAAGTTTCATACGTCGAAGCCATTCTTCATAAACGCTACAGCAAATTCTGTACCCGGTTGCGATTTTCCAATCAACCGGCTTTAACGACCTGCTTTTTGTTCGGCATTTTTTTAACAAGGAAAAACTCGATTTTTGATTTTTTTTTTTTAAAATTGCAATAACAAATTTTGAAAGAAGGTAAAAGAGTTCATTCTATTTACGGCCAACTACAGCCAAGTGGAACTCTAGAAAGGATCGTTTCCTCTAATAAAGTGAAAATATGCATTGAAATCACAAAAAAATGTCCTTAAATTTTAGAATACAATGTTATAGTGTATTGTATTTCCAATTTGCTTTTATGGGTTTGGCTATAATTTTATTGTCCTATTAAATGTAATATCATTATTATCTCTTATTGAAAAACGTTTTTTGAATCTTAAGAAGGATGTCTGTATGCACACAGAGAAAAATATTTCAGGTTAAATCACCGTACTTGTATTGTAGTGACATATCTGAAAAAAAAAAAACCCGTATAATTCCGATAATAATAAAAAAAACGGCATTTAAACCATTCATTTGGTCATTAATCTATTCGTATAGTAGCGGTTTTTCCAAAAACGTTGGTTTTCACAATTAGAGTTCTTATTACCACAAAATTAAGAGCCTGAAAAGTAAATTTTACCTAAATGGTTTTTATGCCATGTTCTGAGCTATGATAAAATTATTCAATTTTACCACATATACTTTCGAACGACATTTTAATAAAACCTTATTTTATTGTTAATTTTACTAAAGTGATTACTAAAGCTCTGAGGTAAAAATTACCTTGCTCTTTTGTGTTCTCATAGAGCTAAAAACACGATTAATTTCATTATATTCCGGTAATTTTAATAATATATTTTTTTCTGTGTACAATGCAATCGAAAACACAGCATGCTGTACACATTTAAATTATCATATTAAATTTTTAGCCGGCCAGGTGGCCGAGCGGTTAGCGTGCCTGACTGCGAAGCCATAGGCTGCGGGTTCGAATCCCGCTCTGGGCATGGATGTTTCTCTCTCTCTCTTTGTGCTGTCCTCTGTTGTGTGTATGATGCGTGAATGTGGCCCACCCTATAAACGGGTTTGTGGCAGTGTGGCGTGGGCAATGTTGCTCGCCTCCGTGACTTTGGTTCACAGGTGCCCACTGGGTAACGCGAAATGAGCAACAATTCTGGCATAGTATAGGCGAAAGATTCAAATTCAGTGCCTGCCATTGGAAAAAAAAAAATATATTAAATTTTTATATTCTTAATATTTATATATATTTTTAGCTATATATTTTTAGCTATTTATTTTTAGCGTTTTAATAGTTTGATATGTTTTCAATAGTTTACTGTTTCACTAATTTAGTAAATAGTAAACTAGAAATCAAGAAAAAATCATTAAAAATTATGAGAGTTTTGAATAAGTTTTTTAATCAAAAATTTTGTGTACGTGAAATGATAATAAAACTAATTTTTTTTTAAAAGATGTTAATTAGATATGAGCTTCAAAAAGAACATTTTTTTCAACTTATTACATTTAAAGTTAATAAAAAAATTTACTATGCGTCAACATTTTTATAAAGTTTTCATAAATCAAAAAAGAAAAAGAAATTCAGATGTACCACACTGATTTTTAAACTATAGATGTGCGACTTTTAACATTGAATTGTATCGAGTGAGAGGTGAGAGATGAACATGTTCAGGTTAGAATCTGACTTTTTAGTTCTTTTGGGAGGATTTCGCTTTTAATTTAGTACAAAAATATTGTTTTCTAATTGAGAGCCTAAATCATTAAACGTTTTAACTAAAAAGATGACAATTTATTATTTTAAAAAAACTAAATTTAGGGAAAGCTTTCGTTGTTGACGTATGCCTGTTTAGGCAGAGGGGTGCGATTGTTCTTGTTTCTGGCGCCATCTATGTCCAAGAATTCGACTTCATGCACATCCATACGTCATGCCCGTTTATAGGGCGGACCCATTCATTCATCCACAGACCGCAATTTTGACCAGAATCAGAGAACGATCAGTCTCCAATTCAGTACCCCCAGAGGTATTGATTTTGTTATGGGAACACGGAGGACTTAGCGACTCGACAGATATGACGTGCATCAGTCACCATTTTACTTCACAGAGAGTTTAGCCAGCAGGGTTCGAACTCGCGAACTCTCGTACCGCCCAAGCTATTCCGGCCCACAAAGAAAGCTTTTAAAATCAAATATTAAACTTTTGTATACGAAAGTAATCTTATACAAAAGCTTAATATTTAATATGAAGATGGCTAAATATATTTAAGGAAAGCTTAAAAACCAAAAATATTTATTAATAATAATAATTTAATAAGAAAAACAAAAAAAAACAGTTTAATTATAGTTTAAAGCTTAAAGTAATCCTAGCAAAAAACTTAAAATGTATTAACTGGCTAAGTAAGTTTAATGAAGCTTACTGTTCAAAAACACCTAGGAAAAAAAGTAAAATTTAACAACAAAACCGACTAAATGAATTCAATGTATGTTAAAAGCATAAAGATAAGTAGAACCCTGACTCACCCCACTAGGGTATACGAAGATTAAAAGTTAAAATATTACATTAAATATTTGTTGATAACAGCATAAATAGTAAGAACATAAAAAACTAAAAATAGAGTACAATTTTGTCAAAAGACTGAAGGTAGTGGCGATCTGCAAACGAAGACAATAAAATAAAACAATCAAATCATATAGGGGAGAGTCGGGTAGCCCCGCCCACTTAAGGACTATTGCTTATATTTCTGTATAATATTGAGTAATAATCAAGATTTTTGTATGCTTCTATTGTTTTATCATTTAATTAAATAATACAAAAAGAATAAACCATAAAAAGAATAGTTTAACTTAAAAAAATAGAAATTTAAAAAAACATGTTTTTCAGCTCTTTTCAAAATGTGTCGGGTAGCCCCGCCCAGTCACAAAAATTATGTTTTTTGATTGTTTTTTCAGGTGTAAATGAAAATGACCAATGTATTGACAATAGATAAACCTTATTTATCATTTTTATCACAAAATTAATTTTTTATTACATATTTATATACTTTTAGTGAATTCTATCATTTATTAACAACAAATGTTATATTTTTTATTATTATTAATGTATACTAATATATTATAATATTAATATATATTTATATTAAATATTTAAAGAAAATAATTTAATTTAAGTAAATCTTTGGAACCGTACATTTATCGACGAAATAAAAGTGGGCTGTGATACCTAACATTCATGCGAGCGGGGCTACCCGAAATCCAATTTTTTTGTAAATTTGTAATTACTCGAACAATTTTTCACAAATAAACTTCGTTCTTTGTGCAAACTAAACTTAAGACTACATACTTTAATGCTGTATGTATAGAAAAAATTGTTTTTTTAATATTAAAATGAAGTTTAATCGAAACATTCAACCAATTTTTCTTAATATCACGACAACTGTATTCAACATATTTTCAAAACTATTGTTTGCCATGTTACTAGCTGCATAAATACTTGAAACTTTGAAAATAATCTTTTTTTAATATAACAATTATTGTCCGATGGTCCATTGACTTGAAAAAATATTCTATACATATGAAATTGACATTGGGCGGGGGTAACCGCTGGGCGGGGCTACCCGACTTTTCCCTACATCAAATGCTTCAAAAGTGTGTAAGATGTCGGGTTCGAGTCCAAGTAATACATTATGAGTAATAGTTTTAAGGTATCAGTTCCAATGTATCTGTAGAGAGGTCAGGTCACTTTATGTTATACAAATTAATGAATGCAAACAAGTTAGCTTAAGAGCCAAGTAGCAGCAAAACAAGTCAGCTGCAACAGTACAGTCATTCAAAATAAAAGGTTCAGGATAAAAGGTTCAAATCTAAGGATATTAAGATCAAGAAAAATGTCCAAAGCAATCTATAAATGCAATGACTGGTGTAAATGGCTAGTCTACATAATGATGAATTATTGGAAGCTCTAAAAGTCAATGTCAGCTAAAAGTTTAAAGTCATATAGCCAAATATCAAAACAATGAAAAACATGGTTTAAAATCAATGAAAGCTAAAAGCTCCGGTGTAAATGGCCAGAATTAAAATAATGATAATAGTTAGAAAATTAAAGATGGAAATAAAATCACTGAACTTAAAGTCAATGAGTGCTAGAAGTCCTACGTGTAAATGGTTGAAAGTAAAAGTTTGAATAAAAGTCGATGAAGTCTAAAATCACATGTATATATAAAAGTTAAAAATGTAGAAGAGGCTAAAAGTTGATCAGACAAAAACATGTTATTAGCTTTGTCTAATGAGACGCGAACTATTTTTTTGCAATATATATATACGCACTACCGCGAAACAATTTCTAAATATTGAGTCTTCCATTTCTGCAATGCTTAGCCCGAAGGTACAACTATATTTTTGTTCTCCTAACCTATCAATATTTGTCAGTATATATTTTACTGTTGATAAAGACTATTGGAATGGTTTCATTCGCCTCAAAAGCGTTTCAAACCATCATAGGTCTTACCAAAAATAGTGAAAACCATCAGCTCCATCAAGGTTGAATTTTTTGTCTTTAGAAAAAATTACATCAGTCCTTTTTTGATTAAGAGAAATGTATTTTTTGGCAAAGGCATCTTTTCTTCGCTTAAGAGGGATGTAAGAACTCATAATTTACAAGGGGTGGATATGACACACATTTTCCATAAAAAAACATAAAGATGGTTAATTAAAACATTTTGAATAGTCCTGGGTGAACGTGGTAAACTCAAGTTTTGACCATTTGCAGTTTCTTTTTTCTGAGAAATTCGCCTAACAATTATTCTTTTCTGCCAAGTAGAGTAAATTTCTGGTCACCTATTTCTTCTTTTTTTCATGCCGTACATTCTAGGATTTTTTTAGATAATTGTAAACTATCGCTTCAAATTTCCTGATTATAATTTCCATTAACTTAATCTACATTCTCGAAAAGCATCAATTTTCCCATTTTCAGAGTCAGAAAGATTGTTCTAATGTCACGATTTGTCTGTGAGAAATTTTTTTGAGAGAGAAATTTGTCAGTGACAACTGAGAAAATTCTTTCACAAACCAATCTTTTAATCCAAGATTGTCATTTTCGGTTTTCAAATAGGCAAATTTTTCAATAATTTTAGGAGAAAAAAAAAGACCTTATACTTTCTCCAATATCATTTGGATTTAAAAATTAAACTGTAAATTCAAACAAATCTATTATGGGAAATTTTAATTAGTTCACACAAGAAATCATACAAATTTTACCCTTATTTTTGCCTCGAAATTTTGTCCATGAATCCATAAATAAGGCTTCTAGAATTGGCGATATATTTCGTGTCCTTTTACTACTTTTCTCTCATGCACACAAAAATACCGTTTCGAAAAAAAAAATCTGTAGTTTTTCAAAACAAAACTAATTTCAGATGTGAAATTTCCACGCTAGTAATTAAGTTAGATAAAGTACTTGTATATTGCCATGCAATAGAAAATCAACGTAAGCGATAAAATATTCACAATTGAGATTTGTATCTATTTGACATATCCCTCTCTACATATAATTATAATAAGTTTTCAAAAATAAATATTGTTCTATCAGTTTTCTGAATTTCTATTTTAGCGTTCACAGCTTTAGCAATAGAAAGAAAATAGTTGTTAAGCCAAGTTTCTCAAATATAGTGAAGCACTTACGTTGTTTTTTCATTTGCACGGCAGTATAAATACAACAAAAAAAATTCTTAGAAGTGTTATTTGCCTTTTAAAAGAAGTTGAAGGGTCAAGTTTAAAATCCATCGAACCTAGGATAAATTTTCGTGAAAAATTATAAACATCCATTGTTTTTCATTTAAAAGTACAAAAATAGTTAAGAACAGCCTGTCTAACAGTGATGAGGAACATTCATGGGTGAAAGGATATGTACTTTTTTATTGATGATCGAATGTAAAAGGAAATCAATCTTAAAATGTCAAAGAGGGAATTTATCTTTAAATTAAAAACAAGGTAAGAGTATAGAAGCGTTCCAGGAAGAAGAGAACGTCAACACAGACAATGAAAGTGTGAATTTCTTCAACTCTGAAAGGTTATTTACCCAAAAAATAAATATACTGGATAAAATATATAATATTATATAAGTAAATTATTTATAAATATATATGCATAGAAGAAGGTCACTCCTTCATTGGGTCACTTCTATTTTGTCATGCCAATTTTTTAAAGTCCTGCATTAAAATGGACCTTTGGGCTCTACTGTAAGTAAATAAAAAAATTAATGAATCAAGAACTTTCTCCTTATGTATGCAAATTAATAGCTCTCTATCTTTTGACACTTTCTTTCTCTCTTTCTTTCTCTCTCTCTCTTTGGAAAATTTGAAAATATTAGGAAATGCAAAAAATAAAATAAAATTGGAAACACACTTTAGAAAAATAGTGAAAATTACTTAAAATATAAATAATGTTAATTTTACTGCTTAATAGCTAGTTCAATCAAAATTGTATATTAGTTACGAGGGGTACAGATAAGATTTGACTCATTTAATTAATGCGTCACAAAAATAAGCCCTAATACACTTCAAAAAAAGTTTCGTATTAGGTTCCAGAGCCTAAAAAGTTACATATTATATTCATATTAGCTAGTCTTTTCTCGGATTTTAAAAAGTCTCAAAATATTCTAGAAAGTTTTATAGCTTCTTGTCGAAAATTGTATGAAAAAAAATAGTTGACATATATTAAATATAGAAATTTGCACAATTGTATTGAAAACTTGCATGGCGGGAAAACCATCTATTCAGTTGAATTTATTTTCCAGTTTTGTATTTTTATTAAATAGGAACTATAATTTTACAAGCCAGAATATCTGGTATATCGTAACTATATGAACGGAAAAATTACCAAATGAATGGTTTAAATACCGTTTACTTTGGTTTTATTGTATAGAATTGCATTTTTTGTTTCACTAGAAATGCCATACCAAAATGAAATACCATAGAGTTCAGTAATTTTACCAATTTTTTTTTCTGTGTAGGTTTTATTTTTGGCACGGTACACTTTAAATGGCATATTCTTTTCTTATGCTTAATCCATCGAAAAAGAGATTCCGTAGAGCCCTTTGTGATTGCAAGCATTCCTTTTATGAAAAGTATTAACTTGATCAAAAGTTCTAGTAATATTTGTTGTTTCGTAATTACCGACCATAATCCAATTTTTGAAAGTACTTACCGAAAATGAAGTAAAAAAGTCTGCACATTAGAGATCTAAATTCAATATTTAAGTGGGGCAGAAACAAAAACACTAGTTATAAAGTTTTACGAAAAAAAAATACCAAAACCAGTTTAATTGTCTGATGACACTTTCAAGTGTCATCAGACAAAGTGTCTTAATAATCACCTTTTACCTGAAATTAGTTTCCTGCGGCAAGTAAACAGGTTTTTTTAATGTTTTCTTCAGGGCTATTTCTTTATATTTCCACAGTACTTTTGTTTTCTCCTCGTTTAAATTTTATTTTGCCACACCCAATATGAATAATTTTTCTATCTCATTTTTAACATGATTTCTAATAATATACATTACATGTTCACTCTGTATGATATTTTATATATTTGTTTCATTTTTAGAGGAATTAAAATTACTCTTTATACTTAGTGTCACTTATGTCAGTTTTGGTATAGCCCTTAACCATCTTAATTTTTCCTTCAAAACTATCCTGATCTTGATTGTCCTTTCTGCAACAATATATTAAGTATTTTACACTCTTCTGTACAATGCTTAAATTTTAATTATTTATTTATATAATATTTCTACAAAAATATAAAAACAATTAAAAATTGCATGATATCATAATAACTTCAACTTACATAAATCGAACAAAACAACTAAATTAAATTCTCATTGTATATTTCTATAACAGTATTTTACTTATGCTACAATTTTTTATTAAAATATAATCTTATCCAATACAGAATATTTTTATCATAAAATTTCAATAGACCACCCAAAGGTCATTAGAAAATATAGAAAGTAAAGAAGAGAGAAATGAAATCAATCAAATGAAGAACCAATCGGAATTGAAAAAATTAAAGCATTGTTTAAACTCATAAATTTTTTTTTCCCTAGAATCACCTTAAGAAAGCGAGAGCGGATTGGAGAACGACCCTGAAAGGGTTCAACCCGATGTTATAAAAACAGGAACTCGTGTTTGTGTCCGCTTCAATTGTAGTCTCCTCATCCAAACAAGGCAGTCGCTTTAAAGATTCCCAGGAATAGGAGGTAAGCTTTCATTGATGCTTAAGATGATCAATTTAATTGATGCAATTATCTTTATTTATAATTTTATTAGAACTAGAAAGCATGCTGTTTTGGGGATAAATTTTAAATATAACGTAAAATTTTGAAATGAATCGTAATTAAAAAAAGATTGAATATTGTGTGAGATTTTAAAAATGTTCGCCAATAAAATTTTTTTAAATGTGAAGTCGAGAATATAAGGGATGCTTAGAAATTATAGGAGTTCATGAAAGACTTTTAAATAACTTTTTTTTAAATATAATTTTATTTCAGTTTGAAAAGAAATTTAAAAAGACTTTAAGCTTTTTTTTTTTAATTTTACAGTTTCTTAAAGGATTTATTTAAAAAATTGAGAAACAATTTTTTTTATTTAGAAAAAATACTATGTTTTTCAGTTAAAGTTTCAGAAAATGTATTTATTTAGTTTCTTTAAAAAATATATTTTGAACTACTTTCTTATGAAAAAGTAATTCCATAAGAAAAATCTGTTTTTTTTTTCCGACGAACTAATGAGGATTTAAAAAATACCAAAAAAACTAGTAATGAGTTTTAATAAAATTTTTACTATTTTTTCTAACAAATTATTCCGATTTCTACAAACAATTAGCTGAATGCGAACTTTTAACAACTGACAAAAAAGATTGAATTTCATTCAACTTTAGTGGTTTAATATTTTTTTATTGATTATTCATCTGCAAGAAAACGAAAACAAGAAAATACTAAAAAAGAAACTACTACGTAAAGTTTAAAAAACTATAATATAAAGAACTATAATTTAAATATAAAGAGCAATTGTAAGCTTAAATACATATAAAAACGCCTTTAATTAGTTTCAAATTTTGTAATAACTAATCGTAATTTAGAAAGAAACTAAGCAAATGTTATTCAAAGCTTTTCAGTTTTCTAAAAAAAAAATCCTCTATAACATAGTAGCTTTTTCTGCGTAATTTGAAAAAAAATTCTTTGTCTGTGAATTATATTTTTAGTTTTTAATTTAAAAAAAAAACTTTAATTGATTTAGATCAATTTTCTTTGATGTCCCTCACAAATGTCTTTGAATGACTCCATGCAATAGATAAATCCATAAGTTACTGTCTCTTTATAGCAATAGATAACCCCATAAGTAACTGACATGTAAAATAAATTCTAACACCTCATGTTATCTAAAGTTTAAAAGTTTCCCTATTATTATATTTTATTTGAAATTTTTTTTCCAGTTATCAATTAAGTTTGTCTCAACTTATATTAAATTATTTGAAATTGTATTAAATTTTAAACTAATTTACTATCAATAGAATGCAATATTATTAGGTAGAAAATTTTTTGTATGTATGTATATATATATATATGGGTGATTCTCACGAAATATGACAATTCACTGTCCCTTGCTCCAAGATCTAATACTATAATACTAAAAGAACTTTTAAAAAAAAAATAAATTAATAAATAGCATTGTTGTTAGCATTTTAAAATAACTTTGCACTAGCATTGACTGTTTTGTATAGTTAAAAAATTTTATTGCACTTCAAAATGTCATTTTCCGGGCATGTCCCAAACAATGTTTCCAATAATAACTAGCTTCAAAACTTCCTATAAATTTTTCAATATCTAAATTTTTTTTATCTCAACCAGTGTAAGCATTTCTAGAATATACGCAGAGGGTATTATTTACAAAAACTTCGTTTAAATTAATTTTTTCTGTCAATAATTTGTTTGTCCCAAGAAAATCTGTCATTTTCCTGGCTACTTTTATTTAGTGGTTTATAACCAAAATAGATAGAGCCAGCAATGTTAATGCAGGCTCTACTACACAGATATATCAGATATATCTTATTGTTAATAGATTGATTAGATACCCTCCTATATGAACATGTCTTATTGCATGAATAAAGAACCAATTTTTTGGTTCGAAATCTATTTCAAAAATTTTTTCAAGGTGAGTCGGTTTTTGTGTTATCATGTTCCTGTATGATTGAAATCATTAATAACATAAACTACACAGATATATCTGAGTTATTTTAAGAAATCCTGTTGTTTTCTACATAATATAAACGTCTTAGGCCAAAATATTTAATTAAAGTAAAGTTATATGCTATAAAATGGCGAATTTGTCATTATCCTGGCTGTCATTTTCCTGGCTTATGAATGCCAGGACATTGAAGTGTTACCAGATTTTTTTTTTAAACTGCTAATACTGTAAGGAGGGAAAGCAAATATTAACCCAATACCAAGTTTATGTATGATTGTAATATGCTTGGATGTAATCAAAGTTATTTATTTATTTAATGATTTATTATTATCCACAATTTTATTCTGTACATATCAGCAACAAAAAATATTTTGATTCTTTCTACAGTGGATAAAAAGAATTAATTTAAGCAATTTATGGTCCATTTAACATAAAGGCTTAAGTTGAGTTACTTACTATTAACTTAAAATGGCTGTTTTTTAAACTTCTAAGCTAATATGTCATTTTCCTGGTATACAAGATTTGGTGAATTTCTATTTTGTTTTTTCTCTCGAGCAAATGTCTATAAACTACACTGCTGTCTGTAAGATATTAATAAGTGTAACTAAAGAAGTATACAAAAAAAATTTTAGATTATTTTGACGACTTTAAATTTGAAGAAATTTTTTGGTCCAAATTGTCATATTTCGTGAGAATAAACCCATATATATATATATATATATATATATATATATATATATATATATATATATATATATATATATATATATATATATATATATATATATATATATATATATATATATATATATATATATATATATATATATATATATATATATATATATATGAGTGATAAAAGTGTGTTATTAGTGTATTATATGAAAGTTATCTCTGACTTTAGTGATTGAGTTTTTTAAAATTGTGTGAAATTTTGTTAAATTTCAAATTAATTTACTATCATTAGATTGCAATATTATTATCCAAGTCAAAATTTTTGATGGTTTACCAGTGATGGACCATTATTGATGGTAACCATCAATAATTCCATCGTGAACCATTTTGTTTTTGATGGAAAACAACATAAATAAGCATCACCTCAATGGAGGAATTCGAATTAATTTATGAAGGTCCAACATAAGAATATCAATTTGTTTTGATGGTTTGTTCATGTTGTACCATCAGAAATTTCGAACATAGTTTTTTAGAGATTAAATATTGGAACGATCTAAACAACCATCACTCCAAGGTAGGAATTCGGACTGAGTTTTGATGGTCCAACATAAAAAAAACAAACAAATTGGTTTGATTGTATACTCCTGTGAACCAACAAGAATTTCCATTAAACCATCATAGAAATGTATAATTGGAACCATCATAGACCATCAGTCACATTGATGGTCCAGGAGAATAAAACTTCTCTTGATGGTTAACCATGAAAGTATTAAAGTAGAACTTTCGATCATGGAAGGATGAAAATTTGTTGGCATATCAAAAACCATGAAAAATGTTAGATGATGGTGACCATCATGAATCGCACTAAAACCAGCATAAACCATCAAAATGTTTTGATGGGACCATCAAGAATTTTGACTTGGGTAGGTAGCAAAACTCTTCTATATATCTATTAGTGTGTTATAAAAATTTATTATTAGAGTGTTATTAGTTTTTACACACAAATAAAGCGTGTTATTAGTCTATTATAAGAAAGATATTACTGAAATTTTGTGACTGATTAGTGTGTTATGTGTTCTTATTGACAGCACATAGAGAAAACTGTCGTTACATACTCATAGAGAACATTATTATACATGGATAATAGTGTCGCTAAGTTTTCCTTTCTTTCTTTACTTCACGACTCTTAAGCCAAAAATCATAAGTCACAATATTTTTAATAAAGTAAAGTTAAAAATCTAGCAATTTGAAAACTATTTATTTTCTGCCGGTTTCATTTCTGTTTTTTATCGAAATTGCACATTTCAATACTTAATAAAGACATCTTTCATAAAACTAATAATAATTAACTTATAATTATAATAATATAATTATAATAATATAATTATAATAATATAATTATAATAATATAATTATAATATTTTAATATTAATAATGATTTTTTTTTAAAAAATGTACAGAAACTATGAAACGGATTTAATTCAAATATTATATTTAATTGCTTCAAATTATATAATTTGAAATGACGTTACACTATTATAAAATAAAATAATAGGCAATCATAAGTAACTGTTAAAAAAATCTTTTTATGAGGATTGTCTTTGGATAAGAGAATTCTATAATTGTGTGTATTTGTGTATATTTGTGTAGATTACTTTGTAAAAAATTCCATATCAAATTACGTTAAAAAGTACCGGCATTCATGGAGCTAGTACTTTTTACCATAAAATCTATATTTGCCGTGAAATTTTAAGGAACAATAAATCTAATATAATGTGATTTTAACAGCAATATTTACTATAAAATCATTTAATCAATGTAATGAAAGAAATATTGCTGTAAAAATTACGGTGAAAAATTTAAACTTAAAAAATTTAAAAAAATCTTGCCGAAAGCGAGATTGACAGATTTTATAATACGTGAATAACCAACGGTGTTAACCAATGGTGATAAAAGGAGGGGAAAACTTACAGAAATATTATGAATATATCATGAGCAAAAAAATTAAAATTAAAAAATCGAAATGATAAAGTACTTGAAATAAAAAACTTTTTATTTTATAAAACTTTTTCATTATGTTTTATAACATATCAATTTACAAATTTAATTAGAAACATGTCATGCGATAAAATAAGTCTAAATGAATAAGTACTCAGTCACAACCAAGAATTATACCTGGGAAACCATCTTCAACATTAACCACATTACCTTCCCCTCCAAATTGATCAAAAAGTTTTAAAATTAAATAAATCTATGTGCGAGTACTCCCACAATGTACTAAACTGACACACGAGTGCGCAAGAAGTTTCTTCAGGCATTTGGGAGTTAGCGTTTCGTTAAAAATCAAGTGATTTTGAGATTGTTGAAAATTACGAAAATTAGTTAAAAAAATGGCAGTTTTATTTCCGAAAATATATGTTTCAACGAAAAGTGCAACAAGTATCATGAATAACCCTAATTTCCTTTTCAAACCCTTGAGTAAAAATTGAGGAATTAGATTTTCTTTTGATAAAACGTGACGAAACGTGTGAGATTTTCACAACTAATCTTATGAAAGACATGAATAATAAAACCGAGTGAATCTCCAATTAAAAGAAGTAATTGACCTCTTACGATAATTAGTGAAGTCAACCATAAAGCAACTTCCAAGATAATCGATCAGTTATAGAATGCATTCGCCCTAGCGCATCTAGCAATTATTTATTTTAAAGCATTACAATAACTATTCCTAAAGCTCGTTTTTGTTGTATGGAATGTTTTTCAAATGATGAAGCACTTGCGTTTTATTCCTATTGTCATTATAGTTTTGCCTAAAACCCATTCAATCGTAAAGAAGATGAAAGTGAAGATCTATATTTCACGGCAGCTATTCCGCTTCCTATTATGTTTGGGACATTATGCAAGGAACTTGTTATCATATCATAAATCAGTCCGTGTTGATGCACTGATAGTAATCGATGTGTCGAATGCTATTTTTTTTTTTTTTAAACCAAAAAATTCAAATTAGAATGGCATCAATTAATGTATGACCGATTGAAGAAGGATTTTTTCAAGAACTTAATTGATGTTTTCTTCTTTCTGAGTTGAGTCTTTTTTTTCTCCGATAAAAAATTATTCAAAATTATTGTCGCAGAGATATAATGGACAAAATAAATCGGCAAAACCAAACTACTATAGCTAATATAAGATAAAAATTTGATTAACTCTAAAAATATCGAAAAATGTATATAAAATAAAATTTCAGAATAGAATAACTTACGTTTGCCGACGTTTATTTTGTATATTTCTGAAAAGGTTTTCGAACGAGTAAAATTTTGTAAAAAAAAAAAAAAAAAAAAAAAAAAAAAAAAAAAAAAACTATTTGTATTATGAAAGTATAGTCTGAAGTGGGAAAACATTAATGATTCAAAGCTCAATTTTTTGTCTTATTTTGGGGTTTTGATGACAAATTTATCGCATGTTAAGTGAATTACTTTTTAAATAATTTTCACCGACAACTTATAGATTGCACAGTTATGGATTAGACCATAAAAACTAAGGAAAAAATAAATTAAGAAACAAGATGCTTATTTCGATGTTGTCTATTTTGTTTTTTAAACATTAAACACCTTATAGGTACTCATTTTTCAGCCTGATAATATTTTAAATTAAAATAACTAAATACTAAAATTCAAAGGTAATTTTAAAATTTAAAAAGTATTTTTAAAAGTTAGGAAATTTAAAAAAAATTGTAATGAATGTCTTTAAAAATCTTGTGTTTTCTTAAAATTATAATTTTTTATAAAAAAATCATTTAGAAAAGACATTTCTCATATTTTAACTAAAACAAACATTCAAAACTAGAAGAAAAAAATCAATTGAAAAAAAAAAAACTTTTGACTATAATTTTCTTAAAAATTTTTTTTTTATGTACAGCAACCAAGAAAAATAATTTTCTATTTAATTGTTTTATTTCAAAAACTTAAGGTAATTTAATTTCTTTTTAAAAAAAATGCTAATGTATTAGTTTTTTGAAATAATCTTTTCAGAATTACGTTTAAAACAAATGGAAAACGTTAGCAAAATACACAATGGAACAGCCCTTCTTTGTTTCATAAAATTTTTTTTTAACTGTCTTTGTAGATAAATTTAAAAAAAGAATATTTTACCATATTTTTGTAATGAAAAAAAAATACTGAGATGCACAACTTAATATAGAATCAAATCAATACAAAAAGGGCAAATGATTTGGCATTTTTAATCTTTCATATCTCCGAAATAGCAACTGATAAGAAATAAAAAATTTTCAAAATTATCTAAAAATTGAAAATGGTAACCAGATTGTGCTGATTGGGATATTTATAGAAAATTTAAAACTTATTTCATTTCGGTCAAATTCAATTTGGCACAAAACTAAATTTGCATATCAGTGCTTCCAATAACATTTATAGTATATTATTATATTATTATAGTGTAATATTCCATCAACATAATTTTTATAAAAGTAAAATTTAAAAAGGCTTTAATAGATGCAGATAAAAATAATTTAAAATGGTTTCTGTTTTTTTTATTTATATACCTACAATCTTACGAGCCTTTCAATAACAATTCACTATAATAGTGCAAAAAAAAAAAAAAAAAAATCGGTTAAAATTATTTATGCTTTACAAATTACTTCTGTTTTTCCTTAGTTGGCATTTAATTTAAGTTGAAATGTCATTTTATCATATTGCTGAATATGTAGCAATTTAAAGCATGATTTTGTATTAAGATTTAAGGTTCCTTTTAATTCAATGTAAAATAACGTATATATAAATCGTTTTTCTATTGTTGAATTTAAAATTTGTATTGATCACTTAAGTTTCAATATTTTTGATGAGATGAAAAAAATTGCCTCATAAAATAGCGGTTATTCAAGTATAACAAGAAATTTCGCATCAAATTACGGTAAAAAGTACCGGCACTCAAAGAGCCGATAATTTTTACAGTATAATCCATTTTTGATAGAGCATATTACGGAGCAAAAAATATAATATAACTTTTTTTTACAGTAATAACTACCTTAGAATCACTGACTCACTCTTATTAAATAAATATCACCATAAAATTACGGCATAATATTTTACGAAAAAAAAAAAAAAAGAATTTTACTGTAAAATGGATCTTATGGATGATGCACCCAAAGTGCCAGTACCGGAATTAGATCCATAATTTTTCACAGTGTAGAATTTGCGTAAAACGTAAAAAAAAAAAAAAATCTTAATAATGTTTTCTTTGCTACATGTAGGTATCGCTTAATTCATACAGAGAATGTTAAAATTTCTATATCTAACCAGTTTCGTTTTTACCATTTTCCTCCTAATGAAATATGTTCCAAAATTATGTGTAAAATGAATAAACAAACAATAAGCATATAACAATAAGCATATAACTATTTTTATTTCGGCTCATATAAATAATAACAACGGCACAATTTTTATATTAAAAGTAGACCTTCATCTATTGAATAGGAAACGCAATTATGAAGGAAAATAACTACCATTATTATAAGAAAGAAAATTCTGTTTATCTATTTTTAAGGTGGATCATATGCAATTAAATTCACTTTTCACAAAATGTAAGACAAAAAAAGCAAATTTTCTATATTATAAATGTTTGAACTTTACGATTATCATTTAATTAGAAGGTATATATTATTCTGAAATAAAATATAATATTTTTCTGTTATTACAACACAGTAAAAAAGTGAAAGAATAGCAAAAACATTACATGCAAGGATCTGATAATATTATCTATAGCTGAAAATATTGTTGTTTCAAGCTATATGAATGTAATGCTGTGATTCGGTATTTCATCTTGAAAAACAAACAAACAAAGTTTGAACTTTAGTACGGTGACTTTACTTTAAAAAAAACAACTCTTATTTACAACTTCGTATTGAATTTATGAAAAGGAGAAAACTTAAAATATAAAATCATAAATGGTTTTAAATATGTGAAATTTAAAAGCCATTACACAATTGTTCTAATAATTTTGTTGACAAATTAGTAAATTATATTTATGGAAATATTTTTATTATAAAAGTGAAGTGATATTTCTTCATGTCTGTGCCTGCATTATTTTCAGAACAAATTATGTAAGCTGTTACATCAATAAAATATACAAATTGCTTTAACTCTTCTCTGTTGATATCAGCTTGGAAAAAAAATTAAAAATCTAAATCTTATGAAGTTGATTTTGAACATTAATTACGAGTTTATTAGTTCATTAATTATGAGTCCCACAACCCATGACTTCACTTCTTTAACTTGGCTGAGTGTTTAACCCCACTGATAAGCTCAAGACTTACTTTCTTTTTACTCCTTCCTTACCTCTTTGATGTTTATCGAAAAGTTGTTTTTATCAACATTTTGGTAAACTATCTCTATAAAGCAGTTAAACTATTACTATTTTTCTACTTATAATTTTTTATATTATAATGTTAGTCATTAAATGAATTAATATTGTAACTTATTAAATGTATTTAGTTCATAGAGGATTATGTTTATTTTTGAAGAATGCTGATTTTTATTTTAATCAGTGGTTCAAAGTTTTATCATTTTAAAGTAATAGGAACATTTATTTATTTTTCTAACTTAAAAAAATGTGTAATGTTCACTATATTTCCAAAACATTTAGTAAATTAAGAGTATTCAAATGATTTTTAAATTGTGTCAACTTTTCATTATTTTTATTTTTATTTCAAAATTCTATTTTAAAATTTTCTACTTAACTTTTTTATTATAATTTCTACTTTTGCCACAATATTACTTTATTGACTTAAAATTATTCTTCTACATTAAATACACTTAATCATTTTGATCTATCTTTATGCTACTTTACAGTTTCAAGAATTGTTTTACAGATAACCCTTCTCCCATCTCACCTACCTACTTTTCTTGATTTTATATAAGAAATTATTTTTATAAAATATCTAAAGTTTCATCATTTAAAAGTAATGGGAATATTTATTTTATTATAAATTTTTTTTTTGATACGTAGAAATTTTTTTGAATCTCACAAATTTTATAATGTTTTCTGTCTTTAATACATGAACTAATTTTTCTATTGAAACTTTCTAAGTTGTAATTGAATAGAATATTTTATTATGTTTTCAAATGATCTTTCAATTAAACGTTTTCAGTGCAAAAAAGACTTTTAAATATGTTGAATTTCTAATTATTTTTTTACTATAACTTTTTACATTCATTCCTTTTAATATTATGTTAATCCCAACGATTTTAGTTATTTAAAATATTTAAACTTATTAGTTCTTGCGAAATTATTCTTTCTGTAAATTTATTAGTCTTCTACTTTCACTAGGGAATTCAGGCTTACAATTTAAAAAAAACGAATAAAAATTCAAGCTTAAAAATTTTTGGTTACTCATCTGCAGTATATTTCTTAATGTATATAAAAATCTTACATATCGATGACTCTCTCTTTATTTTTTTGTGAAATTTTTGTGAATTACAAAGTATATCGAACGATAATAACTTTAGAACTTACGCATTATTTAAGAAATTTTAAGAAAGCACATACGTGATTATGGGATTGTGGCAAAAATGTATCTGTTCTCGCGTTTGTATGAAAATCCATTTTAAATACGTTTACCTGCACAACAACAACTGCAGTAAATACCATTCGGGTGATGTTTATTAAAATAATGATTAAGCAATAACAATTCAGATTTAAGAGCTTTATAAAGTAAATGCGCACATAAATTTTTTCAACTCTTAACTTACTGTTATAAGTTTTAATTACACATTGTTTATATCTATCTGAAAAATATGCTTTCTCAAAAAAATATTTTACACTTAATGTGTCTCAATTATTTAGAGCATCATCATTTACTAACTCACATTAATTCATTAAATTAAAAGGCATTCAAGAAAATATTTTATAATATATAATATTTAAATTATTTATATTATAATTATTTTTAAGGTAAGGATTATTTTGCACTTGTTGTATAAACATATATACTATAGTTTAAATTTTTTAATTTTAAAAACTTAAAAAGATTTTTAACAAAGACTTCTCTATTTTCTCGTTTTTTCCTTATCCAGAAGTTTTCGTGATACTCAATGTGTTTTTTATGATTATATTTCAGTGTTTTGCAAATTTTACAATTTGTGCTGAAAACATTTTTCAATTGATTAAACGTTTGACTTGAGGGCTACATTAAAAATATTTCTAACAAAGAAACGCATGTTGGAATTTTTTTTTCGGCATTTTCAGGTGAAATTTATTCATAAGAACAATAAAATTCGACGTGGAATAATTTTTCGGTGTGGAATAATTTTTACATTTAGTCAATATTAAAATTTTTGTATGTTTCTGCAATTTAGTAGCTTTTTGATGAAACAGCTATTTTTGCCCCACAGTTTTCAAATAAATTATTAAAATAAAATATTTAAATTATTTAAAAAGAAGAATGTTGCATAATATGATGGTTCAGAAGATAAAAATTATGTGTATATAAGTAAATATATAAATATGTTGCATTCTAACAACATGGAATGATGCCAAGTGGTCAATAAATTATTTCATCAAGCTATTTTGTTAAGACAATTTTATCATTGCAATTTTGCAATATATGAAAACAAATAAATATTTTTATTTTTTTCACATCCATGATAAGTAAGTAAAATTTTATATAAGATTTTTTTTCACATGAATACATCAACATGAAATATACACTGAAATGTAATGCCAAAAAATATTAATTCCAACTTCAACAACGTAGAAATTTAGTTTAAATACATTTCTCCGGCAATTTTTAATCCTTTAAATAAATTGAAGCAGCTAATAATTTGATGATTTTATTCACTTTCATATCATTATTATGTTGTTTTTTTTTGCTTTGAAAACGAAAACTCGTATAATTCTCTATTTTCTAAATAAACAAAACTTTTATTATATCATGGAATTTAATTACACATTGTTTACTGATACGTAGTCCATTGATATACTATTTTGACTTGGAAAATATTATTTGTAGGGATAAGAAAGTATATATTTCACATACCAGTGGCAGTTTCTTAATTAATATAGTATATTTATCTGTGTTTTGAATACATTTTTAAAATAACTTCCATTAAAACTTGTTGATAAACAAAGCATAAACTTGCATCCCTTATATTCGTCAACATAATAGCAGAGTTTTGACAAAACTTGTAAGTGCTAAAAGGAAATTAGTAATAATAGTAATTCAAATAAAATTGAAGTAAAGGTTTTATATTTTTTGAGGATTATAAGAAAAATTGTACCACATTAGATGTGGTTCGTTTGTGTCAATTGATAGTAAGGCTATGTTGTGGAAGATGAAAAAGATTATCATATGACAGCATAGGATTATATGGCATTATTTCAATATATCTCCTTCAGTGATGAAACGCAATCAGTTTCTTATAAGCTTAGGTCAAATAGTTTTGACACAAGACACTCCTTTTCAGAATATTAATGACTGGAGCTTTTGATATCAAATCAGTGTTATTGCTTGGGGTTTATTTTTCATCGCAGTTCAATTTTCGTATTTAACCTTAGAGTTATCTACAATGGAAGTTAGAAACGTTTTTTTATATACTTCGCTCTATCTTAAAATATTAGTTTATATTTCCATCACATTTTATTTTATTTGTTTACATTTCCTTAAATTAGTTTATTTGTTAGATTACAGTTTCAATGAAAATAATTTTTAGTCTCCTGCTCTGAATGTTTTTTTTTACTAAAGGTTTTACTATCAAGTAAAATAGTTTCGTAAATCCTGTAACTACTTCGTGGAAACTATCCTGAAAAAAATTTATATCTCAAAGAGATAAAAAACAGTAAGTTTTCATTTTTATGAAACAAATAAGAAGCACTTTTTTTCGGAAATATAGAAATAAAATCTTTTTAAATTAAAAAAGAAATTAGTTTAAAAAAATGTAAATTAATAATTAAATTTAGTATAAAAATTTTTTTTTTGTATGTTTAAAAAAAAGTTTTTAGCTTAAGAAAAAGTACTGCTCTAGAATTGTATTTTCTATGTTCCAGCAAAATAATTTTTAAATTTAAAACAAAAATGATTAATTTTAAGTTTTTTTGATAAATAATTTTAGTTTAAGATTATTCGTTTTTGAAATCTAATCATATTGTTTTAAGAAAACCTGTCTCAAGATTTTTTTTTCTTGAAGCATATATTTAAGTTATAAGAAATACATATTTCAGTTTTTGCAAATTAGGGAAAAACAATTTCCGCGATTGAAAGTAAAAACTCTGTTTTAAAATATTATATTCTTAAGAAAAATAGTCCTATGCATTTTAATAAAATAATTATTTTACAGAAATATATTTTTTGTTAAATAATTTTTTTTAAATTGAAATTTAAGACAGATATATATTTTTTTAATGTAAAGAAATTATTTCTCTAAGGAATATATATAAATTCTTCATGTATGAATTATCGTTGCGTTTAAACATAATTATGTATATTTTTTAAAAGAATCCTTGTCAGTAAAAATAAGACTGCCAGTTCTTAAATTACAAGTTTGAAGAAAACATCTTATAATAGAGCTGTATTTTTAATATTTTACACTAACCAGTTTTAAATGGAATTATACATTTACGACTTCAACTCTTGTTAAAAAGTAATCAGTATGATGATAAAATGTTATCTTGCTATCTGCGGTATTTCAGTAGAGGCATATTGAAAGTTAATGCGATATTAGAGAAAAATGTCCTTATTTTTTATACGAATATGCAAATATGAAATGCATGACGAAAAAAAAGTATCATTAGTTTAAATAAAAAATATGTTACTCAATTAAATGTGAACGCCTCATAATGAAGTGTAACTTAGCCTTGCATCTCTTACTTTGTCCATCTAACAGGCTGAGAAATGACGGAGGTGAATGATTTTTCTCGTTAACAGTATGTTTTTTTAAACAACTTCGTCAAGTTTTATTGAGCACGAAATGCAGGTTAAAGTAAAATAGAGTTGTATCACGTGCCGAAAGCGATTTTTTTTCGATTGTAATGATTTTTTAAGGAATATATATAAATTCTTCATGTTTGAATTATCGTTGCGTTTAAACATAATTATGTATATTTTTTAAAAGAATCCTTGTCAGTAAAAATAAGACTGCCAGTTCTTAAATTACAAGTTTGAAGAAAACATCTTATAATAGAGCTGTATTTTTAATATTTTACACTAACCAGTTTTAAATGGAATTATACATTTACGACTTCAACTCTTGTTAAAAAGTAATCAGTATGATGATAAAATGTTATCTTGCTATCTGCGGTATTTCAGTAGAGGCATATTGAAAGTTAATGCGATATTAGAGAAAAATATCCTTATTTTTTATACGAATATGCAAATATGAAATGCATGACGAAAAAAAAGTATCATTAGTTTAAATAAAAAATATGTTACTCAATTAAATGTGAACGCCTCATAATGAAGTGTAACTTAGCCTTGCATCTCTTACTTTGTCCATCTAACAGGCTGAGAAATGACGGAGGTGAATGATTTTTCTCGTTAACAGTATGTTTTTTTAAACAACTTCGTCAAGTTTTATTGAACACGAAATGCAGGTTAAAGTAAAATAGAGTTGTATCACGTGCCGAAAGCGATTTTTTTCGATTGTAATGATTTTAAAAATTCAAACAAATTAGCAATACACTATTCTAATGTCCGGTATGTGTAGATGACCATCCACCCGGAATATTTCATTACCCCTTAACTGGTGACTATTTTTTTTTTTTTTTTAGTAGAATTGGGATAAAATGCTTAATTGAGTTTCAATTGAGTTTCGAAACAATTAGTGCAATTTAAATCACGGAAATAATGTAAATATATTTTCTTCGTAAATAATAATTTTTTTTCAGGAGATATTTGAGACGCATCAAATGTAAAATATAATTTTGAAAAAGCATATTTTTCAGATAGATAAACAGTATATAATTAAAACAGTAAGATAAGCATAGAAAAGAAAATTAATATGCGCATTTATTTTATAAAGTTCTTAAATCTGAATTGTTATTGTTTAATCATATGTTTAGAAACTTCGCCAGAATGGTATTTGCTGCAGTTGTTGTTGTGCAGGTACACGTATTTTAAATAAGTCTCATTGTAAAAGTTTTAAAATGGATTTTCATGCAAACGCGTAAGCAGATACAATTTTGTCGAAATCACTTAGTACATCTATATGCTTTCGTAAAATTTCTTAAATAATGCATGAGTTCTTTGGTTGCAATCATTTGATATACTTTGTAAATCACAAAATTGTACAAAAAAAAAAAGAAAGAAAATCATTGACGGGTAAGATTTTTATATGCATTAGGAAAAATACAGCAGGTGAGTAACCAGAAATTTATAAGCTTTAATTTTATTTCGCTTTTCTAAATTATACAACTATAAAATAATAACAAAATATCTAGAAATTCCCCAGTGAAAATTGAAGATTAATAAATTTACAGAAAGATTTCATTTACAAGAACCTAATAAGTTTGTCTTTTAAATAAGTAAAATCATCCGGATAAACAAAAGACAAAAAGGAAAGAAAGAAAAAAAGTATAAAAATTTAAGTTATGTAGAAAAAATACTTAGAAATTCAACATATATAATTTTTTTAAATGAAAACGTTTAAATGAAGGATCATGCAAAAACATAATAAAATATTATATTCAATTAAAAATTAGAAAGTTTCAATGGAAGCATGGTTACAAAAGGGCTTAAAAGCCATTTTTACAGTTAAACTTACTTTGCGGATTTGTATTTTTTACTAAATGTGTGATTTTAAGACTATAATTTTGAAAATCTGAATTTTTGGTAAAACTTTACAATATGAGCGGAAAAATTACCATATGCTTTGGTAATTTAACCATATTTTTTTCTCCATCCACTTTCAATTTCTGTATGAAATTTTTTTGAAATGAAATTTGCTTAAATTATCTATCAGCTCAACTAAATGTTTGAATGTCGAAACTGCAATAATAATGGAGCAAAACTTTGAGAATTTTATTCTGTAATTTTTTGCTCTTGTCTCCCAGCAGTATCTCTTCAATAGAAAGAAAAAACTACTTTGAATGCCATCGGTGAATAAATAACTCTACTCAAAACATCACGAATGGTAAAAGCGAAGAATTATAATTTATTTTAGTTTGAGGCTATTTTGTCCGACACTGAGGTATTTCATTTTCTTTCCCCCGAAGCATCTCGTTGATAACAGTTAAAATTCTTTTTTCAATGAAAAGAAAATGCTAAAGGCGACTGCAATTTTTCTTCTTACACCTTGAGCTACAAAAATCGAAAGTAAATATTCGGTCTAGTTCCGCATTATTTACAGATACTGCTTTTTAAAAAATGTGTGATTGAATTTAATGAGTGAGGTTAAAATATTTCTGACTATAGAAGTAAATATATTCAAATAAAGAAAACATCTATTTTGAGGGGGAAAACGCTAATTATTCATGATTGTTTTTACTTTAAAAATATGTAAATATGTAATTAGTACAGTTTATTTTTAATTTATCGGTTTTATCGTATGATACAACTTTTTTTCAAAAGATTTGGCTTAAACCCGTTTCGTCAGATAATAAAATTTTAAAAGTATAAATTTTAATATCTGTTTTTATTTAAGAATACGCAAACGGGTGAACATAGTTTAGTTTTTAAATTTTACAACATAATGCTAGTTTTGGATGGAACAGTCATTTTAGAAAAAGTTAAATTTTAAAAGTACGAATTATTCAAATTTATGCGTAGTTTAAATATACTCACTTTGCCAATTTTACGAATCTCAAATCTATTTCAGCAATACAGTTTTCTCACTATTAAGAATTCATTGACGTGAAAATTATATCTTTAAATATATTTTTAAATTCAATTATTGTTCATCAAAGTTTTGCAAAATATTTTAATCAAAATGAGGGTCAAGTAGTTTTGAAACTTTCAGTAAAAAATAAATAAAATGAAAAAAAGAAGAAGAAAGAAATGTTAAAAAATAAATAGGTTGCATTAATTGGCGGAACTTCTCGGAATTCATTTTTTGAAACAAAAAATTTCTTATTACTTTGTAGACAAAGATTTAGACCTTAGAGTACTTAAAGAGAATTAGTTTGGATGTGTTTAGTTACAAATAAGTATTTAGTTACAAAACTACCAGAAATGGTAGTTTGTTAAACAACCAGAACTAACTACCAAGAACTAACTAATGTTAAAACTACCCGAATATGATAAAATTTACCATATTTCTGGCACCATCGGAATACCGAAAAGCTCGGTATTT
This sequence comes from Parasteatoda lunata, assembly GCA_949128135.1. NCBI lineage: Eukaryota > Metazoa > Arthropoda > Arachnida > Araneae > Theridiidae > Parasteatoda > Parasteatoda lunata. The sequence continues at coordinate 58,113,027 of OX421980.1, read as the reverse complement.
TCTACCGAAGCGCTATGGTAATTATTTTGGTGAAATTAACAATAAAGTATGATTCTATAATGCGCGTATAGTAAAATAGTAAAGTAAAATAGTATAGTAAAATAGTAAAGTAAAATAGTATAGTAAAATAGTAAAGTAAAATAGTATAGTAAAATAGTATAAGCGAAATAGTTATCAAATAAAATTTGATAACTGAGATAATGTTGGTAATTTTGTTATGATACCTTAGAGCATGGCCGAAAAATCATTTATTTGGTTAAATTTACTTTTCAGTTTTGCATTTTTTACTGAATGTGCGGTAATAAGACTTATAATTTTGAAAACCAGGATTTGCAATAAGCCGTTATCTTATGAATAAAAAAATTACCAAATTAATGGTTTAAATATCGTATATCATTAACCAAAATTATGTTTTTCTTTCTTTTTTTTAAACAAAATATTTTATTACCTTACATTACGGTCATTTTATCAGATTTTTTTTTCTCCGCTGAGATCCTACCAAAACTAATTTCTACGGCTGTGTTACATTCTTTCCTGCAAATAATTATTCATACCTAAGATAAAGCTTTTTGTAATGGGATACAAGATAAAAGATAGAAAAAAGGCGGAAATATTTAATTCGAAATTAAATTCACATTCAATGAAACACAATCCTACTTACAAACGTTATTTTAAACGAAAAAATATTGATAAAATTAAAAATAAAGCATTTCGTTTCCTCATTAGCTTTCCTTATCAGGCTAACATGCGAAATTCCATAGCCTAGTAACGCATTAGATTTTCCTGCTTTACTAAAGCCATAGATTTACACATTTTATTCAAGTAAGAATTTTGGTATTAACGTATCAATTTAAAATTTATTATTGAGAATGCAGACTTTATTTAAATTATCTTAGAGACAACCAGTTCCACAAATGTTAGAGAGAATAACAAAATTTAAAATATTTGAGAAGCGAACATCTAAGAAAACACAACACTAAAACTAGTAATCGTTATGTATTCAAATATAAATAATTTTATTTTTATTCAGAAAATATCTTACAACATTTAACGATAAACCTTAATAACCATTTGTACAAAAGTATTTTAAAATTCCTAAAATTTTATGTATGGTATAAATTTTCTTACGTCAATTTTCTTTACTGATAATATTCAACTGAATTTCCGATATTAGTTTATTTTCTCGATATTTGTGTAATTAATAAAAACTTAACGGAAAAATTTCGGTTCTGAAATTAAATACTAGATCAATATGCTCTTCTTAATGTCCTTCTTAAAAAGCAAATTTTTCGAAACTTTCATAAATGCATTAATAAAGAAAAAACTAATTTAAAAAAGGCATATATCTTCTTATGTTAGTGTAAAAAGTAAAAAGTTCTCGGATTATCACACTGGTTACAAAAATTGGTACTCTTTTGTGTCCGGAAAATCAATGGAATGAATGAAAATTCGATCATATATGTTTTATACGTATCTCTGGAAAAAGAACTTCTTTAAATTAAATACACTACTACCGAGTAGAGAAATGTAGTAAAAATATAAAATGTAAGCAGTAAAATATAGCGAGAGGAAAGGAATTACTACATGGTAAAAACAGTGATTAATAAGTCTGTAATTTATGGAAAAGTAATAAATTTTAAGCATCAGTTTAAAAATAAAATGATGGAAAGTGAGGACCTAAGTTTAGGATACTTTGCAATGGTTAAAAAGTGACTCAATATTTGGATGCAACGCATTAGATTCGAAGGATTATCAATTAAAACAAATATTTGATTTAATTTGAAATTCAATTTCCAATATTCATGCTAATTTCAACCAAGTGTTATGTCCTTAATAAACACTTAGCTTTGACCAGAATTGACCTCAATTTGGATTGAAAAGTAATAATTTTATAAACATTATAATATAAAATTTGAAAAAGTGACTACTAAAATGACGAAAACTTTGCAATCGGGGAACAGCGGCACGAAAATTTGGATGCAGCACAATAAATTCGGAAGAATATAAATTAAAGAAAAATAAAACAAAATCTATTCTGAATTCTTCCTCTGTTAACCTTTCCAAGAAAAACGCATCCATTTTAATTTGAAATTCAATTTCCAATTTCAACGTCAGTTTCAACCAAATTTAATGTCGTTACTAAATATTCAATTCTGATCATGCTGTGCTAATAATTTCCAAATACAGAGAATATACTATAAAAGGTATGAGATTACTTCCTCCTTTTTTTCGCTCCCTTCATTATAAAAACTAAAGAACACTACAGGACACGTTTTTTGTAGTTCTTTGCCCTCTCTTACTATTGTTTACAGAAGAGTGATTCAGTAATCGACTCTTCGGCATTATCCCTCTTATCAACTACAAACAGGAAAGTTTAACATCAAAGAAACCATTGAATTCTTCACGGGATGTTAAAGTAATGAGGCATTTATTATCCAATTGTATCTGATACTCCACACTTCTAACACAGTAATCACAACTTTCTCTCTGTCTATTCATATAGTTCACATCCGAATGAATATCATTTCTTAAACATTCATTTTGTGGTCATTAAAAAAATTCTTTTGTATGTATTTAGCAATCACCTTTGTTGACATTCATCAAATCAGTTTGGAGAAAATAAATTTAAAGAATAAATGGTAATAAGATGTCATTGAATATAAGTTTTTTTTTACTGTATAAAAATTTGTTAAAATTGCTAGTATACTTTTAATAGTTTTTTTTAATACATAATACTTATAGTTTTAAACAAATATGTTATGTAATAAGTATGCAATAACATGCATAGGGTAGCAATATTAAATACTTACTTGAAAGCACAGTTCGCAAAAAATAAATAAATAAACGAACCACCCTGAAGAAGTTTTGATCTAATGATCGAATCTGCACGTTCTAGGACTCAATCTTAATGGTTCTAGAGAGTGACTTCAAATATGCTAATTAATTAGTGCAGACGTTAATTTAAGCTACGGAATCAGACAAAAAAAACATGCTTTCAATGAATAAACATTTATTTCTTGATGGATTCGGATTTCTGACGCCAGAAATATAGGAGGTAGCCGCAATCTAGGAAATATGGTCTTAATTTGGTCAGGAGAGCGGTCACAAACTTGTACACTTTAATGTCAATTTAACTTTTTGCGTATTTCGCCATATCTCTAGAAGTTTTCAAGCGAATTGAAAAGTTTTTGAACAAAGTTATGAAATTCGTTTATCTAAAATTAATTCCATGTAAAAAATAACTTTAAACAAATTTTAATATTTTTTATTATATACTAGTCGAAAAAATATTTTGAATTGCAAAGTATACAATTTTTTGCATTATTTTAAAGAATGCAACTTTAAATTTCAAAAATTTGGCTAAATCGGTTGAATAGTTCCTTAAAAATCGAATTTTAAAAAAAGTAGTATTTTGTGTAAAATGGAATAAAAGTAATAAACACGTGAACAATTTTAGAAATAAATTAATTTTTAAATTAATCTTTACATTGTCTAATACTTTTTTATTATTAACTATACATTTATGTTTTGATATTTTTTTATTTAGATAAATGTGATCAAATCAAAATAATAATAATAATTTATCATGAATGAAATATTTTCTACACATTATGTTTATTAATACAAATATTTTATTGGTTAAATTAATTCCCGAGGAACAAGTGCTTTCAATTGAATTACATATCACTGTACACATTTCCACGCGAGTTTAAAAAAATCCTCCACTCCTTTTAATATGCGCACAAAATAACGTGCAGTAACATATCAAGCGGCATAAAATTCCATTTCAATTTACTCAGAAAGCATCGTTACAGTGACCAAACTTAAGCACGATTATTACGCGTTTAAGTTTTGTATAAAAAAAAAAATAAAAAAAAATAAAAACATTCAGTGAAATAATTAACCTTAACCTCGGTAAATACATAAAATGTTTTCTCTGGAACTTGCACAGCCACGTACGGAGGATATTCGCCTCTCGCATTTAAAAGGTGATAAGTTACATTTGTTTTCAGGTAATATCAACTTTATAGCGGTGGTGCCTTTTACTTTCCTTTTGTTAGATTCACAAATTAGCTTTCTACCGCTTTTATTCTTAACACGGCAGCTTTAATAAGAGAATAATGATGCGTTTTCGCTTAAAGTAGTAGTATATATGGTGAGATTCTGCTTGAAAGAATATGATTGTTGAGATATTAAAATAGCCTTTAATGAGTACTTATTATTTTTAAATACATTATAAACCCAATTTTTGAAATTTGATGAAACTAAGAAAAACAGTTAAAATTGTCGTGACTTTAACATTCTCAAAACTAATGAGAATAATGTAACTAGAGAAATATAAAATTAAAAAATTCCCAAAAAATTTTTTCATCTAAAAATGCTAAACATTTTGTAAAACTGCAATTGAAATTGTAATCAAATTTGTTCCATACATTTGCAGTTATACAATTATACAATTAAAAACTGTTAATTAATTGCAGCAGAGGATTATTAAAAATTATTGAGTGTTTTTTACTAGTGTTTGAATATAAATGAAATTATCGATAAACTCAAATATAAATCAGAATTGTATTCAAACCAGTTGGGCACTTTAAAATGGTGAAATATGACCAACTACATATTCAATGCTTAACGTGTTACAAAATTTTAACACTTTTACGAAAGAAAAATAGCGTTTTCCTTTATTTTCACTCATTACTTAATCTTAACTGAGAAAAATTTAATTTTATACTGAGTTTATAATTACTGTTATAATTTTATACTCCGCTTAACTAAGTAAAATCTATTTCTTTAAAATTGAGCCTTTTGTTATTTTTTTTTTTCAGTAGGATGAGTTATGCATTATAGATTCTTTAATCCCTCATTAAAACTTTCCTCACAACCTTACATGAATTAGTTCAGCAACGTGTAACAAACCTAATAAATGGTCTTACTCAAACATAATTTTGAAATTAAAGAAGCTACATACAACACATTTCTTACTTAATCTTTATAACGAGGCACATAATGAAAGAATAAAATCTGCTGGGTTCCTTTTAAAAATTAAAAAGAATTGTTTTTTCAGTGGAAAGTGCAAAACTTATATGAAAGCTTCCTTTTAATACTGTATCTGAAACTCCATTGTTTGCAATCCAGAAAGTTTTTATTAATGGTTCAATGTTCCCTATATTAAATTTGTATTAGGTAAAAAGTAGGAAAAAGTTATCAGAAAAAAGATACAAATATCAAAAAAAAAAAAAAAAAAAAAAAAAAAAAATTAACATATTCAAGCATAAATTATTTATCTATCGGTTCCTTTACTTTTAGTAACACATCCATTACATGTGTCTTGCATCTGGATATATAACTAGTTAAAATAAAGAATATGAAAAAAAAGTTCAATACCCGATGTAGCAAATGTATAGCTGTAAAAGATAGGATTTTGAATAATGCTAACTTTTTCGATAAAATAAGAGTGGCTTTTTTGTAGATGCGAAAAAGTTGAAAGAAAAACAATTTGAAAAAAAAAAAAAAAATGGAAGAGAAAGCAAAGACTTAAATTCTTGTTACTTAAACGTGACAAATATAGCAAACTTAATTATTGTTTAAATGTTTTAAATGTGTTTTAAACATAAAAACACATTGAAAAATAGCGAAAGTTGAATAATTTTTATAGCAAAATTTGAACAAATGAATGTTTTTTTTTTTAAAATTTGACGTGTTTAGGAATTAGCGTATTTGAACTTAACGCACTATTAATAAAGACAACCGAGACAATTATCAATTAATTATTTACAAACATTGTAAATTGTATAACCATAGAGCGTAATATGCTTAAACTCTGACTCGGAATACGCTCAAAAGATCTATTTCATATGATGTTACATTCTTTAATTAACTTAACTCTTAAGCGTTAAATTCAGAAAGAGATGCATAACATCTTTCATGAAATGCTAATATTATGTTTCTGAATATTTTGAATAATATATAATTTACTATATGTGCTGGATTAAAATTCATTTAAACATGTTATATGTTCCAATTTATAAGGAAACTGGTTCATGCATTTATTATGATATATAATATAGAATTAAAACTGCTCATTCGGGATTTCAGTTGAATACCTCATTGGCGTTGTAAAGCAAAATTCATCACGCAGAAGTCAAATAAAATTATTGCTGAACGATTGATAATATTTAATAAAAAAAATTTATTTATTTTTAAAACATATTTATAATTTATTTTGGCATATTTTGGTTCATAAAAAAAACAATTTTTTGTTGAACTTGAAATAAAACTAAAATTAGGTAAATCTTTACGATAAAAAACGTAACTTAATTTTATTTGCTGAATAACTGAGTCAAATAATACATTATTTCTTAGAAATAATTTATTATAACCCAATATTATCTGATAAAAATATAATTTTAGTTAAAGCAAATGGCGAGAAACATTCTAGTAAAATTACTGGTATACATTTCTGATTAAAAAAAAACATAATTCTAGTAATGAAACCAAAATTTACGGTATTTAAACCATTCATATGGTAACGATTTACCAGAAATTCTGGTTTTCAAAATTAAAGCTCTTATTACCTCACATTTAGGAAAAAATACAAAAATTAAAAAGTAAATTTAACCGAATAAATGGTTTTCATGCCATGCTATAAGGTGTCACGATATAAAATTACCAAATTTTAAAACATTTACCAAGTTTTAACACACATAAAACAATATTTTAATGTTAATTTTACCAAAATCATTAACAAAGCGCATCGGTAAATATTACCATCCTTTTTGATGTTCCTATAGAGCCAAAAACTCAGTAAATTTTATAACATTCTGGTAGTTTTGACCCTAATCAGTGCAGTTACTAAGAAATAGCAACAAAAAAAAACAAAAAAAAAAAAAAAATCTATAGACTCCCTAAAATAGTTACATAATAGAAATAAATTTCGAAAAGGGACAAACCTTAAAGTGTAGTCTACGCAACTTTGGTAGTTCTTGTTTTAATTATAGAAGCTTATTTGAAAAATAATTAGTACTTAATTCTTTAATCTGTAAACATTGTCGGGGCTTATTCCGGTGCCCTCGTGGGATTAAGAAAGTGTAAAAATAACAAGAAAGGTTATTATGTTAAAAGTTTGCTAATTTTTACTTTTACCCAAGTGAAACAGAGCTTATTATTTTGCACTAAATTAGAAGCAACTGATGCAAGCTATATTTAATAGCCTCTTTCTACTTGTAAAAATGTCTAGTTTCCTTTCTACTAATGATATCAAGAGCTGCCGAATCAGTTGTTGAAATGTTCGATAGATATTTTCTAGGAGCAAATTTTTAACTGTTATTTTATTAAAATTTTTACTAAATTCAACAAGGAAGAAAAAAAATCTTGCAAAATTACAGCACTGTATAGCACCGACACATCTGATTAAAAAAAACATGATTACTGTAATAAAACGAAAGTATATAGTTCATTCATTTGATAATTTTTCCGCTTCTGTGTTTTTTTTTTTTTTTTTTACGTACGATTAAAATTAAAGGTATTTTATTTTAAAACTACATTTTATATTTTAATAAAATTAATTTTGGCACTTAATTTTACCCTTTATAGAACCATTTTTTTTCTTGTGATGTTATGTCTAAACATTTTGGTTTTGCGACTGATTTATAAAAAGAAATATATTTAGCTTCATATCTAAATTTAAATTGATTTTGTTAGTCTTTTATTCTTTGGTGTGAAGGTGGATGAGACTTTCAAAATTTTACCTACTTTAAAGAATTGGCCATAAACTTGATTCTTTGGGCTTATAAATAACAGCATATACAAATTATGTGTAAATAACTACAGATAACTCAATGAGAATTTATCAAATAAACGAACGCATAACGCAGAGGTGAAAATCACTTCTTCATCCCACGTAAACCATCACTGTTACCCAAATTTATGTAAAAAAAAAAAACCTTCCTTGTTATGTAAAAAAATATCCGCTCATTTATTTGGAAATTTTTAAATTTATATGGTAATTGTTTAAAAAAGTCTGATTTTCAAAATTTCTTATTGCTACAAATTTAATAAAAAATACAAAACTGAAAAGTAAATTTAATCAAATGAATGGTTTTTATGGATTGTAAGGTACCGTGAGGAAATTACCATAATTTTACCACATTTATAAAGTTTAACACAGATTAGAAAACCACATTTCATCGTTTCGAGCTTCTTTGTGATACAATAGAGCCAGAAGCACGCAAATTTCATATTCTGGTGATTTTAAGCATACTTTTTTATCCGTGGGGATAACTAATGTATTAAATAGTTTTTGTACATAGTTATACTGTAAATAATTACCACATTTATTCATTTTATCATTCGAGTTATAGTTTTGTTCACATTGAATTTTAAACTAAGCAGTCGAGCAATTTTTTCCAATCAAAGCACTTAAGTCCTGGAAAATTGTTTTCCATTCTGTCTCCTCGAATCCAACTCTGAAGCGCTGATGATATTATAATACAAATGTAATTTCTGTTTTACACAATTTATTAAAATAGATTCTTAAAATTTACTGAGTACTTTTTTTTTCCATTTTAGATCACTATAAACTGAAGGCCAAATATGGAATATTGGATCCTTTGGACATGCTCGTTGCTTCTTTTTGTAAATATAAGCATTTTAATCATATTATATATTACACATATTATGCTAATTAAGGTTATTTATATACGTCATACTTATAAATAGTCATAGATTTGGCATTTAAACCCCCTTTTTTAATGATACATCACAATACTTTTTTAGTGAGTTTTGAGCTTTCGTTTCACAGTCATAATTTATTTAATTCTAGATTCTTATAATTAATTTTTTTTGAAAAACTAAAAGAAAATGTTCTTGAAAATGTGCTGAAAATAATTAGCGAATATGTTTACAAATCTTATAATCACAAATTGAAATTTTCATCCAAGTTAAGCAGCATATGAATATTACACTTTTAAGAATGTTTCAGTGATCATTGTCGAAAATTTATCTTTAAAAAACAGTCTGCTAAAAATTTAGAGTTTTTATTTGTACAAAAATAGAATTCTGAGTGAAAGGAATAGATTAAATTAATACATTCTACTTTCCTTTGTAAGTTTATTATTTAAATGAAAATATACGTTCAGCAAAATTAGAATCTTCATAATTGCATGTTTTTAAATTTTAAAATTTTCTTCGTAAATATTTTTTATAAAATCAAATGAAGGAAAAAAATAGAAAATAAAATTGTTTCTGAAAATAGTAAATTTTTAAATAAAGTATCAATGATTAGGCAATTATTTTTATTCTATTAGGCAATTATTATATTATACTATTCGAGAATTATAATGTATTTATTAACTCCATATTTTTAAGTTTTTATCACACGTTTTTAAGACTGGGAATATAAAAACAAGGTAAGTAAAATTAAAACTCAAAGATTATACTTTATTGACAGAGCAAAGCTAAGAACCTAAAACGCAAGTAAGTACAAATTTCGTTTCTTTTTACTCTTGCAATAGCACGCAACCACTTATTAGTTCAGCCTAAGTCACAAAAAATCCTCATGATGCCCTAGAATCTTTTTTTATTCTTATTAACGTTGATTTCTTTGTTAGCAAAATTAGTTCCTCACCACCTCTCCATAGAGTGTGGAAATGCATTTTACCCTGATTTGTCTTTCTCGGCCACTGTTGTTTTTCTTGTTTTGCTTTACATCTTTTTTCTCTCTCATCTACTATAGTTTTTCTAGTTTTATTTCTCACCTTTATTTTTCCATTTTTTTAACAACTTTACTATTTATATTTCAAATCACTTTTTCTTCGTATTCACGTCTGATAAGTCTTGAAAATGGGCACCTATATATGAGTGCCTATTTCCAATTTGCATATTTTTGAAATTTTTAATCAAGTTACACTTGTTTCTCGGTTTTATCGAAAAGAGATGTGCTGTTATAGAAAGAATAAAATTTCTTCTAAGTCATTTTCGAAAACTATTTCGTAAAATGTTTTAGAATCACAATTAGCTTCCAAGCAAGGAGATTTTAAGCGTTTTTTGAAAAAATTACTATTTTTATTACGTATAATCAAATTTTAATATTTATAATTTAATTTTTTAATTTGTTTGCTATCTAATATAATGCATTTAATTTGATGTGTAATATTAATAATTAATATATTTTTATTTTTACGTTTTTGGAGAGAAAAATTTCGTTTTATTATAGTAAAGATACAAATGCTCTCTTTGAACAACCATTAATATGCTTGCTCATAAAGAAATATGTTTAATTTAGCATAATATCTTACTCAAATTTGCCGCAAACTTTATTGTGCCAATTTGAATCAGAAGAAAATCAGAAGTTTTTACTTAACCATCTGGTTTTACTTCATTGGAAATATGGGTTCATTTTAACTGCCATCAAGTTTCCATTGAAATTGAACAAAACTGCGGATAAATTATAGCTACTTCCTTAACAGTTTAAAAAAATTTACACAACCAATCATAAAAATTAAGTCATTATTTATCACATTTGTAACGTTTCCCTTTTATTCCTTTAATTTAATATGTTCAGATGATTTCTAAAAAATTACTATTAATACAAAAGTTTTAAAAATAAAGAAAAATAAAATTCTAGCATTATACTATAGCATCAAAAATTACAATTTTGAATTTTTTCTTAAAATTATCCATTTAAACCAGAATCTAAAATTTATCCCTTCTAAAACGTTTTTTTAAAGTGATTATTAGATTTAATCTTCGGCTTTGATTCGACAAATGTTTTTTTAGTGCAAAAGTGTAATGTTACAATTTTTATTTACAGCACGGGATTTATGGAAACTCTACTCTTTCTGAAGAACCCATCGTTGCAACTCGTACTGTTTTCGAATTAGAGGCTAAAACTGGAACATATAATTCTGGTATATCTAAAACAGATGGAGAAAATTTTAAAGTAATTGAACCCAATACACTTCGATATTTTAGTGTGGAAGACTATGAGAATTCAACCAAAGTGATTCCTAATGAAGAACAGAAAAACCTAAAAAATTTGACCACGGAAGTAGTCAGTTCCACTGAAACTAATGCAATAACTAATACAAGTACATTTACAACGACTGATTTCATCTCAAATGCTCACTTACAATCTACCACAAATGCTACAACCAAAAATGAGTTTTATAATGCAGAACAAACTGATAATAATAGTCATGACTTAGATACATCAAAAGAAGCAACAGAACAGATTTTTGATTTACATGAAAGGGAAGGTAATGCAACGGATTTAGAGATCCTGTCGCAAAACGAGCCATTTACTTCTCTTGAAAATAATAAAAGATTTTCAGGAGATTTTGAAGGATCAGAAGCATATAACAAGGAACCTGTTTTATCTGCACATCCATCATCAGATTCTATCGAAATCTCTACAGGCTATTATAATACTGATAGGCATGATGATGGTATGGTTAAAGATACATTTTACTCTGGATCTGCAGAGACCCATGTTTCAAATAACTTTAAAAAAAGTCTTTCAGACTCTTCAAATGAAGAAAATTTTTCTACATCTGAATTGGAATCTATATATTCTATTGAAGTAAACAGAAACCCTAAAAGAATTGTAAAATTACAAAGTACGCAGACAGAAGGAAGATTGAGACCAGCACGACCAGATCCTGGTTATACAGATCGTCTTGAGCTCGACCTTGTTAGGCCCTACAGACCAGATACACCTTTGCATCAATATCCGTATTACAGACCTACTCCTGATTACCGTACACCAGTAATTAGACAAGATGCTGAGTTTACAAGACCAGAGAGACCCGATCCAGATTTTCACCTGCTGTCATTTAAACCCAGTTACACGTATTCAAGACCATCATACAAAAATAGGACATTTGTGAGTACAGAATCACCGACTTCAAGACCATACAGACCAACTTATAATCGCCCTAGCTATTCTCAGATAAGTTTTGGAAAACCATACAGACCTGATTATTCTAAATCTCCGTCCACCTCATGGAATCAAGGCAGTTTTCTTCACAAAAGTGGTTTAGCCGCAAATAGTGACTCAAGCTATGACAGTGAAATTTCTAGAGCAGATTATGATTTTACTATAGTAGATGATGTAGATCATAAAGAACCGACTAATTTGTCCGAAAAGAACGATACAACAGTTACAAGCCGACCAAACTTTGTTGATAATACAGCTTCGCTTGTGCCAAACAAAACTGAAATTGCAATAAATCATCAAAATGTTTCAAGCCCAAATAACGTTTTAAAGGAACCATTGCAAGGTAATGATGAGGTTGATAATAATACAGAGGAATTATTTTCACCAGGGCTGGTAACACATTATGGAAATTTAACAAAAGTTGAATGTAAGTATGAGAATCTTTAACTCCTTGTTCATGCACTTAAAATTATTTTTAAAGTACTCAAAAAATATTAAATAAAATTTCATTTAGTTGAAATTCGTTGTAACGCGAAAGCAAAAACTAAGGATAATGTTTAGGAACAGCTACTTTTATGCTCGTGCAATAATGTTTAGGAACGGCTACTTTTATGCTTTTTTTAATTATCATTAAAGAAAAAAAAAAGAAATATACCTTAATCGTGGTTGAACTTTTTAAGTTCATTTACAGAAAAACAACAAAAAACTTGGATGTAACTCTGAAGTCACATATTTATGTCACATGTTATTTTAGACACATACAGCTTACAAGTCACATATTTCAATAAACTGTCAAATGTTTCCATTCAAATTTTAATTTAAGTTATTGTTTTTTTAATTAAAAAGTAAAAAGGAATTTAACAAACAAAAAAAAAGATAATTAAATATCAAATATACATTTTTGAATGAAATATGAAAAATAAATGACTTATCTATCGTAAATCGCTATATAGTTACTGTTTGAAGATTGCAAAGCTTTAATACATTAATGTGCAATTTGTGATATATTTATTTAGGGTCGGGATTGATTGTGGGGATATAGCACTACATTGCAAGGGATGCTTGTTTTCTACTTAAACGATTATCATCTGTCCCAGAGCTGATAAATAAAAAAAAAATGCTCAGTGGTAAAAAAAAAAAATTATGAGAATTCTATTGCTTCCGAGATAACCATGTTGTGCATTCTTGTTTCACCGCTAAATATAGCACAAATACTGCTTATCTTTGTTTATACGCAAATTAAAATTACGCGGTTAAGAACTCAGGAATATCTCTGTATATAAAATGGAAAGTCTGTTCTCTGAAAAGAAAATTTATTAAAGATAATTGTAATATAAGTTAGGAAATTTGATTAAAACTTTCAGTTTACTTTTTTGTAATTTATAGTTAAAAGTGTAAAAGTTGAAATAGAATTGAATAATGTTGGTCATATCAAGCAAGTATAAAAATGGTTAGTTAGGTAGCGATGTTCAAACACACGAAATAAAAATTTGAAATGAGTTAAAAATGTTAAAAACAGTGAGCTAATTATAAGGATGTTTCAATAGTATGGAGCATAGAAATCTATGTTAGGGTGGAAACTATTTGAAACTTTTTATATTTTAAAAATAATATTTTATTTTATTATATTTAACAGGATAAAAATATTCAAGAACAGTTTTCAAGTAACGTAAACGATGGAAATAGCATTCTCAGACTTTAAATGGGGTTTTCCTAAAACCAAGGTTTTTCTTTCGACTAAATTCGGTAACTTATTTAGTTTTCCCCCGATTTACTTGATAATTAACAACATGAGGATAATTAACTGAATTTCCGTATCAAATGGGATATTTTTTTTTAATTATAGTTTCACATTACGATTATAAAATGGTAAACCCTGGCTTTTAAGATAACTTATACTATTTATAGACTCTTTTAATTTTGTATTAAAAAAAATACATGCAACAAAAGCTGCATGAATAATGTACATTCTATAAAACTTTATTAAATTGGATAAAAATTGAAAGAGTTCGTCCTTTATAGATGTATTCAAAGAGAAGGATTATATTATTAAAAAAAAAAAAAAAAAAAAAAAAAAAACTCGCTAGTTTAAAATAATTTATTTCTTTAAATAAATACATTATAATTTTAGCTTAAAACATACAGAATGAAGGAAAAATAAATTATCATGTTTTTATTCATCAACGGAATCATAAATTTACTTTGTAAAAAGGCCTTTTTTAGAAAACCGCTATGACTATCCCACTTAAATGATAGCTTTAAATTTATGATATAATATACAATAAGGTGGTGCTTCTCCTAAAATGATAGAATATTAACTGAATTTCTGAAATCAGATACAAAAAGTACTTTTTTTAAGTATATGTACTGTGCGCAAAAAAGGAATTAAATGAAAGGGATTCTAAAGAAGGAACATAAATTATTTAAACTCTTAAAACTCTCTAAACAAAAATAATTCCGAGGAAAGTTTTTGTTTTTAATTATTTAATATTATTCAATTTAATAATGATTTAAAATATTTATTTTTATGTACTAAATTTCTTTGTGTTTCTACGTCGTTTTAAATGTCTAAATTCAAAATATGTAATAAATCTTGCAAATAGTTCCTGAGAAATAACAATCCTTAATATGATTTTTTTAAGTTTTATGCCTTATAATAAATGATAAGCTTATAATAATTGATTTTCAAACTATGGTATCCCTTTTTAAAAAACGTAGGATTGCTTTTAGTTTTTAAACGACGAAAAATATCAATTACAACTTTCAAAAAAAGTGACCATTCAGACTCCCGGATGAACTTTATCCCGTTTGACTCATAACCTTTTTCCCTCTTCGAAAATTTAATGAATGTCTGTATGCCAACAACATTATACAGGGTGTCTAAAAAACAACTACTTTTTAAAGGAAAGGAACTTTATTTACACAAAAACAATCACAGGTCTACTACAGTTCATTGTAGTTAGACATGGCAACTCTTAATATAAACATGGAGGCGCCAACGTTCAACACAGACATGAAACTGGTATACGATTTTATAAAAGAAGCAATGATCCATGCCTTGAGTATTTCAGCAGATGTTAACCTGACTAAGCACACAAGAGATTTGAAAATAAAAAAAATCCCAAGACATGAAAGTAGTGAATCTAGGTACGCATAACTAAGGTACCTCGTCATACTACTTTGCTCTATGTAATGATTTGCTTAAAATAATCGCATACAGTGTGAGCAAAATCTAGAGGTGCCTCGTCCTGTCGGAAAATCATAGAAAAGTTGGAAAACAAAAAAAAAAGTTCATGAACCTACCTCATGAAATTAGTTGTTATTTTTGTTACACCCTTTATATTTAATATTTTATCAACTGTCAACTCTTTTACTATTTTTAGTCTTGAACCATGCATACAAATCTTTTAAAGACCTGTTCAAATTTTATATAAAGACCAATTCCGGGTTTAGAAATTGATAATTCAACTTTGCTTTCTCAGTTTTTTAAATAACACTGTAAAGTTATTTTAATTTCGTGAAAAATATAATAAAACATTAAAAACGTGTTTTTCTTAAATTAAAATATGTTTAAATATTGGAATATTCTCACTTATTAGAAGCTTTTCTCGAGTTTATGAGACGTCCTCACAGTTATATTTCTAGGTTTTTTCACTTTTTATAGACTTGCAAAAAAAAGAAGAAAAATAGTAAATTGAATACAATTGTTTAATGCAGTTTTATCAATTCAGTTCTAACAATTTACTCACTTAGAGTTTAAATAGATTCAACAGTTGAAATAGCTTCACCTATTAGAAATTTGATTCGTGTTGTAAAATATCTTCCAACAAATATTTTCCCTTTTTTTTACATTTTATAGGTTTAAAAAGTGAAATACTTACATAAAAAAAAATAAACCGCATTCAATTTTCATAATATAGTCAAATCTACTTTTTAATGAACACCTCTAAACAACAGCATCTACTCAAAAATGGTCATATTTTTATGGAACTAAACATTTTCCATAGAATTTACAATATGGTGAACCTCCTGAACAGCGATTTTCGAACAATGGTCACCCGTATCTAGCATGAATTTCATTACAATGCAGATTTTAGTCAAATTTTCGCTTACTCATCTCTATCTTGGAATGATTTTAACTGATCATCTACTGTAAAATACAGCCAACCATTCACTTTACCCAAACGCAATTGATAAGTAATCTATATAAGCGATAAACAGCAAGAAGCTCCAAAAATGACCGTCAATCATCATCAGAATCATTAATTGATCATTACTAAACATATTATCCCTTAACGGTAATCACATTCCAGTTACAAAAGAACAATTTTTAAGCATCCATAAAGAAGTTAATCATTGAGACTGAAACAATTTGACAGTTTCGTTCCACCAATTAGAGATAAACTGCGTTTTTGATAGGTGTCTTCATAAATCAAGCGAATCTTGTTCCAGCATTCACAATGGGTGGCAATTCCTGGTGTTTCAGCTTTCACTTTAAGCGATTCAGAGAAATTACTCGCGCATGCGAGAAACTAGTAACTACACTGTAAAAAAATGTTGCTGCACTGTTGCATTTTTTGGTGTTGGGGTTTGCTAAAACTTTTGACAGTGCATTTTCTTTGTTCTTCTTATCTACGCGTGGACAGGAACCGTTTTTCCCAAACACAACTCATCTTTAATTCTCAAGCATAACCGATTTTTATATTATTGATTTCTAAAAAACTTAGCAATCCTCAAAATGCAACAGATGGTGGCTCAATCGTCCTTTTTGTAAAAAACGAGCAAAAACTCTTATACTTAAAATTATATAAAAATCTATAATTAATTTTAATTTTTTTTTCTCCACAGATGTAAAAGCTGATTGCTTTGATAGCTACATGAAAGTGACAGTTCGGTTCAATGGAACATTTGATGGATTAATTTACAGTTCTGGATATGCTCAAGATGCTTCTTGTAGTTATGTTAATGGTTCTGGCAGAAATCAATACGAGTTTATCATCCGACTGAATCGTTGTGGCACTCTTGGGCAACAGGATGTGTCAGATCCATCAAGCGAGGTAATATTACTTCTAAAAACAATATACAGTGTGTTTGTAGCTGAGTTTAAAGTATGAAAATTTTATAAATTGAAGATTTTAAAACGATCAATTTGTTGATTAGGATTTGTTGGAAATTGAATTTCTAATATCTATTTTATTGATTTGAAGAAAATTTAAAAAAAAGTGAAAAGGGTTGGGATCCAAACCGTTTAATCCAACTAAGTGTCCTGCAGTGGACTGATCGTTAAGACACGGTTCCCAGCAGATTACCGAAGTCAAGCGTCACTGGCTACGGTCAGTGTGCGGGTGGGTGACCACTTCGATCCGCTTGCGTAGGGATCAAGGGTGTGCGTTATTGGTCCTCGTTAAACTTTTCTACCGTAAAGTGCTCGACTTCGCGTGCAGGTCGTTGGGCTACCGAAGCGGGGTTGCCATCTCCTACAGAGGATCAAAATTTTGATGGCATGTCTTCGGATCATCCTCAGGGATGCTTCCCAGATCGCCGCCAATGCAGCTCTAGTGCGACGTAAATGAACTACAACAACAACATAATCCAACTAAGCATAACTTACAGATTTAAGAAAAGAAAAGGCCTTAAATACATGGTTGCTCGAATATCGAATTTTTTTTAATCTTACTACAGTGGCAAAAAAATAATTTAATTTCAGAACCTAATGTAGTTTAAATTATAAATATCATCCTATTATATATTCTATATATCTACTTTTAACTTCCAGATATGCGGGAAAAAATGCTGCTGAGAGATTCAAAAGCATTTTATTGGACGGATCAGTACAGCACACTGAATAACTTCAAAATAAGCTCTGATAATTTGCTTTCAGTGAGATTTCCAAGCTTCGAAAGCGTCAAAATGGCCTTTCTCCTGAATGCCCTTTAAAATATTGATCAAGATTCTTTGACTTGTCAATTGTCCCGAAACAATGTTCTTTCATGGAAGTTTTTGAGGACGGGGGGGGGGGGGCAAGAAGTCTGGTCATGTCAGGACAGCTAAAATACTGTGGGCATCAAAAAACGGCCAAGAAATGAGCCTCGAATTAGGAGAAGGGGCACTTTTCGGTTTTGTATATTTTACTAAATGTGTGGAAATAAGAACTGGAAATTTGTAAAACCAAAATTTCTGGTAAACCTTTGCCATATGAACGTAAAAATTACCGAAATAAATAGGTTAAATACCGTATATATTGTTTTTACAAACCAGAATTATGATTTCAGAACTGTCCTTACCATAAAGCTTAACAAATATATAACTTTGCATAACTTTACAAGTTCAGTTTTATGATGCATTCGTTCGTGACACATTCATTTTCGTCACGTATAAATATTTATTTTATATATATTTACTGATTACTATATGTTTAGTTATTATTATATATTTAGTTATTATTATATATTTACTTATTTATATAGGGTAGACACGTTCGAGCCCAGTATTTAGTGAATACTGTAACTGTTCAATATAATCCTGTAATTGAGGAAGATATTGATGAACATTTTAGAGTAACATGCGAATATGGTTATGACTTCTGGAAAACAGTAACTTTTCCAATGATGAACGTCGAGTAAGTATTTTTTATATTATTCAAACACTAGAGAACACCTAAAATAACCTTTATCATTTTCAAGACATTTAAGGATTTTAAATTGAAATTTACGTAAAAGTGTAAAAAATATAGCAATAATCGTTAAAAGTGGAATATTATATTTTTTATTTTTTATTTTTTGATATTTTTTCTTCAATTTTTGAACATAAATAGTTATTAAAAAAACAGTTCAGCTTGGAATAAGGAAATTCTAGATTGCTTATACCTTAAGATATATGTAGATAAGACATCGACTTTTAAGCAAAATAATTATATTTCATTTTAATTGTTATGTGATTAGTATGTATTTTGTAGTGATAAGAAAATATCACCCTAAAGAACTTTTTTTTTCTAATGGCCAGATTTTTAAACTAAGTTGCAATCTCAATGGTTCAAACAGTAAGCCTCAACTATATGAATTAATAAGTGCTGACTATTTATTAAATTACAGAATCAGACACTACGCATTTTCTCTGACAATTCACACATTTTTAAAAAATTTTTTGTCACACCTTATCTGCAAAAAGATGTAAATGGCTAAATCAAAAAAATAAAAAAATAAATAAATAAATAAAAAAAAAATAATAAATAAAGTCTTAATAGTTTTGCCAAGAGGAGGTCAAAAATTCGAAACCCTTAAATGTTACTTTCACTTTTTGTGCATTTCGCCCGGTCTTGGAAATGCTTATGTGCATACAATTATAAAGCTCGTTTATACATCGATAATTCCTTAGAAAAAAATATCAATATTTCTTTTTACTAGTTTAGTTTATAACGGTAAAAAAATTGAATTGTTAGATAGTTTTAAAATATCATTGCACGAAATATCAGAACAGTTATAACATTTCCGAAAATCTGATTTTCCATTTTTATTTATCAACAATTAAATCGGCTGATTTTCTTCACATGTTGTCATTAAAAATAATTTACTTGAAAATGATGTAAAATTCGCATATTTTTCAATCTTTTTGACCATTATTTAATAAAAAGATTTAAAATAATAAATAATGACAATTACTATGAAAATTTGACATTGTCGAAAGAGTAAGGCAGCAATGCGTTCTGACTTCTTGAAACCTGCTTTTTTAAAAGTTTAAGTTATACCGCATGGTGCCGTTTTATCAGATATTCTGCATAAAACTGTAACTGAAGTGATGTAAAGATAATAAATATAACTATCTCCTTTTATAATTTTCTAGACTTCATTTATGACGGTAATAAGAATGTTTTAAATCACTAATTTATCTGTTTTTAATCCGTATTTTGCAAAAGTTTTATTGATTTTGAAAAGATTTACTTTTTTTCGAAATAAAATTTATATTACACAGATAATCAGAGGAGCCATAACAAGGAAAAAATGTACAGCAGACTCATGAAGCACAAAATAATTTTCCCTGTTAAGCCCGTTCCCCCGTTATTAAATTATTTTCTCCGTTATTATAATGTATAGTTAATTTTAATATTTTAAAAATATACCCATTGCAAAATACATATACTAAGACAATATAAATTTTTTCCAATTAACAATTTTATCAAAATTTCTATACTTTAATAGCGTATAACAAATTGATCACTTATTAAGAATATTATAAAAGTTTGAAAACATGATTTTCAATAAAAAGAAAAACGATATCCTTTTTCCATAAAGAACTGCGTAAATAAGGTTTGAAAATAAGGAAATCTTGCATAAAATCATATGGGTTCATAAATTTTTAAGCGAAAAAGTCTTTTTAAATTAAAATTTAAATAAAAAAAAATAATCCGTTTTAAATTTCTCATGTTAAAAAATATTTATTATTGCCATTTTTTTCTGTTCTTCTAATCTTGTAAATATAAAAAATTGAAAATGCATTGTAAGAACCCTAATCTTACAAGGGATAATCTTAACATTATCTCAAATTCGTATTTATTTGATATTGCGTTGATAAGCAGTTAACTTTTTTCCGTTTTCCATACTCATTTCATTTTTTTTTCCTTCCTTTTTTGGATCTTCATTTCGTAATTATTATAAATTCGACCTTACTATAGTTAGATTAGTCATGACAGATTATTTTTTCAAATTGTGGTCTCGCAAACAATTTTTGACATAAACGGGTATATGTTATCTTAGACGAGCTGCATTAGATTTTCAAGGTACTCTTAAAAGTGCTGATACAGATACCAGCAGTAATGTAGGCGTGGTTAGAAAAGAAAATCGTGATCGAAGAAATTGTTCCACCGCAAAATAATGGTAGTTTCCTCTTTCATCACTATTGAAAAAAAAATTAATAAATAAAAAAAAAGCTACTCAATAAACTTAAAAGTTTTTTTTTGTTTAAATACATCGGTATAAATATTTCTATTTTTTGATATTTTTATTAAATTTTATAAGTATTACATTTTCAAACCTTTCTGTGTTCAGAAAAAAAGCCTTAAAATTTATTAACTCCAGTTTTGTTAACATGCTTATAAAAACTTATTCTTAAAACCCTTCAAATTATAAATCAATATTCTCATATAAAAAACATAAAAATCATAGTAATTCATCAATCATCAGGCACATTAAAATCCATGTTAAAATAGTATCATTTGACAATTTGTTTTCTTCTAAAGGAAGCAGATTGCAGGTTTGATAAACATAAATAACATATTTATGAGCTTCATAAAAATATTTAGTATAATATTTAGTTAGTAAATTTGAAATTATTTTTATTAAATATTATAATTTTTTAAATATTACAAAAAATAACTTAAATGCTTCATATAATTCGACATCGAAATGTGACACAAATAAAACTTGATTTCTTGGAATAAACATACATTTTTGAGACTGCGATTCCTTACCCTTATAATGGGAGATAGTCACAATCACAACAATAACAATAATAACAACATAATAACAATAATAATGGTAACAATAATTTAATCTGTATTATGGTCGGAAGTTTTGAACTTTTAATATCATTGCTGCATTTAATGCAATTCATTATTTCCTGGAAAAAAGTTGAAATTCTTAGACTTTAGTTACTCAAAGATAATTTTGAGCAAAAATTAATTTCAATAAATATTTGCTATTTTTTTTTAAATTTTAATTTAATAATAGTTTGTTTGAATTATAAGGTATAAAATACCCATGCTATGTTACGTTGTTATAAATTCCAAAATCAAAATCTTGACATAAACCCATACGATATTTCCCAAGGAAAAACAAATTAAAATTGAGACCTTTCATTAAAGGGATAAATTTAAAAAAAATATTCGAAAATTTTGCAATTGTTTTCTTTACAATTTTATAATTCGAATTTAAGATTAGGCAAAGCTACATGATATAAAAAGGCAAAAAGGAAAATGCTTACAAAGCTTTTAATTTATTAATTTGTAATTTAATTTCAAATTTATTTAATAAAATTTCTAATTTGCATCTAATTTATTTAATGAAATTTCTAATTTGCATCTAATTTATTTAATAAATTTTTTTTAATTCCATCTAATTTTTTTAATAAAATTTCTAATTTATTCAATAATTAATAATTATTAAGTTACTTTTTTACGTGAAGTTTTGCTTGGGTAACCATATTTTACCCTTAATCTGAAATGTTTAGATTCTCGCAAAAACATTACATCTAAAGAAAGGGAAATGCGTAAAAATAAACGGATTAAAAAGGCTAAACAATACTATAGGAACCTCATTTTGTAAGGCATTTTGAAGGTCAAGAATCAGAATCTCTTAAAATAAAAAAGGTATAATTATTACGAAGAAGTTTGTTGTTGCTTTTGATTTTGAAATTTATTAATATTCCGGATTAATTAATTAAAATTTTTAAAGATTGAACATCAAAATTTTAAGATTTTGTCATCCAATAGTATTTTGAGATAATTCCATAGCATTTTCAATTTTCCTTAATTCGTAAGAAGTGACAAGAAATTTTACGGAAATGTGGCTTTGAAGATTCTTAAAATATATATAAAAGGTGATGGAACAAACTTCATACACCATTTTCATTATAAAAAGAGTACCTCGCATCATTTTTGACAGCACGTATTAGGTTCAATGACAATTTTAATTTTCTTTCCTTTGTGATGACAAAAACAATACAAAAACAAAAAAAAACAAAAAAAACAAAAAAAAAAAAACAGACGGAAATAATGTTTTACAGATTAAAAAAAAGTTTTCGCTTTCATTAAAAATTAAAAAAAAATACAAAAAACTATTTGTTTAAGCTCTATTAGTAATAGAAATGTGCAGCTTACTACGCAATATCGCGGTGATGATACATAAAAATAATTATTTATTATATTATTATAATATAAATATTATATTATAATAATTATTTAAGTAGCCAAAATTTTATTTATATCCCCGATACATTAAGTCTATATTTATTCTAAGTATACATTTTTTTTTGCCGATTGTGCATACTTGGTTATAGAGTAATAGTGTTCTTGATATTTAGACTTTCATATGATACTGTTTTCAAATTGTTTCATATGAAGGAACAATTCAGTAAATTCTG
Organism: Parasteatoda lunata; assembly: GCA_949128135.1. Taxonomy (NCBI): domain Eukaryota; kingdom Metazoa; phylum Arthropoda; class Arachnida; order Araneae; family Theridiidae; genus Parasteatoda; species Parasteatoda lunata. Next base: position 58,089,959 of record OX421980.1, on the reverse strand, counting down.
TTAACAAAATTATAATGTTATAAATTAAAGAACAAAATATTTCTAAGGTGAGCAGATCATTTTTTTCTCTTTACAGAAGTGGTGCATTTCAAGAAAAAACGGGAAATACAGTGGTATTCACTTTACCTCCACCACAATGTCATATGGAAATACGATATGGATACGGACCAACTGGTCAAAGGATAACTGGACCCGTGAATGTTGGAGACCATATTACCTTAGTCATTCACATGAAAAGTGAAACAGGTAACATGAAATTTGTTATGAAATTTATAAATGTATGTCTTGGCAAAATTTTTGTATTTCTTGTTGTCATTGTTAAGTGAATTCAAAACATGCTTATTAAAATTTATAGAATTCAGATCATATTATACTAATATTTTAAGAGTCTAACATAACTTAGTGTGAGAGAGAAAAGAATTGTTTCGCCAATAAAATTCAAGCACAAGTTTCATCCAAGTCAAGTTAAATGTGTGTTTAGTTAGTACACTGTTTAAAATTTCTCGGAAAAAATGGTTAAATCACAATTTATCTAATTTTTATTTTACCATATTTAAACAAAGCAGTCAAATAACCCTAAATAAAATGGTATTTAAATTGCAAACTGTGAGAAAAACCATTTATTAACCACTTTCATCAAATACCGTTAAACAACCAGAACTTTATCGCACCAACTAGGCCCATCTAATGAACCCACTTAATTCAAAGGGTGTATATGGAGGGGAAAATATTAAACACGCATTTAATCTTCATTTTCGTTTCAAAAATACACTGATGATAGTCATTTACCTCTTTCAACATTGAATTGAGCAATTAAATCTTCACGTACAATTGTATAAAGAAATGCTGAACGAAATTTCGGTAATAAGTTTTTTTCAGCATTTACATTTCCTCAACAAAAGGTGAGGAATGTTGCTTATACTACAGCTATGCATCAACAAATCTCAAATTCACGATATTTTGGCAATTAAAAAAGAAAATTATCTTCCAATGGCAAAAATTGGAATACGAAAAAGAAAAGAATTATTAATGATTACTTTTAAAACATTGCTTTTTAAAAATGCATCATTTGAAACTGAGCGTACTTTAACCTTCAAATGATATTCGTTGGTGGTAGTCTCCCAAGTTTATTTTCAAAGCTATAAAAAGCAGTTCTCACAACCTACAGCACTTCTACACCACAAATACCAGATTACTGTTCTAAGGAAATAAAGAAATCTTGACACCGTCTCAAATTACATGGTTAGATGGTTTAGCTCCTTATAACTATTTTTCTTTCCTAATGCAAATAACTATTTGAAGTTATGCAAATTCTCTTAAGAAGACGAAATACTGAAGTTCTGAAAAAAATATTTAATGCCCGATTGAATAGGAACTATGACTAGACTAGTTTAACGAATAGTCTAAGAACGTAAAAAAGTGAATGAGTATAATTCATATAAAGCCAATTATATATATTTAGCAGGTTAATGGTGCTTCAAAGTTCCCAAAAATTTCAACGATTGTGACAAAACAGTTTTTTTTTCTTCTGTTTTTAAAAACGCTCTGAGCTAACATTTTAGACTTAATGCAGCAGATCAATTTCACAATTTATTAGGAAATGCAACAAATCATAAAAAGAGCACGAGTACGCAGTCCTCACCGGGAATCTAATCCGGGAAATCTGTTTGCCAAGCAGAAACACTAACCCTCATACCATCCTGCCATACAGGTTTGACGTATTTAACCTTTAATAAAAATATTGAAGAGATCTGCTGAGATGACACTGAGTGAAAAAGCAATTTCGTCAAGCATTTGAGAGTTCGCAGCTTGTCAAAAAGCACGTGATTTCGTGACGAAATTGGTCATAAAAAATGAAAGGACCGTATCAGAGAATTAGTACTTAATGAAGATCTGAACCTCTTATTAGGTTTGCTGTTCGATTAAATACCTTTACAATATTGGAAATAAAGCAATGGGAAAGAATTGATATTTCTGCGGAAATTATAAAAATATCTGTGTAAAAAAATTAAAATTAAAATAAATTATACATCCTATTTTAATAAGTATTAATTATTTTATAAAAAAATCACAATTTATGTGTGATTCAATTACAGATGTTGGAATTTAAGAGCGTAAAAAATAATTTGAACGCAATGAATAAAATAAAAAAAATTTAGAAATCTCGAAAGTTTAAAGTATAGTTCGCTCTAGAAATGTTCTTTCTTTCATTTTTTTTTCTTTAAAGAACACTATGTTTTACACACATATTTGAGTATCTCTTTTTATAAAGAATCCTATCCGCGTGATTTCGTCGTCGATCTTTATTTTGGAGTTACATTTTATGATTTTCAATTTATGTACAAATTTGAATTTATTATCGTTTAATTTGTCTACGAATTTTAATTTTTGTAATGATTTACAAAATTCGAAGTAGGAAATAATTAGTGCATTTTCCGCTTACAAAATACGAGAAAGCGCCCATAATATTAGAATTTTTTTTTTAAAAAATATCTTTTACAGTTAAAAATTTTTATAAATTTTTATTCTATACTTTCTTCTATAAACGCAACATTTCTGTTACTTTAAATTAGTAATTGTTATGATTAAAAGTATCGTAAAGAAAAATATTAATGCTAGGGAAGTTTGTCTCAGAAAGCCCGAAAAAATTCTGCCACGGGATAATGCAGTATCACAACGTATATAAAATATTACTTAAACTCACTGTGTTATAATTAAAACCTACTGGATTATTATGCGGTCCTTTGAATATAGTAAATATTGACAAACCGGGTAAAATATCTACTTTCATTTGCATTCAAAAACCTTCATGATTTTACAGGAGGTCTAAAAGAAACTAAAAGCCCCTCAGACAAAATCTCATCTATACTTCTAAACCGAAAATCTGCAAGGCACCTTTAAATTATCAGAAAAGCTTCATAATAATATTTTAAAAGAATAATACATTTATTTCAATGATGACTGGTTCAAAAATAAATCACTTTTTCATTAATATTTTTTATTTCTCTAATTAGCAGTAGCTGGTATTTTATTAAGACGTGATTCTCAAGAATTTAGCAAGCGCACATAATGTTGAACAAGAGTTCAAAAAAAGCTAGGAACCATGAAGAATCATAAGCTCTGAGAAAACTGCTTTGATAGGTCAATGTCATACATAACATTAGATCTCATGTTGCTATATAATTGCATAATTTATTCAATAGATAAAACAACGCTGATCCCTGACTTCCTGAATGCTTAGTACATCATTAATGAGACGGATTCACAAGCATTGTGTTGTTAAAATTCTTGACAGGTCCTTTCACTTTGTTCATTGTCGTCACCGTTTTTCAAATTCTGTCCTGAAATAAACTATTTATGCCTTTGGACTTGAAAGCTACTATTAATTCATTTTTTTAAAATATACTTTTAAATTTTTTTTATTTATATATTCACGGGAAATTTTCTGTTTAATGCCATTAGTTTGTTTTATTCATTGATTACAAAAGACTGCTTCAGTAATTGATTGCATAACTCTTTAGAAAATCAATATTATGCAAATGCATGTAAACACTGTAAAGAAAACCCCCGTAAAAGTTACGGTTTTAAACTGGCAGTTCGGTTGCTTGCGCAAAACCGCAAAACTTACGCAGTATATCTGTAGCCTCAGTGTTTGTTTTTTTTTTTATCATATAAGAGCAAGTTTGTTTCGTAAAAATTATGAAGAAAATTAGAAGTCTAAATGGTTTTTTATAATACCAAAACAAGTTTTTTCTATAAAAGTTACAAATTAAATCTGAAGTCACAATAGAATTTTACCTGGTGGGAACAAGTTTACTTTGTAAAAGTTATGGAGTAAATCTGTACTCGCAACAGATACCACGGTAGGTGCAGGCCGGGAGTAGAATTCGTATCGATTAGGCATCGCCAGGATTCGAACCTTGATCACCTCTTTGGGGGTAGGCGAGCGCTCTATCCCCTGAGCCACAGCAGCTCAAACGTTTTAATACGAAGAAAAGTCTGAAATTGTTTTTACTTTAAAAGCCTTATACATTCAAAAGTCTTATACATTCAAATCATATTAAAGTATCAAAGCGTTAAAAGCTTAAGTGGCCCACCTTGATAGCAACTTACCAAACAGTTATATCTAAAGAAAAATAATAATCACAGTTTTATTTATACGATGTAAAAAAAAAACACTAAATAATTGCAGAAAAATAAGAGTAAGTATAAAAAATAATCTTAAAATAAGTCAAGAAAAGATAAAGTTATCGCACGGTAAGCAAATTTGAAAACCAATAGCTAGAATTTGAACAGAATGTTTTAATACGTTTATGATTAGGTTGAAAAGCAGTAAAAAACCGTTTTGTCAACTAATCACCTTTAAACCGTCAAATTTACGGTGAAAGTTCGAAAAAAAAAACTGGTATTTTTTAACAGTTAAGCAAAGATTAGAATTAAGTGTCACATTTTATTTAATCATTTCCTTAGGTTATAGTTTCAGTATTTCAACGGTTTTTTTAATTTGAATTTCATAAAAATTTTACAGAATATTGGAATATGTTATTTACATTAAAAAATATGTAATAATAAAAAAAAATTTAAATTATGTGCAAAACCATTTATGTAGCAATTTATATTTTGTGGTCTGTAAATAATAGAAAATATGGAGAAATAAAGTCATGCAGGGTAATTTGGTGATAAAAGCAAATTTTGTAACCTTACTGTTGCTAGATTGTAAGATCTAAAAAATATTCAAAAAAAAGTTTAACACATTTAAGTTATTATATCATATAATTTTATTTATCACATAATTTTATTTATTATATAAATTCATTTATCAGATAATTTTACATTACAATCACCCAGAACACATGTTTGTTTTAAGAAGAAAAAAAATTGCTCATTTTTTTTAACATCTCTTCAGCGTTTTTAACCATGAGGGTGGGTTTAAATCATGCCCCAAAAATGATCTAAAATGCATATAAATCGTTGAAAATGTTTATAATTGTAAAAAATATTTATTTATTTGAGAGTCGAAAGATTAATTAGCATCCGATGGTGATTTTCCTCAGTTTAAATATTATAATAAAGGATTAATAAAGGATTATAAAGGATATAATAAAGGATTATATAACTAATAAAGGATATAATTAAGGATATAATAAAGGATTATATAACTAATAAAGGATATAATTAAGGATATAATAAAGGATTATATAACTAATTATAAACAATACTTGTTAATCCAGCTAAATGAACTAAAATAACTTAAAAGACATTTTGAATATCAACGATCATTGGTTTCTTTTAAGCAAATGTTTATTTCCTAAATAAATATTCCGCCAATTCAATTAATTTATTTTAATTTTTTTAATGCTGCACAACTTTACTTAATATAGTCTTCGAAAATATTCATTATATATTTTATTGAAGATTACTTGAAAAATGGTGCTTTTAAATATTTGAAACTCTATTAATTTTAAATGCCGTTTCGAATTCAATACTTAAATTTAGGTCTGATTAAAGATTAAACTTTTTCGTTTATTTGAAAATTCTTTGACAAAAGCAATTTTAAGAAACCATGTATGTTCTAATTATAGAAAATATTATCTAAATGTAACTTAGAGCTCTCATTGTATGTATAAAAATAATGTATTTAAAAAAAAAATAAAAAAAATTTTTGAACACAGATTTATGAAAAAGGAACATCCGTTTCTCTATTCAAAAAATAACTATAAAACTCTCATAACAATTTTTAACGGTCACTCCCCGGGAATCACACCATTAGCATGTTTACAAACAGTTTATTTGTTTACTAACAACAAAGTTATTTCTCTTTATATATACATCTCTAAACAGAGTATTTCTAATAAAAAAATACGCTTTAAAGTTGCTTCTTTTTATTCTCAATAGAACAAAGCCTCTTAATTCAAGTTCAAAGTCAAGGCATAAAATAAAACACAATCTATTCTTACATATTCTTTTTTTATAAAAAACTGAGCGTTTTAAGTTGTATTTTAAATGGAGCATAATAGTTTCGACAACCTCAAGGATTTTAACAATAGCTCTATTCTACCTATATTGATGAAAATGTTTATTCAAAAGTTGTTAAGGCGTATCACAAACACTATAATCCATCCTTTGTTTGTAATCCTTTCTTCTCAGATAAATAAAAAAAAGAAAGGACTTTTTTTAAAGTTTCCTATAAATCAAGTAGTGTTTTTTTTTTTTTTTTTTTTTTACTTCAGTTTATTGTACAGTTTGAGGAGATTAAATGAAACGTGAAGCAAGTTACATGAAAGTGATTATAAAAAAATCTTTACGGTGGTTTGTCTTTTTCATTAAATTTTTATTATTCTTAAATAATTACCCTCGCTTCTTTTTTTTTTATTTTAGAAATTCCTTTTAAATGAACTATCTCTTAATGATTAGGAACACAAAAAAAAAAAAAAATCTGTTATCCAAATCAGTATTTAATGTAACTTTCGGTTTCGAAACAATAAAAGGTGAAAAACCTTATCTTGAATAGATGACAGAGCCATCAACCAAATCAACCGCTAAGGAGAAAGTATTGGGAATGTTTTTTCTCTGTTCAAGTGGCAGCTGCTTTTCACACATCAGTTCACGACCTTTTTTGACGGTTAAAGTTAGAAAACTATCTTTAAAACCGACGGATGAAGTCAAGAAGAAGAGTATCTGATCGTGTTGGCCGTGACAATGAAAAAATAACCAGTTTTGTAACTTTTTTTAAAGACTGATGCTGGTCCTTTTATCATTCAACAAAGCAATCCTTTTGTTCAACCAAAAATACCGTTCAATTTTTTTTTCGTGTATAATTTGTAACCTCATAAATTTACTCTACATTTAATAAATCATGTGTCGTGTTATCGTGAATGCTGTTATGTTAATTAATCCCACAGTTCTGTTTTTTAAATAAATGAAAGAGTCGTGATAATTTACTGCTACTAATTAACGCTGAAAAACAAAAGAATTGAGCTTCTTAATTTCTCTATTAAGGATAAGTATTTTTATTCTCTTAAATTAGAGCTTTCTTAATAATATTTCAGAAAGTTTTCTTTCTATGAAAAAAATTAATAATTTTAAAAAAAATTCTTTTTTTTTTTTTTTAAAGAAAAAATAGTTTATTAATTCTAGTTTGGCAGGCTAATTTTCCGAAAAAAAATGTAAAAAGGAACCAGAATTTAAAAAAAGTTCTCTTTGGTTAATTGGTCAATTAGAACTTTCTTTGAAAAAAAAACAAACAATAAATAATAAATGAAATAATGTGGATAAAAAATAAAAAAGAATGCAAAGCTTTAATATCATCATTAAAACAAGGATAGGCATTAATAGTCAGATTTTTTCTCTCATTTATATAGCTGCGTTTAGTTATGATTAATTGAGCATTTCGAATTTCCCATAATTTTCTTTAATCATTTGTCCCACAATTTTTCTTTCTAGTTTTCCACGCGAAAAAATTTACTGTCACAAAATTGCATTCGGTTACCCTTGTTAGTAGGCTTCATAAATTTCCACTAGTCATCTGTTAATTTATTAATATTATCGAAAATTGAACAAAATATATATTTTATTTAATTTTTGAAAGTGTTAATAAATTAGCAGATATTAATAGAAAGATATTTTTTCTTTTAACAGTTTTTATTTAAGCTCCAACATTGGAATGTGGAGTTTGACGGATTAAAATTCATGCAAGAATAGATGGTTTCAGATCTAAATATAAAATTCTGTGTTACTAGTACTCAATGATAGGCATAAATCCTTCACTTTTCCTAAATATTAATAAATAAATATTAATTTTTTTTATCCTTTTCTTTTTTATCCAAAAAAGCCTTATCCTTTTTTATCCTTTTCTTTTTTATCCAAAAAAAAAAAAAAAAAACACATTCTGTAGCAAAAAATAAATTTTAAATTTATAAACTACTGAATTCTAGATGTAATGATGTTTGTTTCAATTTCTGTACTGACTTAATCATTCATTTTTCAGGAGGTTTTGATATTTTGGTTAGCGATTGCCATGCTCACAATGGAGCTGGGAAACGATTGCAACTCATTGATGAAAATGGGTAAGTTTACTATTCGCATTTTTTTAAATATATATATATATATATATATATATTTGTTTGGTAGTTTGTAACACTTTCAAAAATTACAATTTAAAAAAAAATTCTAATATAGAATTTGATTTTTGGAAGCATCATCTACGGTGCTCCGCCTTAAAGCTTTATTAGTGCTAAAATCAAGTCAAATGATAAACAATTCTTATTAATTTAATTTCATTTACGTTAGTTTTATTGAAAATGAAACAAAAAAAAATAGATCAGCCAAAAATTACACTATAAAAATATTACGAAAGCAAATTGCAATTTCAAATCTATGTTTTTAAATTTTTATATTAAAAAAAAACGCATGCTCATATAAGGAGATCTTTATACGTGTTGTATTTATATTTCATTATCGATGTTGAACAGCAGACCTATTTTTGGGTTTATAACTACCAATGTTTAAATCCACATCCTTGTAATTTTAAAACCAACCGAGAATACAACGGAACACCCTGATCAAGCATTTATACAAACTAGCCTTCTTGGATGATTTTTTGGTGAAATTAATTCTCATGCGGAAGATATAGAGGAAAATCACGAAAACCTCCAACGGTTAGCTTAACAGCAGGGAGATTCTAACCCATGATTCGTTTCCCTCTGAAGATATTTTACGTCAAAATTGTAGCTGTTGCTAGTTGGGAGCAGAATTCGAATCACCCAGAATTTGCTATAATTCGAGCCTAGTTCATCTCATGGAAAAGCAAGCACTCTGTTCCTTGACTCACTACGATTCCCTTATACATGCTATAAGAAACTTAGATAAAAACATAAGTTTTAAAGCATTTTAATATGTATTACATTACATGCATTTTGTTTTACTTCCAGATGTGTAGCACACGAAAAATTAATTGAACCTTTCAAAGGTGTTACGAATGCTGCAAATCAAGTTACATTGTACGCTCTTCTAAAAACCTTTAGATTTACTGGCAGTAGAGCATTATATTTAGAATGCGATGTGCATATGTGTCATGGAGCTTGCCCTGTAAGTACTGAGATTTTATTTTTAAAGACATTTTTATATTCTTAATTTTTTTTACGAGCAAAATTACATTAGTTATATTACCGATAATTTAGGCAGACACAGAACATATGACTTTAGTATGCCCTTAAATCCGCAATTGCTTATGATCCCAAAAACAATCATCTGGTTTTAAACTTTATTTAAAAAACTGTGATTCGTTTTAGAAACAATAAAATTTTAATAACTAATTCTTATGTTAGAAATGGTTTTCTGAAACTTTTTTAATTTTTCAGCTATACACTTAACACACGAGATTTTTCAACAGTTTCAAAGTTGTACAAAAATTGATTAGGAAAACGTGTTAGAATGTATAAGGTACTAACAGTAATGAAAGTTTCTGTCAGCTCTGTTCTTTCTTTCTTTTTTTTTTTTTTTAATAAATATTTTTATGGAGGAAGAGTTTTGATACCGGCTTCTTATTTTATAAAGTATCCACACGTCTATCTAACTTCTCTGCCATACAAATCACCTTATAATAAAAAATTACGCTAGTGATTATATTTCTTATCTGTATGAATATGAGAAAGCAAAAAAAAAAAAAAAAAAATTAATAAATAAATAAATAAACAAATTTAAAAAATAAATAAATAAATAAAAAATAAATAAATAAATAAAAAATAAATAAAATAAATAAAAATAATAATTTTTTATTTCTTTAGTGAATTTTCCTGTAAATCCATTTTTTAATATTTATGAATATTATGAAACATGAATATTATGAAATATGAATATTTCTTGGAAATATTCATATTTCATTTTTTTTTTTAAAACGTTGGTCTTCAAAAAAGAATACCATGTTTTTTTTTAAAGGGTCGCTTGTATATCATACCGATTAAAGATTATAGGCGTTATAAAAAAAAACGGTTCAATGTACCGTGATTAAACGGAAAAAACCCCACTAATAATTAAACAAACCACTGAATGAAAGAGCATTAATTTTTTAAATCAAACTATAAATATTAATTAAAATGGATACGCGCTCTAAAAAAGTAAACAACCTTGATAGTGGACAGCACCGTTGTAGTAATATTTTTTTTTTTTAAAAAAAAAGAAAAAAAAAAAAAAAGAACTTAACAACCAATTAAAAAAAAATTGACCGAACCAATATTAGCCAATTTTTTTCAAGGACAGACAATATTAATATGAAAAATGTGTTTTTTTGGACACAATATTTGGTGGAGCGTAGAAAACAATTTAAGTAGAAAAATGCTAAGTACTTTATTTAATGTCTCCCGCAAACTTGTTTTTTGCGGCAAGGCAAAAAGAGGGGTAATTATTTGCGTTCGTTTCCCCTAACAAAAATCCACTTTAATGGCCTTTTCTTAATGATAACTACTGGGGAGGCAGCATTTGAGTGCTCATGTAGCGACAAGATTTTTTTTTTTTACATTTTTGATGCAGCACAACGACATCACGAATCATTCTCTCTAATTAGCAGATACAAGAATTCAAATTACTAATATCTTTATAAAGGGTGGAAAAAAACAACAGTTATAATTACAATTCTTCAGTTCAATATACTTTTTTTCCAAGCAGGTCCATCTCATGTCTTAACTTTTGTTTGCATGCACCCTTTTGCAGTTTAAATGATAATTATACATTTTCCAGGTCCGATTGTTGCAAAGTATATATATTTCTTCACTAACATATATACAGAACTCTTTTTTTTTTTCGAGAACAAAATGCAGTCTTTTTACCGCCCAAGTAGGGCACTAGTTAGTACCTTGACTGCTAAGCAATTATGCAGTTATTTAAATTGAGTCTTTCTTAATAACCCAATTTTAGTTTTTCCCAGTTCAAGTTCCATGAAAAATATTTGCATAAACAATGCTCTTAGATTGTTATTTCAAACTTTTTATGGTTAAAAAATATAACAATATTTCTTGAATATCAGCCTAAGCGATACAGTTTAATTATTATACATTACATTATAATTGATTTAAATTTTATATATATATATATAATTTTTCGTGAATAAAATTTGAAGCAAAAAATAAATAAATTTCATCTAAAGAATTTATCTGATGTGAAAAAATTCAAAATATTTTATGTATCAAAAAAAAAAAAAAAAAAAAAAAAGAGGGAGAAAAATGAAAGGGAGAAAAAAGAACGGGAGAAAAATGCGATCCATAATTTAATTCAATACTGATTCAACAATTTTTTATTAATGGGGTATACAATTTTCTAGATAATGCTAAAACAAAGAGTTTGGCATAAATTATTTGTTTAGTATTTGAGAATCACACTTTAGAAATGCTTATAAATCTCTCTCTATTAGAGATCATATAGATATCAAATTTAAGGTTTTGTTTGAAATGTGTAATTCAGTTTGACAAAAACTAATAGCAGTAGAGCTGTGATATCTTTGCAGACACGAGTTGAAGGTGCTCAACACGTTTCCCTGAATACGTTCGCTTAAATTCAAAATTATTAAATTGTTAATCACAACTTTCCCATTGATAATTAATTCTCGCATATGCACTGTTAGAAGTAATTAGGTTTTCTTTGGAGTACCCTTCCAAGTGAATACATTTAATGGACATATAGATAATGCTTTGAATTTACCTGAGTAATTAAATTTATTTTTATTATTGTATTAAGTTTTTAAGCTTGTTACTTATTTAAATTTTTCATAATATTCTATGTCTTAAAATTTTTTTATATTTTTCAACCGGTGTTGAACAGCCGATCTAATTCTGAGTTTACGACTGTCAATGTTCAACTCCGTAGCCTTATAATTTGAATCCAACTCAGAAGACAAAGGAACTCCTTGATCAAGCATAGGGGCAAACAAGCCTTCTTGGGGAACTTTTGTGATCAAACTAACCCGTATTTACGTTAGAGGGAAAAAAAACACGAAAACCTTCCACGGTTAAACCAACGGCAAGGGGACTCAAACCCATGATTTGTCTACCACTGAGGATAATGTTACGCTAGCACTGTGGTTGATGCGAGCCGGAGCAGAATTCTTATCAAACAGCCACCGCTGGGATTCCAACTTAGCTCACCTCTTTAGAAGGCAAAGGCTCTATACCCATATATTACAGTACAATAGTATATTACAGTACAATTGAAGAAACTGACAGTTTAACTCACGCAAAGAATCGGATTTAGGCAATGCTTACGGGGTTCCCACAGCATAAAGTTTAAGAAACCCTGCTCTAAACAAATCTTTTCTTTTAAAAAAAAAATAAAAATAAATAAATACATTTTCATTATTATTTCAAGTTCTACAAGGAAGCGAAGATTTCTTTTCGATTTTTTTCTGTACTTTTAGATAAATAGAAGAAAATAATAAAAAAATATATAGTTTGAAGCACCACTTATCTTACAGCCGATTATTTGTTATATCTTTTATTTTTGTTGAATATAACAGGTATATGTATATATATATATATATATATATATATATCTATATATATATATATATATATATATATATATATATATATATATATATATATATATATATATATATATATATATATATATATATATATATATATATATATATATATATATATATATATATATATATATATATATATATATATATATATATATATATATATATATATATATATATATATATATATATATAAAGATGCGATGGTTTAAATCTACCGACTCTATAGTTATCTCATTATCGAAACCATCAACATTCGTTGAGACATCCAATCAGAAAAAGTAGTCATAACACTGAATTTTACACACCCAGTGGTTAAACTAAAGATAAAAACTAAAAGTGAACAAAAACAACTCATTTAAAATCACGTTCTCGTGGTCGATGTTTCAATGTCTTCAACTACGATATGATACCACCCACGATTCCGAAAATTATTCTGCTCAATCAAATGTAACATCGCAAAAATAAGTAGGCAATAAAAAAGCAAAATTCTATTTCCCCCCTCTTTCTTCAGCGCAATAACATTACTAATATTTTGAGCAAACGAATATTTTGAGTAACGGGTAGAAAGAAAATTTAACATATTATATAGATTATAAATCCATTCAATAGACGAAGAAAAATATTATGCTACTAGTGAACTGTAAAAATTCGTTTTTTCAAAATTCTATAAAACATAATGAGCAGCTTTTCTTCCACGAAGCATTTTTTCTTGTAAGGTGTGGGGCAGAATCAGTAAAAATTGGAATTTTTAATAAGTTAAAATGAAAAACATTTATTTAAAATTATATATGCGAATAGCTATATTTTTTTGCGAAGGATTTTTAGGATATACCAGTTTTCGCAGATTGTTGTTTTGTTTTTAATAAATTCAAAGTTTTTAACAAAATCACCACAAAATTGTTAATAACGAAAACTATACAATAATATAAAAAAATATATATATATGCAATGGCTTGTGTTGATTCCATTATATTCAAAATCGTGGATCCGATTTTCCCATAATTTAGGTAATGAGTTTATTTTCAATTTTAATCCATCGAAATCAGTTTTAATACTCTCTCTGCAGAATGGAGATTCCATATCATATTACTGAAAGTTTAATGAGAAAGAGACAGGAGAAATTAAACTATTTACAAAATATACAAGGCTATTTACAAAATTATACATTAAACTATTTACAAAATATACTTCACATCTTTTTCAAGTCATGTGATCTATAATATTCAGACTTCTTTGTTAGGATTGACACATATGAAGTAATCATAAGAAAATCTCTAAATATTTATTAAAATATATGATATTTTGGCTTCAAAAAGACATCTTACTGCGCAGCACAAGGATTTATCTTACTATTGGCCGTAGTTTTTTAGATAGCGGCTATTCCGAACTTTTGTGGGTCAAGTATCCAAATCCGTCATTTATTCACTGAAAATACGTTTTTGTGTTACTCTTAGTACATGAAAATCCAACAGTTCGAATGAAAATGTTCCACTTTTCTTTTTCTTTTTTTTCGTAAGACATATAATGTAGAATTATGTAAAAATAATAATAATTCCATTTCTTAGAAAACTTTAGAAATGAGAAGTATAATACAACCATTCCTCTCCAGTATTTTTTCTTCACGTTATTTTGAAATATCATTTCGAAAATGATTTTTGAAATTTTCAAGTGGTTCTACTAATGAGACACTTATTGCTCGTAAACTTATTAACATGATGCAAGTGTATGCTTCACGACTGAGTGTATACAACAATATTTATACTTTTTCCATCACTTTATCTTTTTTTAAAATTCTTTTTGGTTTTATTCCACACTTATTAATCTATATATTATCATATTTAGCCTCAAAAATGTTATTGGAAACGTAATCTATTTAAAAGATCTGCTGAAGATACATCTGATAAGAATGGTATAATTTCTGAAAGTATCAGTCTTTTCCAAGCTTTAGAGGTGCAGCAGCAAGACGTCAACTCACCTTTTACTCTTCAATCCAAAAGTAAGTGTTTTAACTTAATTTTTCTTCTTTTCTCCTCGTCAAATTGTGAACAAAAAAAAATTTAAGGTGTTTTTCAACACAAACGAAAGGGCACTTTAGGAAAGCAGCGAAGTTAATGACCCATTAACTCGTTAAATACTTCTTCAGTAACACAAATATCAATGTTATAGAATAAAAGAAAATAAATAGAAATACATGTCTTTTAATTTTCTAGTAATAAAACACGAAATCCAAAAGAGCTTGGCTAATATTTTTTTTCGCTTTACTTTTATTAATCACGTCTGATAATTGGATGGTAGATTAAGTAGCAACTTGTTAAAGTATCAAGATTTATATTCTAATAAAAAAGAGGGTTCCATAATTTTTTTTTTCCTTCTAGAAAACATAGAAGCTAAGAAACTCTATATTTATTAGAGCTAAGTTGGAGTTATAGGCATCGTATGTAAGTGATGTCGATACCCGTACATTGCAACGCTAGAAGCCCTATAGGAGTTTTATGACTTAATTATATCAAAATCATAAAGATTTAAATCATAAACATGTCGATCATAAAAATATATCTCCTAATCGTCGACGAGAAAGATGACCATTATTGTATTGCTTTTTATTACTAAAAGTACTATTAATCATAAGTAAGATGTGATTTATTAAAAAAAATTTCTTCTTAAACCGGCTATTAGGAAAATTTTAAAATACTGTTACGATAACTAATTTAAAAAAAAAAAAATTAAGGGATATCAGAGTTCAAAACAAGTTGTTCTATGTTAGAAATATTGAGAAACAAAACCTCTTCTATATGTTTTGAACCCCCTTCGTAACTCTAAGCATGAGTGAGTGAGTTTCCACTTTTGGAATTCGCTCTTAATTTCTCGAATATAAAGTAAAAAATCGTTTGACTTTCGTCTTTTCAAGCGATCCAGCTCATAGTTTTCACGCGGTGTCATTTTGTTATTTAATAATAATTCTTTTATCAATATTTTAAATAATTCTATCAGTAAAACAAACTACTATAAAATAAGTTAAAGTCTTAAAGAATAATGAAATATAATTTACGACTCTTTAGAAACTTATGGAACAGTAGTAACTGAATCTGGTTCGATCATTATGTTTAAAAGACACTTATCGAATTCTCAATATTAAAATATATATTTCATATGAAATTTATATATTTTGATGAAAAAGTTACACTAAAAAATACAGTCGATGCAGTGTTGGAAAATACCTTTTATTAAAATGAAAAACTTATTTTCAAAATATTCTAATTCAGCACAAAACCGTTTGTTTATAATAAAAAAAAGAAGGATGGAATATTTCTACTCTTCTTTTGAAGTTAAAACCAAATAAACTTTTTTGTTTGTTTGCGAACGGCAATATCAGATAGTCTTGGTACGAGCTCCAAATATTCAAAGTCAGGAAAAGTTTTTTGTTTTGTGAGAATTTTAAACTGAACCATAAAATATTAATAGAATGACCCAATATACATTTGCTATTAAAAAAACAAGATTTTGAATTAAAACGAAACTTAAAATATTTTAATTTTTTAACTTTTCAAAAATGTATGTATTTAGTGAAAAAAAGATTAAAATATTTTTAAAAAATGTGGACAAAAATTATTTACTTCACAAAATCAATCAATTTAAATTAGAAAATAAAAAACATTAAAAAATATTGTCGATTGGAGTGCATTGTAAAATCCTGAGCAGCATGAAATAACATTGAATTAACAATCGAAAACAAACACCTAAAAATATTAGAAAACTAATATAAAAGCTAATATGCAAAAACATCAAAAATAAGTAGAACTTACCTCTTTTTTATGACTTTTCCCTTTTGTTGCGTGATCGAACAAAATGGAACTTACGAAGATGAAAAATCACTTCTTGTTTTTGAAAGAACCACTACGAAAATTCAAAATTTCTTCAAATCACTGGCTTGGAATACATTGACTTTTAACCAAACCATAATAGGATCACTTCACCGAATTTAAATACAACATTTTCCACAAAAGAGATCTCATTTTAGAAATATACAATTTTTGGTGACATCATCGTTGCTAAAATTATCATATTAGTTTTTCGTTTATATATTCAAACGAACAATGTTAAAAGAGACTACGACTTTTTAAAGATCTGGCATAGAATATCCAGTTGTCCGTTTTTCTTCACCAAATAATACATTAAAACTAAGAAACTTAACATCCAAAAATCAACAGCATAGCTTACAAATAACATTTAATATAAGTCAAAAAAGCTTTTACAAAGCTGAACTGTATCGTTTTTAACGAATTCAACAAAAATCAACGAAATTTAATTTTGTAAAACATATATTTTACGGACGAATATAGGTTTAATTTTAAATTACAGCATCATAGCAGTGGTCATTATAGCTTACTTAATTTGAGCCACTCATTGGACGAAAAAAAAAAAAAAAATGCTGACGATTAAAAAAAATGACAGCAGCTGTTCACGTTTGATTTAAAATCGTTTGCTTT
Organism: Parasteatoda lunata; assembly: GCA_949128135.1. Taxonomy (NCBI): domain Eukaryota; kingdom Metazoa; phylum Arthropoda; class Arachnida; order Araneae; family Theridiidae; genus Parasteatoda; species Parasteatoda lunata. The sequence goes on along the minus strand of OX421980.1, from coordinate 58,072,937 downwards.
TTTTTCGAACAAATATCAATCAGATCTTTATTCTTTTTAATGATTTTCACCAATTGACAATCTCTCCATTTAAATTTTTATAAGTTACAAAATTAAATTTAAGATTTTACACTAATTATTATTTGCACTTTTAAATTTTCGAATATTTAAGTAACCTAGAAATGTCTGAGCACAATATATACTTCGATCTTCAATGTAAAGCGCTGCCTATTCAGTTGAATTTTTGGCTTCATTTTTTCCTGAAAATAAAGCTTTACGTGCAAATAATATCAGTATTAATCCAAATGTACGCAGAATAGAATAAAGCATTTTATTCAAAATTAAAAGATTACGAAAATGTTTAGTTTATGTTTTTCTTTGCTCTGCAATATTTTTTAATAAAATAAATCCTATCAACGTTTGTGGCATTAACAGTTGTGTAAATCTTGAAATTTTTAATATGAATCTTAAAGAAAATGTATGTGTATTCATCTATTTTAAAAACAAAAGGAAAATGAAATATTAAAATATATTTATTTAAATATTATTCGGTAATTTGGACAAGGAGTATAATAACATTAATAATAATTTTTTTCTAACAAAGCTTACGGAATTTTTTTTTTTTTTTTCATAATCATATTGAGAGGTTTTTGGAGCCATTTAAAAAAGATCACAAGCGAATGTAATTGTTGTGACTATTCATGACTCTATTGTCAGTCACATATTTAATTTTAAGAGGTTGTATAAAACTGCTTACAAGACTTTCAAGTAACTGGTCTAACTTTAGTGAAACAAATCTAAAAAAATACCCCAGCTTTAGAAACACAAGTCGTGAAATGGTTCTCTAGTGACTTTCAAAGTTGCAACAAAGTTTTTCGGAGATTTTAGTCCCAGTAAAGTATATTTGTGACTACTAAGAGACATAAGTCACAATAAATAGTCATGGCGACTTTCATGAGATATCACGAAACAGAATTACATTAAAGACACATTATGATCTCCCAGGGACAATTATCACAATTCACCTGCGACTCAGACCATTTATGGCTTTTTTATGACGTCGCACTGTGGGCCAGCAGACCATGATCTTTGGCCAAAAGTCAAAATTAAATTTTCAACTAAAATATGCATAGGCAGTTTTAATATCGCCCAAATTAAGTATTCATAATCATTCCAAACATTATAATTTACTTTTTGGACCGACGAGAGTATAATGTAATGAAAAATATGTTTAAAAAAAAATTTTTTTTAATGTAACTTTTAAATGTTTATTTCAGAAATATATATAGGAATTTCACCTTACTGTTACATTTTTATCAGAGTAATTAGTCTGAAATTATAGTAAAATGTTTCAATTTGTTGCATTAGTTAATACTCTTGAAAAATTTATAGTTTATATCTTTTTGACATTTTACAATGTTTGAATGACTTTCGAAACTTAGTTCCAAAAAGTTCCACGAGATAATTAGTTAAATTTTTTTGTTGTTGCCCTCTTTGATGTTTCTTCTTTCGAAAAAACCTGCCCCATTTTTCCCGTTTTGCAAAGGTGGACTAAATATACCAAAAAACAAAAATTAGTTTTTTTTCATGTTTTCGCGTTATTTTGTAATTAATTCGCGTTATTTTGTGATATTACTTCGGAAATATAATTTGCTTTTCATTTTCAATATAAAATTACGAAAATTATTATATTTTCATTGCTATATATAATTATTTAAAAGTACTATATTATTATTTTTATTTTTGCTCGCCATATTTCAGCCGCCATTTTGTTTTTGGTATTTTTAGTGTATTTCAAAATTTTAACTATGAATTCAATTTACCTGCACATAAAAACCCCTAAACAAAAACCCCCAAATTTTGAAACAAATTTTATCGAAATACTAATTTTGGCCACGAAACCTTGGATGCTGGCCCACTGTGCGTCGTTGTGACAATCTGTGCTTTCTGGGCAGTTGTAGCATTAAAAACCAATCCAGTAAAAAATTCAGCACATCACAAAAATATCTTTCAAAAAAAAAAAAAAGTTTTCTTTTTTGCGCTCTGTACACATAAAAGCTGAAATATTTTCTTCTTTTTAATATAACTTGAAGTTTGAAAATTCAGAAAAAATCGTTTGGTTTCAATATATCATGAGAGAACTATTTCAAACCATAACGGTTTAAAATATTTTTTTCGAGTAAACCGATTTTTATGATTTAGCCTGTCGGTATTATTTTACACTGTTACAGATGATATTTAATAATTTTACTGTTGACGTTTCTAAAAATATGTACTATTTTCGTCATGATTTTCTCGGCAAAATTAAGGGAATTCTAGAGATGTTAGAAAAGTTGAATAGTTTAACATAAAAACCTTAATTAATTAAAAAAAAAAATACATAACTGTAGATAATTTAATATCTTGCAAAAAACAAGGTTTAACGCAAATTAAGTTATTCTTTTTCAATTGGAGTAGGATTGTTAATAATTAAATATTTCTATAAAACTTTTCAACGAAAAATAACATCAAATTCTTTAATAGTTAGTCACGCCCGATACTATTTATTGATTTAAGGTAAACAATTAAGAAGTAGCTTATTAGTATTAAAATGGTGCATTTCAATTCTTAAAATATTCAAATTTAAATTACAAGAAATATAAAGTTAGCTCAGCGAACTAATCAAAATATAGTTCAAGTTTAATTCCAGAGCTTTTAAGAAAACTTTTATGGTGTTTCTCAGAAAATTTAAATTTTTGCGCAATGACATGGTTTCATTATTATTCGCAATAATATTAATTGAAATGTTTAAATTGAATTAATTATCTGATTGATCTAATCTGTAATAGTAATTTAATAAATCGTGTTTTATTTTTTCTCAATTTAGATGGAACTGGGAATGAAGATAAGCTGTGTTTTCGAACAGATGGGTTTGCAGCTGCAACTTTTGGAATACTGCTACTGTTGCTAATTTCCATTCTTGTGGGCAGTTGCTTTTATTGCCGAATGAATCGACTGAAAGTCATCATTAATAAAGGCACTTTTTCCAGTGACAATCACTATCCTTTATAAAAATAGTGACCGATTTCATTAATCGATTCACGTAATTAGTACTTCACGTGAAACACTATTTTGTTCCTATTTGTTGCCATGGACAATGGGAAACATACATTATTCCATATATTGCTGGTCTTTATATGAGACATTGTTAATAAGCTTTTTTTAAAAAAAAAAAAATTGTCTTTTCCCCTCAGTTCTGGCCTAAAATTTTTTACTCAAAGGCTTAAGAGTGGTTTTCCAGCTATGCTTAGCTCTGCATATTTCTTGAGATTATTTTGTATATATATATTTCTTCTTCGTACTATGAAAACTTGTATATTAATTAACTTTTGTCGATAATCAAAGCCATATTTTACCATTTCCTGAAAGAAAAATGTTTTTAAACAAATAATGACTAGGCAAAAAGAAAGTTTTTTCTGTAATCGTTACACTTTATAAATGTGGAATCTTTGCAGAAAATGAAGAAAGAACAGCATAAAAAATAATATTTAAACAAAGGAGAAAAAACAAAAACACTTACGAAATCTGACGATTCACTCGTAAAGAAGACGAGATTAAAAATATGAAAATCAGTTTGAAGAAACAAAGAAACTCAGAAGAAACAAAGGAGTTTAAAGAAGATCGTTTAAAACACCTTCAAGTTTCAACAGGCAGACAGATTTTAATCCTGCTTTCCTCGTTAGTGATTCAATAGCATTTTATATTCATTTTTGTTTTATTAATTTGCTACTCCCAATGTGTATATTTTAACTTCCTTATTGACAAGGTTTTGAAAAGATATATATCAAGACTGGTGATTAAGGGACACAGAACACAGAAGAAAACTGATAAACGAGGTAAAAATAATGATAAACGTTGTGTATTGATTTTAAGTAAGGAATTTAATAAGCTTCTAACTAATATGCCAATTCATATACATTAAGATAATTAATTTGTGATTTTTAATGGTGCCAACAGTTACAGAACTTTTCATTGTTTTAGAATTTATGTTTCCTTATAAATAAGGGAAAAAAAACCTCCAGATCTCTGAAATGCTCAATGAAAGTTCCTTGCGGAAGAAAAAAAAAAAAAAAACTAAAATTTTTTTCTCAGCAAGGCAATACCAACTCCACATATTTATTAATTTAATTTATTCATTATGTACACAGTGCACAAAAAATAAACGGACAACCCATAATGACTTTTGATCTAACGATCGCATCTTCACGTTCAAGGAATCAATCTTAATGGTTCGAGGGAATGACCACAAATATGCTAATTAATTAGTGTAGATGATATTTTAAGTTAGGAAATCAGACACAAAAATTTACCTTTTCGTCGGAAAAAAAAACATACTTAATAAATACAGAATGTGAGCGAAATCAGTCTAATAGTTCTTCAGAAATGGAATTTTAAAAATACGACTTTTTCATAATTCGATTTCTCGGGAACTATTCGTCTGATTTCGCTCACATTCTGCATTTTGCTATTTAAAATTGCATTCTTTGAAACGTTGTAAATATTGTATACCATACAATTCAAAAATTATCCACTAATATTTAATAAATATTTACTAAAGGCTATAATTTGTATGAAATTATCTATCAATAAGCACATTTCATAATTGTGTGCAAAAATTTTTCAATTCACTTTAAGAAGTTTGAGATAAGCTGAAATACGCAAAAAGTAAAATTAACATTAATGGATTCTAACTTTGAACCGCTCTGCTGACCAAACTATTGGGACTATATTTCACAGATTGCGGCTACCTCCTATATTTTGGGGGCTCAGAAATTCGAATTCGTCGAAATAAAGGTGTATTTATTCAGAGAAGGCACGTTTTTGTGTCTGATTTCGTAACTCAAAATATTGTCTGCACAAATTAACATATTTGAGGACCTTTAAGATTGAGTCCTAGAAGGTGAAGATCCCATTACTAGATCAAAAGTTATTCAGGGTGCTCCGTTTGTTGTTTTGCGCACTGTACAGAATGGCATTTCCGAAATCGAAACATTTAGAGGTTAGAGCTAGAACTTCAATGAATCTATAAAGGAGACAATTTCCTTAGAATAATTAAAGAATTATTTCATGTATTCCAAATTTAGTTATTGCTTTTTTAATCTTTTTTTACTTCAAGTTCAATGGTTAATATCATTTACATTTAATCACTTCAATTTTAAAGAAAATTCCATTTCATTTTTTTTCTAGTCTGAAGATCGTAATTCATTCTGTTAGGAAACTTTTTTCATTTATCATCCAAACAGATGGCAGCTATCATTTTTTTCAAGAAAAATCGTAACATTTTATTGTGCATTTTAGTGGCCAACTAATATCAATCAAATTGTTATTTTCTTCTATATTTGTAAAATCAAAATTTCTTAAGTAAACTACTTGAAAGCTGATATTACTTTCAGTGTTCGATAATAAGATAAATAAAAACTGAGATTCTTAATCATAAAAATTTTCTATGGGAGAATCAAATGATTTCATTTCACACACACACACAAAAAAAAAAAGAAGCTTCAAATATGATTATTTTAGATAGTAGAGTATCATGAACAAACTTTTTTAATTTTTTACGGTACTTAAATTTATTACTATTTAATAAAAAAAAAGCTTCAAATATGATTATTTTAGATAGTAGAGCATCATGAATAAACTTTTTCATTATTTACTCTGCTTTTCATAATAAAAAAAAAAAAAAAAAAAAAAAAAAAAGCCTCAAATATGATTATTTTAGATAGTAGAGCATCATGAATAAAATTTTTCATTTTTTATGCTATTTTGTTTTTTCACCAAAAATAAAAAAAAAAGCTTCAAATATGATTATTTTAGATAGTAGAGCATCATGAATAAACTTTTTCATTATTTACTCTGCTTTTCATACAAAAAGAAAAAGCTTCAAATATGATTATTTTAGTTGGTAGAGCATCATGAACACACTTTTTTTAATTTTTTACTCTATTTCGTTTCTGTGTACTGGTGATTTTTATGTCACCAACTGTGATTTTTGTATACCTTTGTATTTCTTTTGATAAATAAAAAGGGTATGCTAGAATTGTTTCTGTTTTTTTAACTATTCTATTTTAGCTATAAAAATAAGACTAAATATTTTAATTCTTTAATAATGAATCATTTTGTTTTTCGGATAAAATGCTGTTAAATGCATCGGTATATTTTGAAAACATTTATATGCGATTATATTATATTAATAATATGCATGATAAATTATATTAGAAAATATCAAATTTCATCAAATATAGTGTTTCATGTATTATATATGATAGTCATAACACAGGAACAGTTAAAACGCGCGTTTCAGAATTAATCAAATTTATTTATTCTGTTTTGTAAATTCTAGGCAATACAAAAAAAATCAACCTTCTTAATAATAATAAAAAATAAAAAAACCGATGGACATAATAAAAGTTTAAACAATGCTGAGAAAAATCAAAAGATGCAACATTTAAAGAACTATTTTTACAAATGAATCAAAATGTTTTCCAGAAAATAAAATTTTATTAAAAGAACCTTATGTTACACAATTCGATTGTTCAACAGTATTACAAATTTTCAATGCTCTTCTAGGCATATCTCTTACAAAAATAATGCTATTGAAAAATGCACAAATCTTAATATTTTTTATCTTTTTGATCATAAAAGTTAATTAAAAAGTTTGAAAACAATTTATACTGCCATGCCAATATTAAAAAGGTAACATACCCAAATTACAATAAAAGTATAAAGAATAATTTATAAACTGTTTATAAAAAAATACCAGTTCTAAATTGGTTAACTCTTGAAGTCAAAAACGAATATTTTTAAATTCTTAAAAACATTTGTAATCTAAAATGAACAAATTTTTAAAAGATTTTAATTTTTAAAAAAAAAAACATTACATGGATGTTCTGATTAACTTATTTCAATAAAATATGCCTAAAGAATTTTTGGATATTTCATAGAGTCAAGTTTTATAGTAGTTGCATATTTACAGCATTTTTCTTTAATTAATTATTATTATTAGAGCCAAGTATTATTTTATTTTTCCCATTTTCTAAGGGAGGAAAAGAAAAAATCGAAAGCTGTGAAATTGAAAGAAGTTAAAAGTATATGAATTAAAAAAATAAAATTCTGAAAAAAAAGGAGATGATTTGCTGTTATTTTTTTATTATATTGCACATAAATTTATTAATACTCTGGTGTTTTGAAAATAGGCAGAATAATAAGAATATTTCTCCTTTACAAAAAATATCGCTATGAAATATAATAAAATCTGATTTGGTGGGGTCACAGAAATCAAATTTAAGTCTTTTATGTGCACAAATTATCAGTGAAAATTCGGCTTATTGAAAAAAAAAATCGAAAAATAAAAGTTTAATAAAATAGAATACAACATATAAAAAAACAAATAATGTAGTTAATATAGACAAACAATTGTATTGGCATTATAAAATTAGTGCTGAGATATAGCTGAGTTTACTAAAGCCGAAATTATATTGCACTAAACATAAATAATATGTGATCGAAGAAAGCTGATCAAATGGTACTATGGTATACTTGATTGAAAAAAAAATTTATAAATTAACTTGACTATGAGGTCCATTCTTATTCTAATCAGTTTAAACTTCATTTCCTAAAAAACGTTAACCAATTAAGTGACTTTTCCAGTATCCCTTATTTCCCATTTATTTGAAAATTACATCCCGTCTGTAGCATCTCAGTTTCCGTTACAAACTATCCTTATCTCCAATTTAGTAGTAACAACTACTTGTTCACTATTCCCAATTGCTCATTTCTTTGGTGTTAAATTCTTGTTATAACAGAACCTTTTTGTGTACCAGTAATAATAATGGTACTTGTAATAGTACCATAATGATACTTCATCTCCTAACTACAATATTTGTGCATCTGTATGTTTTGTCATATTTCATAGCAGTGTATCCCAAAATACTATTCCTCCTTTTTTAAATAAGTCTTTGAAAGAAATTATTTTACCACGTGCAAGATTTGTTGTCAAGGTCAGGAAAGTTAAATAAAATAAGCATAAGGTGAGCATGAGGAGCTTCAAAAGAAAGTATTTTTAATTATCTGAATAAAAACAAAAATTATTCTTAAGATTCATTAATGATTAAAAATGTCTCTTGTTAAACTAATTTACCTATTTAAATCAAAACAACTATGCAAAATTTCATTTACTATAATTTATAAATTTTTCTTTAATTACACAAGTTTGCGACAAAAAAAAAAATAATAATAATATTCAGAAACCAATAGCTGATTCAAACAGTTTTTATTTTTTGATGTTTTAGGAAAAAAAATTAAACAAATTCTTACATTAATAATTTAGAAAGTCAGAAACACAATCCTAGAAGAAAACGAAGAATATTTTAAGATACGTGTGTTAGCAAAACAGCACTTCATCGGGAGCCTTTCTGTCATCAGTGGTAATATCAAAAACTGACTTTGCCTCGAGGCCCCATAATGGATAAGCAAATACAAAAAAGTAATTAAAAAATTTAAATGTAAACACAACATACTAACAGATTTTTTTAGTAACTATTACTGTTTCTTATAGTTTAAAAGAACCAACATATATTTTTGCTTGTCTAAAAGGGACACCAGTGTCCCACCTGAGTCAAGGGCTTAATAATAGATGTTTCATAGAATACTGTATATATAATTATACAATATGTGTTTCTGGTTTGGAATATCACAGGTTAGATAACACTCCTATGGTATTTATGTTCTTTCCAATAACTCTGTATAAAGAAACGCACAATCTTTTGGTAACTTTAGAATCTAAATTGCAAAATATCTGCAAACCAATGTTACAGCTTTGATACACATGCCCTTTGTTTCCAAGATTTTTAATTTTGAAATCAATCAGTAATCATATGGACACCCTGCACTAAATAAAAACATTTAGGGCCATAAATCGCCATTATAGGACAAAATTGGGGATATTTAGGCTAGTCTGGGATGTAAATAAATAAAAATAAATTTATTTAATAACATGCCCATTGTTTTCTTTTTTTTTTTTTTTGAAATACAGGTCAAAATGAGAAATTATTACATATTATACAGAAATTAATATATACTTATCTAGAGAAATTAGGTATTGTTTCTAACATATTTCATTGCGCTGAATAAGATAAAAATAATCCCCAAGTCAATAGATATAATAGTTAAAAAATTATTGTTTTCTGAATAAAACATAAAATTTTGTTTTCATCTTCAGACTTTTTTTTTTTTTTTTTTACTTAGACCTATTTACGCATCTAACACTGCCATCCAGGCAAGTAAGGCACTTTCCTATGCACTTTTTATGTTAAGTCTAATAAAAACAAAATTAAGTTGATAGAACTAATACTTTAGATGAAATGAGGGTTTTATGCCTGACAATTATAACTTTTGTTTTATACTTATCTATGCATAAACCCCTTATAGCTACATAACTATTTGTTTCATTGATTTAATTTTTAATTGGATTTATTATTAACAAAATAGATAAGAAACAATGTCCTTACCCTTCTATGCAGCACTGTCATGCATGTAAATGGGTATAAGTGTAAAAGTGCATTTTTATATATAAAAACTTCTGTAACTTTTAAACTATTGGTCCACTCTACTTCTTAGATAGCAAATAGATATAAATACATAATAGTAGTTTTTATACACGGAACCTCAATAACTTCTTAGCTATTACTCCTATGAACTTGAGTTTGATCTAATTCAATTCAGAATAAAAATATAGATCAGAAACAATACCTAACTTGTCTATTTAGCAATTGTTTGATTTCTGCCCCACCTCAGTATATGTGCAATAGGCATTTCTCTTCATTTTGTGAAAAATCCTTATGTGACTGAAAAAAATAGATTTCTCATCATCTCACCAAATGTCAAAAGCTGCCATTATATTTCAAATAATATTTCCTTACTTAAATTTCGCAGGCCTGTTTTAATTTTAATATATAACCCTTCGTTTAAAATTTCCTTAGAATTTGTTGCTAGTATTCATCCACAGATTTTATGATAATTCCAAACACACACAGCAAGAGAGAAAATTTTGCTACTTAAACTTCTCACCGATTTTAAAATTGCCTTTTAGCTTTGGTAATAAGTTGTTATAAAGATGAAAGAATATAAAGGATAAAACTGTTGTCAAGAGTAACCAAGATAATTGATAACTGTTTTATGTACAATTTCATAAACTATCTTTAACTTTTATATACATTTAAAAAAGTTAAACTTTTTACATTTCCTTAAACATAAAAAATTCATTTATAATAAAATATTAACAATTTATGTTTAAAAACAAATACACTGAATAACTCCGTTAACTGCTTAAAAATACAATTGCATAGAATTCAAAATTGAGAAAGGTAGAATTCTAGAAATATTTCTAAATTAACCCTTTGCTGGCAACATACATGGGAAGTGGCATTTAGTGGCATTTCAAGCTTTATTCTGTTCCCTACACCAAACCTTGTTCTTGCACGTTATAAAATAAGAAAAAAGAAAAACATTAATAGAAAATGGAAGAAACATTTTCCAAATTATTCATTTGTGTGACTGCCAGAAGTTTAAATAATACAGTTTTAACACTATTATATAAGCCAAATATATGAAAGATGGGCCAAATAACGATTCTGAAATGATAACAATTTTTAGCCTAGTGTATGCAACATATATAATTCACTAAACATATTAATTGAAATATATGCGTCATTTACATCACTAATACACATATTTTTTTTAAAAAAAGAGAAAGAGAGACTCATTGTGTACTTCTTAATACTTAATCACTTTATAATGATTTCAGACATTTGACAACTTTTTGTCGTCAAGATTTTTATGTCTCATAATAGCCACCAATTTAATGACCCGTGAAAAAAACCTGGCATTCGTAGAAATTTAAATTAAATAATTGTGTAATAACTAGAAAATTCGTAAGAATTTTGGTATAACTTGTTTCATTATTCAAATACTTGCTTAATATTCAAATACTTGTTCTTTTTTATTTAGTAAATTAGTCTTTTTTTCTGATACAGTAAGCAAACTATTAAATTATTCCTCTAACCACCCTGCACACATAAATCCTTCTTCCAACATATTAGTTTCTCCCATGTTGTTAAAATAAGGTATAAGAAGAAAAATTTAAATAAATTCATCTTTTTGCAAAAGCATTAGAGAGTTAGAACTATTTAACTTACACAAAGAAAATTCCAATGTGACAAATTATTGGAAAAAATGCATATGATAAATATGATAGTTTTAAAATCATTAAGTGAAATATAGACCTTACATATAACCTTCTTATAAATTATAATAATAATAAAAAAAACTTACAATTATGCTCAATATAAACATTAATTTTAAATACAGATTAAACTTTTGTCAAAACTATTCACATAAAGAAAGCTAAAGCAGTATAGAAAGTAAATTTATTTAATATTTAGACAGTTTAGTATAAATATCATCTTCCTTATAAATTTGAAAAAAAGGATGTATGTATATATGAAAAATGCAATTAAGAAATGAGTAAAAGCACTCAGACTTTACAAATATACATTATTTCGCTGAATCTATAAAAACATATATATATATATAAAAGTTCATTAGTAAATATTTTCTCAGAAGAATTATCAAGACAATATTAAACTGAACTCTTAAATATATATTATATCAAATATATGAAACTACCCATGCAGCATGAAAGAGAAAATAAATGTATGAAATATGTGAATTCATTAATAAAATTTTGTCCTTCATGTTTTCACGTTTTTTTTTAACATTATTGTAATAACGTTACAAATAATAATGTATTGATTTCTTTCTAATTATTTTGTTAAACGTGCTTTTAATAGTAAGGATGTTTCCTCTTGAATGTAACTCTAAAAATTATTAATCAGATAATATTGAACTTTTTTTAACAAAACATATTTTTAGAAAAGTGAAAAGATTTTTGAAATGTAAAAGGTACATAAAATTCAACTGAAAGAAAACCTAACTTTAATATGAAAACTCTTAAAATTCTCTGTTATAATGTGCTGAGGATTTACATGAAATATAGATTTTTAACATTGTCTAGAAAAATAATTTATTTAAACAAAATTTCAAAGCCACTTTTAAGCAAAAGATTCTCTCTCAATATAATAAGTCAAATCAGAAATGCAAAAAGAAGCTGTTAATTATTTTGTTTAAAATACATATATTTTTCGAATAAAAACAAAAAAATTAAGAAAAGAAACAATTTTTAAAAAATTATACTCTCTACATTGTATACCACAGCAAAGGCTACACCTGTTCTTTGTTTGAAATTGTCTGCAATCATATCCTCTCTATTATTCTTACTTTATTAAAGAAGCTATTATGCTGCGCACATTTGCAATTTTTGAAGTTTTAAGTTAACAAGTAAAAGTGAATTTTTCCGTTTTATTCCTCATACATACATATTAATAAGTACCTTAGTACTCTTATAAGATATTTCATTTCCTTCACTTAAGGAACATAAATCACAATAACATAAATCAGCTTGATGAAATTGTTGTTGAATTCACTTCAAGGTTTTATTCATAAATTTTTTCTTTTAGGCTAGTTCTGAGTTCTCATGATAAAACAAAATAGCTTATGATATATTTTAATTATATTTTGTTACATTTAAGTAGTTTCTAGGTTCCCAGGTAAATGCAAGTTAGAATAATGCATCAACAATCACGAACATTAATTTAAAAAAATAAAAACCTCTGTGGCTTTTTAATTGCAATTTTTAAAAAAAAAATAGTAAGAAACATTATTAGAGGTAAGAAAATACTTTAAAATAAGTCTTAAGAACTTATAAAAGGAGTGTAATAATGTTTACCTACAGTAAAAAAAAAAAAAAAAAATTGAAATCAAAATATCAATACTTAAATATCTGTTTAGCATGTTTGAGATGACCACTTCAAATCAAAATAAAATATTAGATATAATAAAAAGCTAAAACACTTGAGGCATTTTAACAATAATTTCACATGCACTACTCAACTTTCATCAGCTGCATGGGAAGTATATACAAAAATTTTTTTTTCATATCAGCAAACCAAACAATTTAACATCAAAGTGTCCATAGCATTGTTATTATTTTTTTCACTTTCCTATAAAAATCGTATCTAAATTTTGTTAAAAAGACATCACAAGGTTTAAAAGGTTTCATGATAGAAATTGTTTTTGTAACATTTTTATAAAAAGTTATTTAGCATCAATATATGGCAAAATTAAACAGCTACATCATTTTTGAGGATATGTATTCGACTCTCAAAACTATTTTTATAGAAGAAAATCAACAAAAGTAATACTTTTTATGTATTTTACCAAAAAAGAACTACTAGTAAAAAGTTTAAATATAAAATTTAAACTCTTAACATATATTTGAGCTATTATGAAAAATCACTGATATATAGTTGCTTTAATAAATGTTTCTAAAAAGAAAATTGAACATATATATATTATAGTTTTGTAATATAGGAGTTTTGACATTATCCCCTATTACATCGACCCTTCCATTACAAGAACCAAAACATGAAGTTATGATAGCTTTTCTGTAGAATTCAATTATTAAAACGCTTATTAGAATGTCCACACATACGCTACAATGCCATATATTTTTGTTCAGGTGGCAAGGGTCTTTATACTGAGCTTTGACTGCACTTAGCAAACACTCAAAGGTATGTGTTATTAAGTTTTTTTTAATATTTATTTTTAATAGTTATTTTTGCAGAAAAAAAAATCATTTTTAACAGTTATTTTTCAGAAAAGAAAGTTTATAAAGTTGCACAACAATAGTGTTATTATGCTACAAGAAGTATCTTTGGCAAAAATAAACATAAATAAAAATTCTCAAGCGATCTGGGCTATAGCAAATGTGACACACAATAAGAAATACATTGAGATACTCTAGTGCTACTTTTAATGTTTAAAATGAAAAAAAATAAAGGATTTCTTAGTCTGTTGTTGCCAATAGAAATATAGGTACTCTAAGCAACACCAATTGAACTCCATAGTTATAATGGCATAGTTTTAATAGCATAGTTTTAATTCCATACTTGTAATTGCATAATTATAAAAATTATAGTAAACTAAGATTATTTAATCAAGAAATGAAATTAAAATGTTCAAAACAAAGCTGAAAAATATTTTAATCCCATATTGAGAAATTTAGAAACATAGAGATTATAGTTATATTTCTCACACAGGTTGTAAAATAAGATGACTTATATTCATTAATTACTAAAAGGTATAATAAAGAAAAATTTAACTAGTAAAATTGAATAACTAAAATATTAATTTTTACTTTGACCAAATCTTGTCATATTTGCCTATTTGTATTCAATAAATATTTTGTATAATTCTAGCATTTAGAAATACTGTGATACAGGGCCACAATTTCTTAAAGAGGTGAAACTAGATTTCTACTCCCAAAATATATACATCTTTTAGTAATTATTTAGTATCTCTAATAAGAGAAATATTAAATTTTCAACACTCATTGGTATATAAGAATATCTATTTTTTTATTGGTATAAAATACTCATGTAAGGAGAAATTAAAGAGAAAAATCTTATCATTTGAAAAGAGAATACTTGAAGCAAGTCTTAAGAAATTAAACATAGATCATAGACAATAATAGACATTTCATATCATTAAATTTAAAAAAGGAACAATTCTGTATTTTAACAGCTTATTTGTTTCCTGCCATTTCTTACTGAGCAGTATTATTAGTCAAAATGATGAGAAATAAAGAATAATGATCGATTAATCAAAATGCCATAAGATTCAAACTCTAAAGCAGTAACACTTCTTATTTAAAAAGAATTTTCAACCTTTATACACATACAAATGATCTAAGGTTCTTACCAATAGCAAAGTCTCTTACATCTACAAGAATATATCAGTATCACTAAGAAAAGAATTTGATATGCAGAGAGTTAAGAGATGTAAAACAGATGTGCAATATAAGAATAGGTATAAGTGGAATTTTAGGATTTGTTGTCAGTAATCACAGTTATGCTACATCAAATGCTAGATATAAGTGTTGATACAGCAAAATGTACAAATCTGTATTAACTCACTAGATAAACTGCAGCTTTGGAAATTTTAACTTTGTAAGTCATACCACTCAGTTACACAAAAAACAAGATACATATATAAGAGGGGAGTTTCAGATGAATCCTAACTAGTTGAAAGATAACTGTTAAATTTTCTGTATATTGTTACACCATTACTCTTTATAATAGGAAAAAATTTGAATTTGTTTTTCTCTAAGTGATATTTCAAAAGGCAATTTTGAGGTAAGACACATTCTATGCAAGCACTATAACGTTTGTTTTTAATGTTTTCCAATTACTGGATGGAAAAAAAATAATAAATAAAAAACTTACTATTCCAAAAATTGGTTACTTTAGGCATATTACTGTTAGAAAGATTTATTTGCAGTTCTTGCTATGTCATTTATATTAATGTATATGATAGTTAGAAAGATAAAATATTAGAATCCAATTTATTCCAAAGAAATTTTAACTTTACATATATATATATAGTTAAGCATTAAAAATAATTATTAGAGCTTTTGAAATTACTAGCAACTTTTCTGCGTATGAGATCCAAGTTGTTCCAAAAGTTCAACTAATACAAAAATTGTATTTAAGCAATATAAGACAAAGCACAGTATAGTTTAAATATATACATAAAAGAAAAATAATAATTTAGTGGACCAATTAAAACAGAAAAAGACCAACAAATAAAATGCATAACATTCTAAGATGAATACCTAATAAGATAAATATAAATTTTCATAAGTCTGGGACAATAATTATATGTCTTGCTCCACATTACTTCCTGTTTCACTCGATATCTTTTCGATTAACACATTTATTGAAGCAATTACGACATCCATTTTTCGATCCAAAGTATTCATCTATAGAGGAATATATATATTGATTACAAAATAATTCTTTGTCTAACCCAAATTGTTCAGAAATAAAACATTCATTTTGTATTACTGAAGTCGAGAATGCATTTGACAACAATGATTTCACATGTTGTTGAAAGATAAAAATATTCAGAATTGCGTTTTTAAAATCTACAAATAAATAAAAAAATATTTACTTAGAAAAACTGTTTCAGTGTCAAAACTCAGAAAAATAGATGTGGCTACTGGTAATTTTTTTAAACTTTAGTTGAACATAAGTACTCTTATAGCATCCATTTTTTTTAATGTTTTTTTAAAAATTATGTATAATTATTAATTTATGTATAATTATGAATTAATCAGCTTCTTTTCAGTTAAAACCATTACATTTTAGAATGTTTGAAATTTTATTCATAAGATTACTATTGTTACTTTATTAAAATTTCCTGTATAAAATATTGTAAAATAATAAGTTAAAATCTTTAGTTTCATTTCTTAAATATAGACTGATTTGCATGTTTTTGCTTCATCATTATTTATATTAATTTGTAAATGATTAAAAAATAAACAACAATATGGATTATTTAAAGTGTGTTTACATTGAATGAAGAGCAGTGCTGAAAAGTTATAATTTTTAACCAGGAAGCTTAAAAAAATATGAACATTTACTGATGGCCGTATGTATAAGCTTATGCGATGCGCAAAAATATTTTTATAGTTAAGTGTCACAGTACTGTACTTCAAAAAAAAAAAAAATTAAAAAGTAATGATTTCGAGATATTTTTGTATCAGTATATAATCGAACGTTTACTTCAAATAAAAAGGGATTAGGGTTTTGAATTATAATATATTTTTCTTTTTTTTTATAAAAAAAAAAAGAATAAAATTTTTACTTTAGAGCAGTTATAAATTAAAGGTTTTTCGATTCTTGAGTGACGATACCGAGATTTTTTGTTGCAGGTATTAATACGGAAACCTACCCTTTAAATTTTATTACAAAGGATATCACATTTTCTTAAAGAAATTTTAAAATTTAATGATTAAAGTTTTAAATAAATATTCAATGCTTCAAAAGGAGAAGTATTTTTGCTGATGATGTCCTGGAATTTTTCAAAGTCAGTGGATCCAATTATGAGCTAACCTTTCCCCTTCTCTTGAATTTATGAAACATTTAAAAAAAATTTTCAGTTTATATTTGGAAATATACAGTAACCATTTCCGTTTTGTAAATAGACCTAAAGGTAAAAATAATCAATTAGAAATCTTAAGACAAAAACATTTGAGATAACTTAGAGAAAGCAATTTGAAATTTTACTAATAGATAAGTAACGTATGGGTCTAAATTCTGTAGCAATATGAATGTTGCTTTTAAATTTTTAAATGCAGTGACATATATGTCAAATATTACCGCATATCAGTAAGTAAGTAAATTCAAGTAAGACTAACCTGTTGTTCCATATGAAATAAACGAGCTCCAATTGTCATTGGCTTCACACCTTTTTCTGCAAGATATGATCCTGGTTTTCCTAGAGTATGGTCTAATCTAAAAAGGTTTTGTAAAATAAAAGAAATTTAATAATGAAATATTTTTGCAATCATAATGCTTGAGAGATAATGTTTAAAGATTTATTTTGAAATTTTGGTAAATAAATAAAGATAAATAAGATTTAAAAAATTGGAGGTTTTGCAAAATAAAAGAAATTTAATAATGAAATATTTTTGCAATCATAATGCTTGAGAGATAATGCTTAAAGATTTATTTTGAACAAACAAAATTAAATGTTTCAAACATTTAAGCTGATGCTAATTGATTGAGTATTTTCTATTCTAATTGAGTGAAATATTATTTGCAATTTGAAGTCTTTTAACTTTTTGAAATTTTTTATTAACTGACTGAGCATTTTTGTTGTATATACGTTCACCCATTGCATTTACATCCAGAAATTCTGTTTTCCCTCTTATTTAGGGAGAAAGTTTTGTATTGAGGAAAATTTTTTCTTTCTACAAACTTTCCAAAATCCAAAGAGCTCAGTTTATAATGAAAGTAATATTTTGAGTTTCAAATAACAAAATATAAGAGGATATTTTATACCAAAGAAATGGAATTACACAATTGCTAACCTTCTTTGAAGTTCCTTTATTCGTACCATCATATTTAGATGACCTTGTGAGTATTGTTCAATTACATCTCGTACATCATATGGTTTCCGAGCTTGCTACAAACATTACACACTTTTAACTTTTAAGTAGAAAACAAATAAAGTAAAGGACTATAATTAAAAATTATATTACACCACATCCTATATATACACAGATTGTTACAGGTAAAAGTTTTATCTTAAGTAAGTATGTTATCCCTGAGGATTAAAGCAAATTAAGTTTTAAGTGTTCAAGCGAGTAATTTTTATTTTTAAGCAAAACTTCCAAGACATAGAAACTTTTGCGCGAAGCATCTATACAAATAATAACTTCATGGATTTAATAATAACTTTATCATAACAACACTATTCCATGTCATTGTTAACTTACAACCTTTTCTTCTTTCAAAATGATTTATTTATTTCTTATTACGTTCTTATGAGTATTGTAT
Organism: Parasteatoda lunata; assembly: GCA_949128135.1. Lineage (NCBI taxonomy): Eukaryota > Metazoa > Arthropoda > Arachnida > Araneae > Theridiidae > Parasteatoda > Parasteatoda lunata. The sequence continues at coordinate 58,054,401 of OX421980.1, read as the reverse complement.
AATTATTTTAAATTATAAGTTTCTTTGATTTCATTGTATTTTGTAATCAATTACACATTAATATCAGCCTGCAAAATATATTTATGTAATACATATTTGTATAAAATTATTTAAACGCCCACATTTAATTCTTTTGAGTCTAACTCTTTTCATAAAATTATTGAGACAAAATAATTTTTTTTAAGTGTTTCTTTGTGGGTATTTTAAGATTTAAGAAAAGTTATCATTAAATAATTTCTTTTAATACATAAAATACTATTTAAACAATTGTATAAAAAATCTCATTTAACAAACACAAAATTTGGCTTAAACGGTAATAACTAGTTTTTTTTAACATTATTTTATTTCTTTTATTTTCATTTTCAAGCTCAGTGGGATTTCTGATTTTCTTTATGTTCTTAACCTACCTTAAATATTTGTACTTTTTTATGAGAGAACTAAGGCACAATCACATATTTCTGTTGCAGATGCTGGCATGAACAACGCATTTATGAAATTTTTTTATGGTCTCTAATACCACTTTAAAGAACTTAGTGCCTCAATTAATGAGACCCCTACAGTGCAGATAAACAAAATTGAGACTTATAAAGTTTTGCACATTTGGTCATTCTTGTCAGCACTTAATTATTAATGTAGAAGATGTTATAAGGCAACTAAATACAGTTTGTTACATAAATCTGAATTTTTTGTTTAAAAAAATATTCAATTTTAAAAATCTCTTTGCATGAAGAATTAAGTCCAGGCAAGATGGAGATAGAAAGCTTTAAGGGTGGGTAATCATGATATCTGAGAGCTTATGAAAATGACTGGAAAGAACAGAGTATAATTTTGCTTATGAAAAAAAAAAAAAAAGAAACAAAGGGGCTCAAAAAAGACTAGGATCTAGAAGTTCTTCTTTTTTCTCAGCAAATGATAAGCTTACAAAATAAGTAAAAAAATTATCATTGAAGTTTAGAGCAATTAGCAAAAGATTTTTCCTAACTTCCCTCTATGGAAACACTTTACCCTGAATATTTTTTGTTTGAACAAGATAATGCAAGTCCTCACACTTCAAGACAAACCACAAAATTAGCTGAATGATAATGAAATAAGCATTTCAAAGTTGCTGGCTTCATTTCCTGATCTTAGACCTCTGGAGAATTTGAAGTGAACAAAGAAAATCAATAAAATGAAACTTGAAATAGCAGGAACGAAGACAGTAAAAGAATGAAAGGAATATTTAGAAAAAAATATGGGATGAAACAACTTCTGACATTCTGAAGTCTCTCGAATCTGTACTAAGACGGCTTTAAATGATTACTGATGCTAAAGAAGAAAGGATAAATTACTGATCTAGCTGCATTATGGCGTAAAAGGTAAGAGATCTTGAAATGTTTTTTAATTTCGGATTTCTATTTTTGTTTACTTAAACATAGCATTTCTTGAAAGTCTCAAATTTTTTGCACCATACTGTATATATTATAAACAGAATACATAATAAGTCAATGTTGCAATCAAAGCATTATAAAACAAAATACTAACTAAAGTTCTCAAACCAGATAGAAAACTTATTTAAATTTGAAACAAACCTCAATAGGAACCTCTGAAGTTTCTTCAAGGATTTAGAACTCACATTTAAAATTTTATTTTATCACCATAAAGAATTGTTCTTATGAATCCAGTTTAAAAAGAAAACAAATATTAAGAATTACTGAGTGAATCTAACCTACACTTCTGTTACATGAGGTAGAGAGGACTACTCCAAAACACTGTACAGTGAGTTTGATTATAACAAAACCTTGTTGTTAAAAATAAACCTTGAACTAATTCTATTTAAGAAAAAAAAATTTTTTTTAACAGCATTAACTTCTCACCTAAAAAATATAAAACAAGAGAATCTTAAATGATTTTCTAATGCTCAGAATAATTATCCCAATATTCAGATTCTAACAACATGTAGAACTCTAGAGATCAGAGATTACAAAAGGAGAGAGTGTTTAAATCTCACAAAAACCTAACTCTTTGGCAAAATACTCATGGCAAATGTGTGTTAAAAATAAACAGACAAAATAAAACTATAATATATTGATTAGATGTCCAACAATGATGCATCTATGAACGATATATATTTTCAAAACACTTAGTAACAGACTTAATCGGTTGTAGAGTTTTTTTTTTTTCATGGTTAATGCATGTTTTTTAATAAATAATTTAAGAGAAAAGTTTATTACATTGATAGGCTTTTTTTTAACAAAAAATTATTTATTTTCCACAATAAAAAATAGTTTATATAAGAAATAAAAAATGAAAGTTTACCTGAAATTTTCGACGTGCAACAAAATATTTTATCTTTCTGATCGCTCTAACTGCATTTTTATGTGCTTCTGTAAGCCTAAAAAAAGATACATTTAAAAAACATCTTTTTCTATTAAATAAATACCAAATAGTTTAAGTTTATTAAGTAACTTAGCGTTATAACTTTTTATTGCTCTGAGTAAATTGTCAAAACTAAACATGCTAAAGGAAAATATCTGGTTCAACTTATCTTTCCTTTTATAAAGAATAATAATTTCAAAGTTACTTTAATTGATCAAGTATAAGGGCAGCCCCATAGCAGAATATTTTGTAGTGTTCTGAAAGTAGAATATAAGTGAATGAAAATTTTCTGCAGATTATATGCATTTTATCTCCAAGCAAGCTTATATAAGTGTGTTAAAATTTCATTTAAAAATAAGAAATGAAATAGCATTTGCCAATGACAATATATGCATGTAGTACCCTCTTACTGTAGTACACAATTATAAATTTAATTGGATTAAATAGTGACTATTACAGACAATATTACAAATAGGTCACACTTCAAAAAATTTCCTACCTTTGTATCGATAATTTGTTCACAGTATCTTTGAAGATAATAATTGATTCTTCTTTCAACTTATATTCTTCTTTCAACTTATATTCTTCTTGCGATATATTGTGGTTATTTTTACTGCTGATAACATTGGGATGAAGATAATTGTTATTAATTCTTGATATTTTTCTGAGCGACAAATCCGAAATAATCCCCTACAACTGTACTACAACGTCAATTTTAACTAGGATTTTAAGTTGCTCTCTAAACTCAATGAAGGGTAAGAAAATGTATTTTTCTTTAGCAACATTGAGAAATTTTTTTGAAAATTATTGAACATATATTTTTAGATGTTTGATCAGAAGTATATTTTTCTAGACATTTAACAGTTTAGACTTTTTTCTTGAGTTGTATAAAACTTTATGAAAAATAAAATAACAATTTTGTGTTTCATGCTAAAATCAAAAAATTTTTACGTAAGAGAGAACTTTTAAATTTGTTACAAAGAGAAAATAAAATGTAAATTACACTTTGAAATTAATGAATAAAAACTTTAAAATTAAATAATGGGAATTAATGTTCATTAAATTTTTATGATCTGGAATTATTGAGTCAATTAGCTTTATAAAAGAATTTGCCTAATTTTATTCCAAAAGTATAACAGTTGCAATTTTACTATCACTGATTTTTCTAGTGGCATAATACCTAAACTATTCTACTTCCTTTATTTTAAGGATATTGAATTGAAATCTACCTAATATGAAAATGTATGTTTTTCAAAAAAGTTAGTCTCTTATGTCAATCATTGAGAAGTTAGAATATTTGTTTAAACAAACTCAGTAGAAAGCAATAAACACTTGTATCTTATTGTCAAATGTCAAAGATAAGAACTAAATACTAATATGATATATTTATTTTAAATATTAGATGAGACTAAGAGTTGTTTAAAATAGCAATAAATAAAATTGAGAAATTCTGTTTTCTAAAAATAAGTTATTTAGTTGCTTAATTTTTTACTTACTGCCTCAATAGTTACACTTAAAAGAATAATTCACACAATACATACACAGTCAATAGTGGTGGATCTTCAATATCTATTTCAACATCATCTGAACCAATATCATTAATACTTGAATAGTTTTGCACATTAGGGGGGCTAGACTGAAATTTACAATCTTTTTTTGCAGCCTTTTGAGTGCATCCTGAAATAAAATGGTAATCAGTATGAAACATCAGACAATAGTATTACAAATAATAAATTGCATAGAATATAAATGAGCTTAAATAAGTAGGAAAATATAATTAAAAAACATTAGCTATTTTTTAAAACCTAATGTAATTAATTATTTCTTCAAAAAAATTTTCATAACTTTTCAAACAATTTAGTACAGCTTCAAGAACTCTGAAATGAGAAGATCTGCTAATTTATGCATTTTAAATATTGAAAAATGTCCCATTGAAATGTATCAAGTGAATAGTAAATTTGAGTGGGTATTTCATAAAAATTAATTATTAAAGCACAAAACTTTGAAAAATAACTTAAAAAATAAAATAAAACAAAATAAATTGTTTTATTAACCATAAAGTTCATTTTTGTAATTTTTCAGAAAAGGGTGCGAGTGTTGTTTGAAACCAACATAAATTAAATTGATGAATATAAACTATGACATAGTTTTACCTCAAATTCATGGCAGATTGTTCTTTAGTTCTTATTAGTTTTCTTTTAAAAAACAAAAAAATACAGCATCATTATAAAATAAACTTTTTTCGTGAAAATCACAAAAATCTGTTTTGTATCAAAATAAAATTTAAAGGAAGATAAGACTGTTAAAGGAAGAAAAGAATTTGCAGTATAATAGATCTCCAACATAAACAAAGGTCAAAAGAAATCTTATACAAGAAAAAACAAAAACACAATTACGATATAAAATCTGCCAAAAAATGTCTGTCAAGAAAAATATATAATTACTAAAAATATTGAAAACAAAAAAATTCACAATAAAAGATAATTAATTACAAGTAGACAAAAACCTTAATCCTCTTTTCCACTATACTGAACAAGAACTATTGATGTAAGATGAGAATTTCTAGTCATCCTTGAGGTTGAGAGATGGAAAATTGTTTTCTCCCCATGTAAAGGAAAATAAAGATACGTGAGGAAAAAAATCTTTAGGCTGGAAAAGGGCGTGGAAATGATAAATTCATTTCCCCCCCTCCGATCAGCGACCGAATGTAGAACGTAAATGAGCGTCATGTTAATTTTGTGTTTTGCCTCGCTTTACAAGAAGGAACTGTTTTGTGCATGCAGTGAACAGTAGGTGGAAAGGAAATTATTAAAAAAAAAATAATAAATTGCTATGCCTTACTAAATATAACGAAGTAAAAAAAGTGAAGCAAAAAAGAATTTTTTATTTGGGGTACTAGAACAGCTACAATGCGACTACTTTTTATTAAATAATAATTTGTAAAACATGGTAAATTATTGTAATTCAAAACATAACTGACTGTGAGGGTGGAAAAAAATACAAAACCATAAAATTGATTATTTATTGAAATAAATCAAAATACACAATAATAAAATAGATATAACAATAACATATTAAGGAAGAGGATATCCTCATTTTCATGTCAATGGTAAAGATAGAACTACCCACAAATATTACAAGATCAGAGGAAGAAAGAAAGTTTCTCAAAGACTAGTATCTTTTCAAACCTATTAAGATTTTCCATTTCATTTTATTTTGACTGGCATTTCGTTTACCCTCACCTCTTTCATTTCAATAGCAGTTTTTTCTTATCTCTTTTAAACAAATCACTCTCTCTTATTGCAATCCAAAATAGCACCACTTGTTGGACAGTCTTGCCCCCCCCCTCTCCTGATTTATGGATTCAATGCATAAATTACCACAAACTAGAAGTAGAGAAACTGCATCAAATGATATCTGGTTCTCTCAAAACCTAAAGTTCATAAGAAATAAAGCTTTTTTTTATTTTTAAGAAAAGGAGATGAACAAATGTTTGTTTAATTTTGATTGTTAAAAAGTGTCCAGGTAATTGATCCTTCAGGGAAAGGGACGTCCAGATATAGGACTTTAACATTACATTCTTAATTAAATCAGTAAAAAACTAATTACTATTGAATCCGTGAGTCTGAAAATATGGTTTTGAGAAAATGTCATTCAAATTTATGAAAAGGTTACTTTAAGAAAAATCCATACTTTAAGAAAAATGTTTTCCTCTGCACATACTTTTGAATTATATAAAAGTGAAAATATTTTCTCAAAAAGTTTCAAAGTGGTCTTCTCTTCTAACTCTTTTAATAAAATATTTTTAGATTACATAAATTACTACATCTAATATTTTACATGAGTCTTGATTTTTTATCTTCAGAATAAAAAATTAATTTCCAATAAGTATTAATACACACAAAATCAACAGTTTTCAAATAAAGATAGTGAATTAACTGTGTAACAGATCAACTTTTACCCCTGGGCATCAGAAAATATTTCTCAGAAATCAAACCTGTTTTTTTTCTTTTCTTTCTAAAAAAAATATTGAACTTTTCTTAGATATCTCCAACTAATTAATTTTCCTTAATCTTGCGGGTTTTTTAACAAAATTCCCTCATTTTTCCTGATTGTTAAAATTTCCTGAAATTTACTTGTTCTGAGTCCACCCTAATCATATACTCACCTGCTTTAAATTCTTCACCATTAATTTCATAGTCACTTTCTCTTTGATGATGAGATAGTTCAGAATGGCTAGTACTTATGGGAATATCAAGTTTACTTTTGGATTTCCGTCGTTTTAAAACACTGGCCTTCTTAGCAACCTGGTTCAAAGCAATAATACTAATTGTAATAATGTAATTGTGAGAATCTAATGAAAACAAATACCAAAATAGGTAAGATTTAACAAAAAATGGCAAGGATAGGTTTTTAAGGATAAGACAGAATTACAAGCAATTCTTATATATTCAATTATAAAAGGTATCACCATTTAAGGATCATGATGTAAGGAATTTAGTAAAGGTATTACAGCGAAACCTCTCGAGAGTGACCACTCTCTGTTCCACAGAAAAATGGCCGTTAATGGAGGTTGGTAGTTCTTAGTGGTTACCTCTATTGACTTCAAAATGTTATCGACAGTACATGATTTTTTGTAAGCAATTTTAATTTTACTCAGCGTCATTTTCTTGGTGCGGAAATGCCACTTGAGTTGGTGTCATGAAAACCAGATCGATTATTAAACTTAAGCTGATCCTTACTGATATAATTACGTATAAAAGCAAATTTACCAGTTATGAAAGATAGTACTATTTTAAATAAATAAATAATTACGTTTGATTTCAATTTTATATCATGAAGTTTAGTTAGCATTAAAGCTTTTTATTTGAAATGTATAGTTTTTTTTCTAAAATAATTTTTTTCCATTATAGCTTTAAACGCTAAAAATAAATCATTCATAGCATCATCTTTAGTGCTCTCTGACTGCAACATGAAGTTGTAAATCTCTTTCAGAGATTGTCAAAAAGAGCTCTCTACATAAGAGCCTCACAAAATATTTTGAACACATTTAAATCTACTTATTTTTTTGTTAATATTTTTTTTCTTGATAATTTTTGTGTTTTCTAATTTGACCTTTTTCTTATTTGGTGCGCAGTTTTGCCCGGTTGCTGGGGGAGGTTTTGATGATCTCTCCCAGAGATTTTCCTCAACGCAAAGTTTATGGAAAAAATCCTGTGCCTCCTAAAAGTGGTCGTTAATAGAGGAAGCCGTTACACAGAGGTGGTGTTTTTCCTGGAGGTTCCACTGTACATGAATTACCTAAGCAATAGATAAGAAACAGGCATATTGTTTCCAGCTTTCACATGACATTAAATAAAAAAGAAGTTTTGATTGCATTGAATATCATACAACTCAGTGAAATAAGTTTTAAATAGTGGGGAAAAACAATTTTTCTTCACTAATTCGACAACATTCCACTATAAATAAGCTTTTGAAATTTTTTAAAAGAAAGCTTTGAAACTTGGCAATAAAACATTAATTAAAAATTATGCAGGATTATAAGTATTAAATGAAAAATGCTAAATTTGATATGAGTGACTTATTTATAATGATAATGCCCGACAATGTATCAAATATATAATTCTGTCCGGATATCGAATGAGATGATACAATGCATAATTAAAAACCAACATGTTATAACACAGTCAATGTTTATTATTAGTGACATAAATAAAGTGCATTTGTATAACATTAAAAACAATGCATTAAAAATATTAAAGCCTATATTTTTCAGTTATTATTTTATAAGTATATTTACCTGCCAAGTCTCCTGAAAAGTTTTTGAAACACCGGGGAATAAGCCTTTATCTGATGCTTCACGAGAAAGAAGAAGCAGCTTTAGTATGAAAGTAAAAATATAATTAAAAACATTTACACAAAGAAATTAAAGTCGAAAACAATCTTGATGAAAGTAACATACTTTGCTTAACGGTGTATTAGCATTAGAAGAGTTAGCTAGACCAGAGTCTTTTATATGAATTTTCCAAGTAGCAACAGACATGAATGATTTATCAGCAGCATAACATCTCCACAGGCACTAAAAATTAAAATATATTTAACCGACAAAAGAATTTATTATGGCAGAGCAAAAGGAAATTGTTTATAACAAACAATATATTAACATAAAAAAATTTGTTTAAATCTATGAGCTGTAAACACTGCTGCAAGCTTGTAATGGGTCTACTGTAAATAGATTCATTGTCTTGCAATATGTTTCTTCCAAAAAAAAGCATATTGGGAGAAAAAAAAACAAAATATCAGGAGGACATTGCACTGACTACAAGAAGAAGGCAAGGTTTCATCTGCTAGAAGTCGTTGACAACTGAATTAAAATTAAAACTTCAACACTTGCAAGGACTTCATGTTTTAATGAGAAAAATAGGATACAGTGCATAAATACAAGATGAACAATATAACTTAATAACTAACCATGACAAAGGATGCAAGACAATCACAGAGAAAAATACAATTCAGCAGAAAAAGCAGCAGCAATCAGCATTGTAGTACAAGTGACAGTTCTATTTAAACTTACATGTGAGTTACATAATATCAGTGCCAACAGAGTTTTTTTATTTTATTTTATAACCGTCGTTGAACAGCCGACCCAATTTCATGGGTTTACGACTACTAATGTTCAACTCCGTAGCCTTGTAATTTTGAACCAATCCAGAAGACAAGGAAACTCCTGGATCAGTACCCCCAGAGGTATTGATTTGTTATGGGAACATGGAGGTGCCAACAGAGTTTGAGGCAAAAGTAAACTATTATGATTATCTTATAATTTAAAAATGTATACAAATTCTGATGTATGGCATAAAACAGTGGTATGACATTGCATTCAATAACTTTGCTCTCTGGTGACTGACCAGTCATGCAGGTATAAATAAAGTAGCCCCAAATTTAAGAATTTGGCTTGTGACTTTTGTAGATTGGTAAATTTGATATTGTTGATCAACGAAACATTACAAACTTTTTCATTTTTTGCATAAGTTATTCATTGAATAGTTTTGAAGCAATGTAATATGGTGCAAAACTAGGTTTTTTATACTGGAAAAACAGCTTGATTTCTTAGTTGGGCTTCATTCCAATATGTTCAGTTGAATTCAAAAATTAATCCAGGATAACAAAAATGGTCCTATAAATTGGCTAACATGTACCTGCCAACTTGGAGAAATAAAATATTAGAGATTTTACTAGCGACAATTTTTGAACTATGTGTACAGTTTTGATACAGCATGCATAATCATGTAAGTCAAAGAGAAATTCATAATTGGAAATAATATAAGCACTTACATTTAGCAAAGTAAAAAATATGTATATAAATCTTAATCTAACAAAGATTTTTGAAATCATTATTCATAATTACTTAAACTATAAGCACTCAACATCAAAATAATTTTCATAATTCTAAGTAATTAGCTTTGTTTTACAGAAATTTTACACATTCATATTTCCAACATAAGTAGTTGATTTGGCTTTTCATAGGAAATTTTTATCAAAGTTCAGTTCTTAACAGTTACCAGAGAATATGAATCATGACACTAGATTTTAAAAACTTGTAAATACAAATTAGGATACTGGATATTTAAATCCTGTAAATAAGAATAGCAATGTACACTTTAAATCGTGTGAATACAAATCGCAACGAGTAACTTTTAAATCAGGTAAATTAGAAAATTGATGTTAGATATTAAAATCCTGTGAATAAGAATCGCGATATTAGCAGATTCCAGCACAGCAAAACCAAAAGGACCAAAGAGGCGGAAGAATCAAATGTATGTAAACATCTCGTTAACGAGTTTAGATAAAGTTTAAAAATGTTGTCTATTATAAATTTTTAATTGGTAGAAGTCCGCAAACCAATGGTATTGAGATATGCTGAATTCTACAAATATTTGTAGGAAAATCATAGGCCTTGTTTTTAGATCTTGAAGAATGATACGAAAAACCCGGAATTTGGAAGTACATACAAATTACAATCACTCCTGTATAACAATAGTACACAACGGATATTCCAGGAAGTTGGGTTATCTCGTCCATCATGATGAAAGAGTTAAGTAATGTACTACATTGACAGCTTATGTGATCCTTTCACCCAGATCTACTGATATCACATAATAAGGAGGTAAGAAACAAGGTCTTATACATAGCCACAAAAGAAAGAACCACATGCTGTACTGTAGTATAACATACTGTAGTAAAATGTTGAATAGTGTCTTGCAGGAATTCTGTATCATGGGACCATGGTCTCCCACATAGAACACTAGTAAGAGCTATAAATAAAAATTGTTTAATTCAAGCATTTAGATTAAAGTTAATTTTCCTGTATTCCTCTTAGTTTTTAAACTAAAGAATTTGAATCACCAAAAAGAATTATGAATAGCCCTAAATACAAATAAACAGTTTAAGCTTTGTAGTATGACCTTTCCCCATAACAGCTATCTTTCCAGGAGTAACAAATGAAAAGAAATTTAATTTGCTATTCTATGAAGGTTATGCAATTTTAATGTAGACTAGAAAGTCTGAACTAAGCTATCCATTACAATTTAGTGATTTAAGTTCATTTTTTTTTTCATTTCTGAGAAAATCACTTCAAAAAAGCAATTGTTTTTAAACATTTTTATACTTTCAAAACAAGATACTGCCATTGAAAACGAGTTTTCATGGTCCAACTGTTTGTGAAATAGTGATTGCTTAGCATAATTTACAATCAAAAAAGAATATTTCACCATTGAAAAAAAACTTGAATCCTGTCTGATATGCCTAAATAAAAAAATCCACTCCTGGCCTTAGTGAATTTTTTAAACAAATTTATGAATCAAACTTTTTTGTTTTGTTTTTAAGATTTTATTCTCTATTTTTGTGCAATATTGGTCTCTTTGGAGTTAAAACATAATGTATTCACATACTCCTTGATTTTGTTTGGACTTGACAGTTTTCTGGATGTATGTTATTTAACAAATATGCTTGGTTTAACAAGTGGCCTTATTATCAATTATTTTGTTTATTTCTTAATTATTGCTTTTAAGTATAGCAAATTTTTGTCAAAACCAGCCATTGCTTGGATAACAAGGGTCATTACATAAAAACATTTTTATAATATTTTATATTGATGTAAATATATATTTTTTAGTTGCTATGGTACAATACAGTTTGAGACTTTAAAGTGGCAAATCTTGAAATTAAAGACATAACTTATAATTAATTTAAATAATAACTAAAATATGATCAATTAATAACCAAGTTTTAACTTCAAAATAGTAATGCTTTTATTTGAAAAAAAAAAAGATTAAGCAAAAGAAACTATCGAAAGAAAAAAATACTATTCCATAAAAACTCAATTTCTCAAGCCCAGAGATTTTTCTAACTAAATTTTTGCATGAAAATAGCCCAGCTTGATGTAGTTGTTTTTCTATTTTTCTTTAAACCCCTAAAAGCATTTTTCTTTAAACCGCTTCTAAATTTTTTGTCTAATTGTCTTTGTCTAAGAAAAGAAATGTTATGACCACTATTGATAAAATAGGGACATAGTTGATCACACTTTTCAAATCTAAATAATTTTATAACTTTTCGATAAGTTTAGAAAATTTCAATTTAGAATTACAAAAAAAAAAATAATAATCTAGTAAATAGCAATATTTCTTTATTTTTTTAAAAAAAATCACCTAATTGCAAGCAGTAAAAGTAAATAAGTACCTGTATCAAGGTAGCTGCAGCAGGTATTTGACGATTAAAATGCTTCTGACGCTGCTTTTGTTGAACTTTTAAGGCAAAGCCAGATCCGAGAATTCCCTATAATAAAACACAAGTCTTTAAACTTACCATAATATAAAACACTACAATTATTGTAACTACACATTTAAAAAGAGCGTGTTGTGCAAATTCGTACAAAACTGTAATTTCTGAAAAATGTATCGTATTTTTTAAAGGAAAAAAAAGTTTACTAGCACAATGAGCTGAAAACAAAATAATTCTTTTTCGAACTGAACAAGATTGATTTTACAATGCCATTTTGAAACTTCTCTATTATATACTTTATTAAACTTAATACTGTTTCTAATGCTTTTATTTTAAAAGAGCAAGTTAAATCATTTTTAAAAAAGAATTCTAAAATATGTTTATTTTTAATAAAAAATTTTCAGTCAGTTTTTTTTTTAGTGAGTTGAATGGATGTGAAATAGTCATATTAGTGCTAAATTTATATCATTATTAATTTTCAAGTTTTTCAGACATAAATAGAATAATAAAAAAGAAGCAACAAGAAAAAAAAAGTGAAGCAAGTAATTTTTGAGAAGTGATTAGAAGTGAGAAGTGAAAGATATAAGAAAGGCACATAACATTTGCCTGTTAGGTTTGTTTATCACTTAGTTTTGCTTTATATAGTTTAAAAAATATTTTTTTATAAGTTTGAAACATATGATAGATCTTGCATAAAATTTTAAAATTATTTATTTCTTTGGAAAAGTTTTATTTTTGATTTTACTACCCAAAATATTTCTAAAACCATTATTGTTTTGGTCATTGCTTCTTTTTTTTACCTTACATCATTTAATCAAATGAATGTTAATTTTAAAAAATAAAGTGATAGAAACTGCAATTTAAATAGCAAATTTTATTTAAATGATCAAATTGGTTACACCTTATTTTGAATACTTGTATTTTTTTAATATGAAAAGAGAGTATTGAAAAAATGTAGCAAATAAGTTAAGGACATTCAAATTTCATCATTTTTGAAAGTGATACTGTGTTTTTTAGATCCTTCTTAAATAAAGTAACGTAACAACAAGTACAATAGGGGTTTGCTGTTCAACTTAGCCTTCCCTTTCACTTACTCCCTTACACAGATTATCCTCTAACTTTGGAAGCATAGCTCTGAATCCAAGTATTAGTATATAAAGTACAAACTCATAACTTAATGGCTATTTAGATTAGTATAAAAACAAAGTGCAATGCAGAAAAGTTAAAATTATGTATAGCCTGTTGCATTTTGCCTATCTTTTGACTTTCACTGATTTATCTTTAATTAATCCCCAGATTGAACCTGTTGCCTTCATCAGCATTTTTTTTAATCTATGGTATTAAGTATTTTGAGTGCAAATAAGATGAAACAAAAGAATAATACAATCTAATAAATCACATTTTTACAACAATATAAATTTTAAAAATCAAACAAAAGGGAGAAGAAATTTGTTTTTCACTTCAAGATCATCTTGGTATAAATATTATAATTAATCAATATATATATGTCATGATCTTAGAAGAAAGTTTTGTCATTATTTTGAGGAAGGTCGGAGCTATAGAAAAAAAAATGTACTTTTCGTCTTTTAGTTTAAAAAGCATAATGGTGTAATTAAAAATTTTTTAATAATTCATGTTTTGGATGAAAGGATATATTTTCCATATTCATATCTATTTTAGATTCTTCGAAGTAAAGATTTAAACATTTTGGTAAATGGCGAGAGGGCAAATAAAATTTATAAAAAGAGGGTTTAGCAAAATATTTTTTAAAAAATTGTCTAAAAAAAAAGAGGCTTTGTTTTGATGGGTGAAGTGGGAACTTTGCAATGAAAGAAATAAGTTAAATTTGAAGCCGTTTATTTAGAACATTGTGGGTTTTAATGTGCGGAAATATCACTAAGATCATGAAAAACCACAAAAATATTATTTTTATTTTTAAAAAAACAATATTGGCTCTCTTTTTTTTAAAATTTATTTTAGACATCATTTATTTAAAAAATTTGGCTTTTTCTTTTATATACTAGGAAATCAATACTAACTGTCATGCTATGTTTCATAGCTCTAAGAGATCAGGAAACAGAAACATACACAGTATAGACTTTGGGTATAAAATTTAAATAAAGTATTTTTTCGACTATAAAAATACAAAATTAGAGGAAATATATTATTGTTCGCCTTAACAAAGAGATAGTACATTAAAGAATAGAACACTTATTTGACAATATAACAGTTTTAAAAGGTTTTTTGATTGTAATAAATATGAAAACATAAAATAAGCTGAAGGCCGTATTTTTGCAATACACCTTTTTTAATAATATTAACTCAATATTAGCTATTTATTGATTGATATAATGTTAAATACTGTACATTGTTTAATTGTGCTATGAGGAAACAATTTCATAAAAAGTAACAATTATGTTACTAACTCTGTATCATTTAAAACTTTTTTTTCACTTTTTTAACAAAATTTTATTTGTAGAAGAGACATAAATAATTGCTATAAGATTTGTAACAGGCAAAAGCAGTATGTTTCACTATTGATAACACTGAAAAAGTCATTTTATGATGTGGAAATCAAAAATTATTCGAAAAAATATATTTAAAGCTACTGGCTGCATTTTTAATGGAAAAACTATGAAACAATGTTTTGAAACAAAAATACAATTTAGATTAAAATATAGATATAAAAATAATAGAGATTAAATGTAATCATTGAAAAGAATTTCATATTGAAACTAAATTGAAGACATTTAAGAGTGAAATCTAAACAAGGGTTTCCACAAATTTATAAATAAATAAAAGTTCTATATTTTCCATAAAATTATTTTCATACTATATTTTTTTAATTATCTCATATTCCATAGACACAATTAAAGCCACATAACACAAATAGTCTACTATTAAAACGAAACTTATGCAAAATATATGCAAATTATTTTAAATGTTTGCAATTAACATTTTTGATATAAAAGCACTGCATTTTTTTAAATTAAAAAAAATATAGAGGTAAAATATGAAAGACCACTTGAAAAAATGAATCACAATTACATTAAAATATCATAAAAATAGAAAACTATTATATTCAGGATGTTTAAAATAAAATTGAGAAAAAATGAAAAGGCAAAGTAGATATCCTTAAAGGAACATAGAGTTGTAAATGTTATTCAGAGCAGCTAGAAGGGTTGGAAGCAAGTATTACAATTTTCTATTTTTGTCATAGTATTACACAATTAAAATGATTATACAGAGAACAAATTTATATTTACATAATTATTAATAAGCATATTTTCTTTTGTTAATATGTTCATAAATACACATTTTCAATAAGACTTTAGCTCATAACTTACAGCTGGGAGGGCAAAAAATGAAATGGCAAAAACAGAAAAGCATGAGGCTACTATTTTCCCCATCCAGGTTTTAGGAACGGTGTCACCATAACCTATTGTAGTAACTGTTATCTGAAACAAATATGAAAAAAAAATATCCTTTAATCCCCAATAGCAAATAGGTAAAAAAGACAAAAATTAGATGGAACTTGATTAATTAAATATACAAATATGCATAAAAAGACTTAAGTGGGGAAAAAAAAGAAAAAAAGATTAGAAATTTTTAACTGTTATGTTTTTTGAACTTGTTAAATAATGATTAAGTATAAAATAAATATGAATAAAATGATTAAGTATAAAGATTACTACCACTCTAAATATTCAAAAAAAGCAAGTGATAAATCAGTAGATGTACTGTAAATGCAATTATAAAACATGTTTACTTCAACTTTCAAAGGAAATTATGGAGAGAAAAAAAAACTTTTCAACATTGAGTTGTACTTTTTCAGTCATATATGTATGTTTTCAAGCTATATTTTAAATAAAATTGATTAAAGAAATTTTTCACCATATTTTCAAAGAAAAGTATAATAAGAAGAAATAAAATTAACATCTCATATTTTTAAAACAAAAATTAAACTCTAAATTATTATATGCCGATATTACTGACCCTCTAAGGCAGTAGTTATTGAGTAAGCTCAGTACTAAATATATATAAATATTGCTTCAATATTTTTTTTTTACTAATTTTCACTTCAATATCATTTTGTGTGAAATACTTAGCAAGATTAAATGATTATATAATTAACTTCTTCGTTGAAGAATTAGTTACTTTTTCAATAATTCATGAATTGCATAATACTTTGAATAAAACTATAAGTTATCAGTTTTTAGTGCTATGTTTAAAAAAAATATTGAAAATTTTGGCAATATATATGGAAATCACAAATTTACTTTAAAAGAAGTTTGAAATAAAATTTTTACAGTTTGTTTTTAGCACAAATTTACTATCTGAACAATTTTTTTTCTTCACAATTCACTTTGAAAATTATATGAATAAACATTGTAAACTATAATTATAACTCTTTATTTTTATTAGTAGTCTTACTTATATTTAAATTATTTCAAGACACTTCAAATTTTATAAAAAATTAACTATTAGTAATCAATTTTTAATTAAATGAATCAGTCAAATCCATCAGTTCCTTTATTTCCATCAGTCAAAGAAATTCTATAACACAAAATGTCAAAATGAACAAAATTGGAATTTTTTATTTTGAATAAAATTTCACAGAATTTTCCTAAACGCCTTTTAGAAACAAAAAAGTTAAGATAATGTAAGAAGTTATACACAAAAGAGTCAACAAAATTGAAACAGTAAAGATAACAGTCTTGTAATATCAAAGGTCTAGAGTGGCCAGTGTCATAGCACCATGGACATTCAGAACAATTGACATTAAGGACACAACACCATATAAAGGAAGAATTCTGTGAAAAGAATATTAATATCCAGTCCAGTGAGCACAACCTATTATGTGAAAAGAACATTTATCTCTACCCTCACAGAAATGTGTGAATATAGGTTCCAGCACCCCTCCATGTATTTCGAAATTTCAAAAAATATTAATAATTTGTATAAGGATAGAACCATATACAAATAAATTAATAAACGTAAGAAAAAATAGTTTTTATTGAGCAGTAGATTACATTCTTGCTTTTTATACAGTGTAGTGGTAAATTTTTCTGTGGGGTTAACACTAAAACTGTTATCAATTTATGTATACCTTTTTTTAAAACATACAGAAGCGTTAAACAATTTTTTGTATATGGTTTGTATCAACTAAACTGTATCTGGTATAATGTTCTCTAATAATATAACTACTTTAAATTAAAGTGTTCACTAAGTTAACTTAAACACCAAGTTAGAAGCCAACTAATTATATTTTTCACAACATTTAGCAGTCAAACTTGATTACTAACTGTTGTAAAAAATATAACGATTGCAAATCAAAAACTTATAATAAATTAATAGAGTTAGAAATTTATAACTAAATTGAAAAAAACTATGTGTAAACAATTTAATGATGTTTTATGTAATCAAAGTTTTTTTTTTTATTTATTTTTTATTTTTTTTATTTCCAATGGCAAGGCAAAAGGTACAAATCGAAAGATGAAATAAATAACGAATGCAAATGTACGTAGGACAACAAAGAAAGAAGACCGAAGTCATGAGGACTCAGTGTGTCCATGAAGGGCCCCACATAGAAGCAGGTGGTCCCTGCCCAATTTCTCTCCAGATTTACAAAGAGGACAAAAAGGTGTGGTAGAAGAAGGGCCTATGCGGTATAAGTGAGCAGAAAGACAACCGTGGCCTGTATATAAGCGGAAAGCCGCAACTGCATTACGTCTTGGTTTGTTGGGAATTAAAGAAGAGCTTACATTTCTCCAACTTTTCAAAGCTGTGCGAGTCTGAAGGTCTCGCAATGAGTTGGTTTTACATAAATTTTTAAGGAACAGTTTCATTTTCCAAAAGGATGTTGACGTAATTGGTTGTTGTAGCAGATTGGCACCTCTCTTAGCAAGTAAATCTGCCTGCTCATTGCCCCAAACACCACAATGGGCTGGCACCCACTGGAGGACTATTCGTTTCCCCCTCAAAAATAAAGATCTCAAAAGGTCTTGACATCGGGAAATCTCAGGAGTCAAGGGACGTTCATGTGAGCTAATTGATTGTATGGCCGCTTGTGAGTCCGAAAAAAGGACTGCATTTTCAAATTTGTGTTGGAGGGCCAGTAGCTGCTGTAAGGCCGTACTCAAGGCCACTACTTCTCCATCAAAGGCGGTGCCAATGTATCCCGCTGGTACGTAGAAAGAGAAAAGTTCCGAAAAGACACCAGCCCCTACATTCAATCAAAGTAGATAATTACATTTTCAAATAGTATATTTCTTTTTTTTTAAAGGGGACAGACTGATTCAATAACTGAGTAATAAAAAGCAAAACATAAATTACAGTACATAAATAGCATGCTTTCAGAAAATACAAGTCTTACATAGAACAAACACATTTTAATATCACAAAAGCAGGGTAATGCATAAATAAAGATAAATTACCAACAACAACTGCAACTCATTCAAACTTTATAGTGCATTCACGAACACATTCTGATGAAGTGTAAATATACATTGTATATTCATCAGCAAAGAAGTTAATCATAAGAAGCAACAACACTGGCAGTCAAAATTGCTGACAGCACATATGAAGATTAAGATCAGCCTGAAAGATTAAGATGCACTCATTGTGAAGGAAAATCATATAGAAAGAGTAAAAAAAATGCCAACATGGTTTATTTTGATAAATACTAAGTAGAAAAAACTAAAAAAAAAAAAAACTAATTTCATTATATTATTTTTTTTTTAAATTTAGATTATAAATAATTTTTTATGGATGAAGTTAAGTTTAGTAAGATTTAATTATAAAAAAACAATTCAATAATTGCTAATTCATGTTTAAAATATATTAAATAATGGTCTCTAGATGCTAGAACATAAACAAAAAAATCTTTTTAAATTTTTTTCCCACAGATATACAGAAAACTGCAAGAAATTTTTTTCCTTTTTCTTTCAAATTTCAAAGAAAGTAGTTTGAAGGACTGATGATTCAAATACAATTACCCTACTTTACCATATATAAGTATACCATACATCAAATTAAAATGCTGCCTCATAGTATGTTTTAAAATCTTTTGTAATAGAAACATTCCAATAAAAATGCAATAAATCAATTTAGGAAAAAATAAGTAAACAATAAACCTTAACAAGAAACGAAATTTTGTAGCATAATTATTTAAAAATAAAAATGTTTAATTTTAACTATAATCAGAAAGTCATATGGTTATTGATCTTTGAAACTCACACTACCTTGAGAATGTAGCAAGATACTTTAAAAAAAAAAAAAAAAAAAAAAAAAAAAATGGAGATCTAAGAGGCTATGAAATTAGGAATGAAAAGGAGTTTTTATGTTGATCCAGGAAGAAGCGTTCTCTTTAAAGGTATCTACAAATCATATAGGAATAACAAAAAATTACTGTATTTAAAAATCAGCCAGTACCAAAAATCTTGTGATACACTGAAACAGCTCAAAATTGGTTCTCATGGGAATAGTTTGTTAACACTAAAGACTACATTTTTTAAATCAAAAATTGTATCTAAATGCAAACAATTTCTGGACTTCACACTTCATTGAGGTCCTATTTTTGCTCCAGAGAAATGACGCTTATCTATAAAACTCTTATTAGGTTGGTCCTAATATATGGTTCAAAAATTTAACCTTTAACTAAAAATTTAGAACACAAAATTACAATCTTTGAGAAAAAGGTATCCAGAAGAATCCTAAATGATTGTTAGCAAATACATTTTAATTTGAAAATTTATAAAGTCTTTTAAAGAAACCAATATTATCAAAAGTATTAAAATTAAAATAATGAACTGTTCTTCTCATATTGTTAGAATAGGTAGAAAACAATCCAGTACAAAAAATTCTTGTAGTTAAGTCTTTCTAGCAGGAGTAGGAAAACTATGATGGCACAGTTCTGTTGAATCAGATTTTATGATAATTAGGGAGAAGAACTGGTAGGCAAGGTCTAGAAATAGGCTGTGCTGAAGGAGTGTTCAACAAAAGACAGTGATCCACTTTGAGCTGTTATGCAAAAAATAATGATTAACAAAATTTAACTACTCTAAAACTATTTTATTTAGGTTTATCAACAAAATCCTATTAATTCAAAAAATTTATATTTATTCTGTAAGCCTTATAATTCCAGGCAAAATTTTATTTTCTAAACAATATCTTTTAATTGAAAAAAAAGGGGAAGAAACCTATTTCAATTACAGTTAATCCAGAAGCTTAAAAGGAAGAACTGATACTCAAATGATTAATTTGCATAATCAAACTTCTTCAAATATATTATTTAATTGTTGTTAAAAAAAAATACTTTAAAATATCAAACTTGTTTGTTTTTAATGATTGAGCACCACATTTGTTTAAGTATGACCCTTTTTCAAAATTAAGTAAAAATTTTTTTTCTATAAATAAAATTGATAACATTTGTATTAAATATCAATTAATTCTGATAGCTATAAAATGTTCTTATAACATTAAACTTACCCGAGTGATTTTTGTTTATCATCAGAGATTTATTATCTATAGATTTTCATTTTACAAAATAACTTTTTCGAAAAAATGTATTTTGCTAAACATACATCTCTGAATAACACATTAAGAATTTAACTATATTTTATGATTTTTCAGTAGATTTTGAATCATTGTCTAGTTCAAAAAAGTAAATTCAAAGTCATCAAGGGGAAAAAAAAATAATAATTTTGAGAAATCACCAAAATTTAGTTCAAAAACATATCAATAATCAAACTATTGATAATTTCAATCAACCAGATGGAAATATTTTTATATAAACTATCAAAAATCTGATAGAATTACTAGATATATATTTTCTTTTATTTAACAAAAACATAAATCTAATTAGAGTTGATATACAAATATTTAATCAAAAAATATTTATAAAAAATTATTTATGAAGTATACTAGTTTATTAAAGAAAAAAAAATCCCCCAAAAATATATTATAACATATTTAAAAGAATAGCTTAAATGCCCCGTTGATATTGAAAGATATATAAACCATTGCATCAATCATGAAAAACTACACACAATGAGAATGAGTTAATGAGAGTGAATATTGTTGGCATTTTTCTTTTTAAATCATAAAAAACTGTGTCTGGGAAAACAAAAGCAAAAAAAGGAAAGCAAAATAACTAATAAAAGCAATACCAAACAAGCAAAAAGGCAGGCTCATTTCTTACCACTCCCCACCATAAGGCATCGGCATAACTGGTAAAATCTGATTTTCCAACTATACCTATATCTTCTTTCTCAGCTAAATACATGAAGTATGAAGAAAAAATTAAGCCTAAAAATCCAATGTATAATGTAGTAATGAGTTCCTATATGAAGCAAAAAATATTAAAATTTATTAGCACAACATAAGAAATATTAAGAAACTTTTATTAACTATAAAATTAAAAAAAGACATAACATAATTGAGAAACAACAACATTGAGACATAACAATCAAAAAATTGTTTAAATAGTTAGATATCAACAATTCTTATTTACTAGGGTATCTTTTTTAGGTATGGCAAATAATGGAAATAATTGAGTACTTTAATCAAGATCATTGTGGTGTTATGATCACAATAAAATTATCTTTTAAAAGATAGACATTTTATGTCAATCATAGTTAATGTATGAATATAAACAATAAAGAATAATGTGATTAATAGATCTTAAGCCTAATGTTTTGCATTGTGATTCTTAATTATAATATCCTGAACATAGAACAGAAATATCAATGATTTTTAGTTTTTAAAATTTGCATCATACTAAAATTATAACATAGATTTAATTTTAAGAGAAAATTTTTTGCTTTTTCAACTATAGCAAACAACTAACTGTAGAAATTCATAACTTTTGAGGCAATTTTAAAATGTATTATTTCTTCATTAATTCACTGTTAGCAAAAGCATAACAGTTTCCATTGAACTTTAAAAAAAAAAAAAAAAAAAAAAAGATTATTGAATACTATAATGATGAACATAATCTTAAATTTCAATATTTAAAAAAATGAACTTATTGACTTACTTGACGATGAACAAATACGACTGAACCTAAAAGTCGCCAAGTTCCCCCTTGGCGATCAACATGTAGCATCCTTAATATTTGAAGGAAGCGTATTCCCCTGAAGAATAAATAAATAGATAATCAGATGCATTGATATCTTTTGCCTTTATTTAATTTATTTTTATTATAATGATTTTCTTCCATTTTTAACAAGCAATTAAAACCTTGAAATAACACATTTTAAAAGCAATTAATTTATTAATTCATACATATTATGATTGACAACTTAAATTTAATATGTAAAATCTCACTTTTATCACTTGACAGTAACCTTATGATCAGGGATTTAAAATAAATTTTAAATATCAACACAAAGCACAATAAATATAGATTATGCATATTATTTGTATAACTATATAAGATCACTAAAAAAAAATTTCATACGTTATATTTTGTTTTTTATTTCACATTTTATTAGAAAAACTCTGTTTCTTAGTTTACTTGTCACAACTGTCCTTCATTTTAAATATTCTTACATTGACCACATATTTGAACTAAATGGGAATGAATCAGTTGTATGACTCCTTATTACAGGTGAAATATATTAAATTTTCAGATTATAAGGTAATGATTTTGGGATTCAAATCAGCTAAAAAGTGAAAATATTTTTATTATTTGTCACTACTACCTCTTTCCAAAAAAAAAAATAATAATATGTAAATTTTTTTTATATATACATATACACCGAATATGCCATATATATAAATATATGTCATATATACATATATATACACCGAAGAGCCATTACATTATGACAACCTTCCATCTATAACAATGGGCTCGCCCAGGAGCAGAACCACTGCGCGTGCATGGCTGATATTAGAGTATTTAAGCGTGTATGTAATGTCTTTCTAAACAAAGTGCGCTTAGCGACATAATTGGAAAAGCAGCTGATTTATCAGACTTCGATAAAGGTCAAATCGCTATGACTCGGCAATTGGGAACATCAATATCAGAAACGGCGCGTTTAGTGAGCTGTTCACGTGCAGTTGTTGTGAGCACATATCAAAAGTGGTGCAGGGATGGTGAAACGGCAAGTCGCCGGCTAACAGTGTGTCGTCCACGGCACATTGATTTCAGAGGACAGGGGAGATTGCTATGCATTGTTCGCCGTGACTGAAGAGCTACAACAGCTAAAATCACCACCAGCTACAACAGTGGTGACCCAGCCAGTGTTTCTCAACACACTGTGCAGCGTACATTGCTGCGTATGGGTTTACGCAGCCGGAGGCCGAAGCATGTTCCTGCACTCACAGAACGTCATCGCCAGATGCGTCTGCTATGGGCCAAGAAACATCGGAATTGGACACCAAAGGAAATGAAGAAGGTTGCATGGTCCGATGAATCACGTTTTCTGGTCCACCACCTCGACGGGCGTGTGAGAATACGCCGATTTCCAAAGGAATCCCTGGCTCCCAGATGCACAGTTGGACAGAGACAAGCTGGTGGCGGGGGTAGTATGGTGTGGGCAATGTTTCCATGGGGCACATTAGGACCCATAATCCTCATAGAACAATCCCTGACGTCTGAAAGCTACTTGAACATAGTTGCAGACCAGGTTCACCCATTCATGGCAACAGTTTTTCTTGCCGGGGATGGTGTTTACCAACAGGATAATGCACCATGTAATAAGGGTCGAATCTTCATCGATTGGTTCGAGGAACATTCTAGTAACTTTCAAGTCATGTCTTGGTCCCCAAATTCACCCGACCTTAATCCAATAGAGCATTTGTGGTCCTACTTGGAAAACCAAATTCGTGCTGCCACGCTACCCCCTCGCAATGTGAGGGAATTGCAGGACCAGTTGGTGAGCGCTTGGTACCAGATACCTCAGACTACCTATCAGCACCTTGTGGAAGCAATGCCACGGCAGGTGGCAGGTGCTAGCAGTTTTGAGGGCTAAAGGTGGTCCTACATGTAATTAGCAGGATGGTCATAATGTAATGGCTCTTCGGTGTACGTATATATATATATATATATATTACTTTCACAAGGTTAAAGTAGACCATTTTTTTTTCCTAAACAAAACTCATATTTAGTAACCCCTAAATACATCTTTGAATTTCTTCATTTAAACACTTTTAAAATGCTATGTTGAATATGCCATAATTATCTAGATCAAATTATTTAATAAGCTAAAAAGTCTGCTTTTTCAAATAAGCTTCATTTTACTCATCAATGCGTTTTACTGATTTTACAATAAGAATAAAGGAATGTATTTCTGTCAGGTAAAAATAAAATATGGAAACTATTAATTAAATGTAGATTGAAGGAATAGTTAAATGGCACAAGAGATGTTTAATATTTATAAAGCTATTAATGAGTAGCATTCAGATACTTTTTAAATAATGAGCTAAGATAAAGGAATAGTGTTAAAAAGAAAATTATTATTATTTCTTTTTTTGTAAACAGAGAAGAAAAAAAAAGTTTATTTCAATTATTAAAAAAAATGCATTACTTCATTGAAATAATGTTTTATAAACCTGGAATTCATCATCATATGATATAGAGAAGAAATTACCGAATTGCTGAAGTTGCAAACACTTGACCATTTGAACCAACAGCTAAAACTAACAAAGATGCAACCACAACAATCAGATCTACAAACAATAAAGTATTCATAAATAAATGTTATTATCCAATAAAACTTATTATAAAAATGTAAACTATATACCAATAATTGAAATCGGCTTTTTTGCAAATCTCAATCGACCCCAAATTCCCATGTATTTACTTCGGCAACCAGCAGACCACAAGCGTATAAAGTATTCTACTCCAAAAAACACAACCAAAACTGTTTCCTGAAAGATATTTTTAGGTTATCAAAAAAAAATAAATAAATAAATAAATAAATAAATAAAAAATCATGCAATATACATACACAAGATAGGATAAATATTTTTAAAATTTTAAAAAATAACAATTAAATTTATTTGATAATATAAAGTTCCCCAATAAGAATGGAGTAAGTAAGTCTTAACAAAGTAAACACCAGAGCAAATGAAGTCTTTCCACAGAATGTATTTCAGGTTGACAACAGTCAACAAAAACAAGGGAGGCAGCTAATTCTCAGAGACTAATATTTCCCCTGTACTAAGTCTTTATTGTTTGAATTTTTTTTACTGAAATTAAGCACTTTTCATTTACTAGTTATAATAACTTTTTTAAAATATTTTAAATTTTCAAATAATTCAAATTATCGACATCATGTACTCTAACTAATTAGCACATTTGAGGTCACTTTCTTGAACCAATAAGATCGAGTTCAAGAACGAAAAAATTTGAACATTAGATCAAAAGTTATGCAAGGTGTATTTTTTATTTTTTGCACACTCTACACACATTTTAAATTTCTAATACAAAGTAATGGTAGAAATAACAAGAAATAAGAAAGGTAACAATCATTTACCATCCAAAACAAAGTTTCAATAGCAAAATCTGCATATTGATCAATTGTAGACAACACACTAAAGATAAGGCATACAAGCACAACTAAAAACCTGAAACAAAACAATTATTATTTAAAACTTTTAATAGGTATGTCATGATAAACATAATGCATCAATGTTTTTTATTTATTTGGTAAAAAGTTTTGAGCATAAAAATTCTTCAAAAAATACACGAACCCTTAAATAAATACACAATGAAATTAAAATTTAGATATATCATGTAAATACAGAAAAGTAATACTATTACATTTCTCTCTAACATTATAACATGAAGTTTTCCATAAATTAAACTCAAAATTATAAGTTAAAATCAAATAAAAATATCACTAAATAGACTACAGACTATGCCAGAGAAAATTTAGGAGTTACTTACACAGTGAAATGATATACAAAACATTTCCATCCAGTAGGCCTTTCTAAGAAATTATATACTTTTCCCTTAAAAGTCATTTTTCCACTTTTTCTCCCTTCTCGAAACACATAACAAGTTTTCCATAAAGACCTAAAATAAAGAAAACAAAACTGCTTATAAAAGAAATATTACTAATATTAATGGAGACTAATTTTCTTATGGGGGTGGTTTTTAAATATCTCTAAAATAAGAAAAAAATTATTATGAGAAACTTAGTATACTGGAGAAGTCTTTGCAAAAGATTTCAGTTATAACTATCATTAAATTTAAATTTAATAATATTACAATATTTTAAAGTTTAAAAATCTAAACTCTACACAATTTCTTATAGTGAGGAGATTCAAAATTTTCAGTTGGTATCTCTTCAATATCACCTTGGTATGTGTACCAAACTCACGTGTTATAATTATCATGGATAAATTAATGAAGAATTGATATAAAAACTTTGTAATGGTTTTAAAAGAACCATGACTTGTGATTGATACTTGTGGTATTGTATTCCACATATGAGTATTTGTTTATAACATAAAAATATTTTATTTCACATAACCTTGGCAAATTAATATATATGTTAAATATGTGGCAATCAAAGCAAAAATTGAAAAGTAAGATCCATTACGCGATGATGCTTATGTTATAGATTCTGACACAGATGATGGTCAGGAATCTTTAAATTTGTAGCTTTATAGTATGCTTTAAAAGCTTTTATTGTGTTATATTTTTGAAATATTCTTGATCGATTATCTTAAGTTTCCTTACTCTTACTTTTTTTCTATATGTAATTTTAAGTATTGTTACCAAAAAAAAAAAAAAAAATTTGCATGTAAAAAAAATATGAAGAGAGAAAATGCAAAATTGTATACAACATATTAAAAATAGTTTTAAAAAAGTGAAAATTGATACAGGGTTATTCATATTTATCTCATTGTTTATAATGCATTGATATTTCTCAATGATTGAATGTAGGCCTTTATTAGTGGTGTATAGTCTACCCTCTGGTTTTTGTAAAATTTTTGAGGAATGTAGCGTTAATTTATACATTGAGATGTACAATAATTTCATTTTCTTGTGCACAAATAAGCTCTTTGGTGCCATTATCAACCAAGATGGTGAAAATGAACACTCTGGTAGATAAATTAAACATTCATTTTTAAAGAAAACATTTTTCTGAATTTTAAACTACTTAAGCACAAAATTCAGCAACAAGTACACAGGCATGGAGATCTACAAATTTTATTTTTATCAATTTTTTCCTATTTCGGGGTTGGAGACAAATTCTATATCTTTGCATTAATGTCTAAAGACACTTAGTTATACCACTGCAAATTGGAAAGTAAGATTAAATGCATAACTGGAATAAAGTTTGAAAAATTACAGAAGTTATTAATGAAATCAAACATTATAAGGTAAGAGAAAAATAAGACAATAAAAATTCTTGTGATATTTAATTCAATATTTGCCAAAAATGGCAGTTGCAATATTATTGCAACACCATATGATCAAACAATAATCCTTGAAAAAATATCATTAAATACTATTACTTTTAAATTTCATTATACAATAACTTCTAAGCAAACCAAAACATTTTCTTTTTTAAAGGTGTATCAGAATAATTGATGAGCTTGACCAAAGAGCCTGTTACAATCTATTTTAAATCTATTAAACAATAAATTATTCAAGTCATTACATAAGGCAGTTTTCAATGTTCGGAAAAAATAAATACTCTCAGATTTCCATATCTCCTAAATGCTATTCTACTCCTTTTTTTTTAAATGTCTAAAAAATAATTAAATGTGTTCTAATTATCTTCTTAATAATGTATATTAAGAACAC
Organism: Parasteatoda lunata; assembly: GCA_949128135.1. Classification (NCBI taxonomy): domain Eukaryota; kingdom Metazoa; phylum Arthropoda; class Arachnida; order Araneae; family Theridiidae; genus Parasteatoda; species Parasteatoda lunata. The sequence goes on along the minus strand of OX421980.1, from coordinate 58,026,494 downwards.
ATTATTTTTGTCTGTCTAAAAACAAAACAAAAAAAAAAAAAAATGGAAATTAACACAGTTATATTACTTAAGCACAAAATAATTTTTGTTGAATAATTGTTAACACTCATTTTTTTACTAGTTTAAAAAATGGTTGCCTTATAAAAAAATTCTTTAAATTTCTTTTTATATATTTGATAGTTTTTTAATACATAAAAAAAAAAAAAAAAAAAAAAATAGACAGCTGAGCAAATTTAGGACAAACTTATAATGGAAATTGATGCCACAGTTTTTGATGCTGAAATTATGTGGTGGCTTTCTTAATTTCAGCAAATTAGAAAATCCGTAGTTATTGTTCATATGAATAACAAAAATTTTTTACATTTTTATAAAACACACATACAAATTAATATAGCAATAGAATAATTACTGCTAAGATTGTCAGGAAAGAAAACAAAAATTATAGTTTAAATGAGGAGATTTATCAATGATAAGAAATAATTTTATCCCACAAAATTTATTTCTAAAAACATAAGATTCCATTATTTTTCATACAATTAAGTAAGAGCAAATGTGTGACAGAAACTACTCTTTACTTTGATGTGAAGTAAGGTTTATCAGTCTGAAGTAAGGTTTATCTATTTAAAAAATATAAATCAAAGTAAATTTAATTCTTTTAATGTGACTAACCCATAAGTGAATTATTTTTATAAACCAATATTATCTTGAGCATAGTCCTCCACAGAATTCAATATTTTAAATTATTATTTATCAGTACAATTTATAATAAAAAACTATACCTATCTACAGATGATTTTGTGTTAAAATGAATACCACCAATATAAGAGCTGGAATTATCAGAAGTTAAATGATCTGCCATCTTCATACAAACTGAAGAATCAGGTTCATGCAAAACACTGGCCATCAAACAAATTCAAATAGCATAACTTGAAAAGAAGAACACAGTCATAAGTACATTATAGACTTAGAACTAATTAAGAGATAAGATCATACAGATACTCAGTAGCATAGTTAAGAGGTTCTATTTATAAATAATCAAAGATCAACCGTTTTTAATTAGTTGTTATTCTTAAAGTTAATTACCATCCCAAGTAGCACCTGATATTAGATATTACCAGAAAATCGGTAAAATATAACGTTATCCTGCACAACTTCTAAGATTAGAAAGATACAAGAGGTCGCTGTTTGCTCAGCATCGTATAATATTAGATTCAATGCAACCTAAGATTATCTAGCGTTCGCCATAGTATTATTTTGCATTAGTTTTAACGCTTTATAATATTAGGTTTTGTATTTTCTGATATTATCTTGCTTTGCTCTTTATTTTTGGAGTAAGCAAGAGGAGGATTTGGGTGGTAGTAGAATAATTCGGCGATATAATTTTATTTAATTTTCTGTATTGCTGTGAAGCAGTAACACATAGAACAATAGTTTTATAATGTCATTCCATGCATTATTACACAGCAATGCAGAAATACTAAATAAAATTATTTTAGCGAACTCTGCTACCATCCATTTTCCTCCCTCTTACTCCAAAGTATATCTTATGTTCTGCTGATTTTTCTGAATATTTCAAATTTATTTAAGAAATAATACTATATCACAACTTTTATTGATATTTTTTTCCTTTCTTTATGCAATGGGTTTTCTGACAAATTTTATATCATTAATAATTTTCAAGTTTTTAATTTTAAAATGTACTCTTAATTTCTTTTTTAAAAAATGAGCTTATTTTAACAAAATCTCAATTGAATTTGTTAGTTTGTAATATATATACATATTTTTTTTTTAAATGTGTAACTTTTAAATGTGTAACTATATAGCTGATCTATTAAAACTAATCACTGTTTTAATAAGCCTCGTATATACTATCTAACAATTTTATAATCAATTTTAGCCACTTTGTAATTACATAGCTGCCAACCTTAGGAATAAAAAATTAGGAACACTACATGCCACAAAATTATGCGCACCAATCACGAGAGTAAGACAAAAATTTAACTATTTAATAATAACATTAATAGAAATATCATTAAGTTAGTAAAACATAAGATTAGTAAAACTTATGAAAATTAGTAAAACAAAACTACAAACTCCATCTTTTGTGGGAAATTTATAATATTAATTTATAATTAGGAATACCAGTATAATAGTTTAAAAACAACCATTACCTATTAATTTATAATTATTCTTCTCCAAATTATAAAACACAGGTAAATAATAATCTACATCATAAACAAATATTTCTGATGCAAGTGTTTAAATACTATAATACATTTTTTAAAAAGTAATAATAGTTGTTTAAGATTCAATTTAATGAAATGATCAGCAACAGCTATTGGAATAGTATTTTCCAATAAAAAGGTACTAAAAATTACTTCTGCAAAATAATCCAGGAACTGAGGCGATCTGAACAAGGGATTGGTTTAAAAGCAAAAATACTGCAATTTCATGATAATTCAGATTTTTTATAAAAATATCAGATTTCATTTAAAAATTAGGAATAAATTCGAAAAATTCTGAACAGTTGGCAGCTATGTAATTAATCTTAACCACTGCCTAGGTAAAAATACTTTTTTTTTGCCAAAATGACTATTTAACAATGTATTTAAGAAAACAATATAAATTGGTTCCCTTTTCTAATATGATCTAGTAAATTTTAGTAAAAAATTTTGAATTTTATTATTGTATAGTAAAAAAATATATATATCTGTTGTTAGTTATCCCATTCTTGTTGGAATATTAAATAATTCCTAATTTATTTTAATGTTTATTCACAAATAGCAGAGAAAAAAAAAAAATTCCACTAGAATATTACGAATAATTATTAATTGCCAGAAAAGCGAAATCAAGAAAGGGATAATATAATAACATCAATTTCAGATACAATCATTATCTTGCTTAGTTTGACAAATATAAACTGAAAGTGAATCATTAATACAATATAAAAAAATTTAAAAAGGTGAATGAAGAAAAAAAAAAAAAAATCAAAATTACTTTTTTCTTTACATTCATCAGCAAAATTTATTATTTAATTTAATTTTTCTACTACTCAAACTATTTTGTTAAAAACAAAAAATAATTAGACTAGCTCAGGTTTAATACAAAATACTTTATTTTTTTTCAACAGCTTTAATTTCTGCAATTAAACTATATGTGGTTGATGTCTCAATATGATTCTCCATAATTATCTGTAGTAACTGGGTGCATAGTAAGAGTACTTTACTATGCACCTATGTGTGGTTGATGGTTGTGGTTAAACTATATGTGGTTGATGTCTCAATATGATTCTCCATAATTATCTGTAGTAACTGGGTGCATAGTAAGAGTACTTTTCATGCAATTCAGATTTTGTATATACCTTTGAAATAAACTTAACTTTATCATTTATTAAAAATAATTGAATTTGTTTTAATTTAGTATAATCTAATATGGTTCCACAAAGGCAGCAAATGAAAGATGAATTTTTTTTTTTTCTATCCTATGAGAATTGAAAGCAGAAGTTTTATTGTTTATCCAATTAACATTCGAGGAATAAAAGGGTCATACACAAGTCCACAGTTTTAAAAGGATTAAAACTGTGAGCTTTTGTGCGAAAAAAAATTAAAAAAGAATTTAAATTTCTGTCAAAATTCTTGCTTCTATAATATTAATAAAAAAGCAAGCATAAGAAAAATTATAGTTTAAAATAAGAGTGATCAAGTACACACATATAAAATACATATTATTTTTCGTGAGATAAAATAAATAATAAACAATTAATTTGCCTAAACAAGAAACTCTATGACATTACCTCATAATTATTAAAATATATTAGAATGATTAATAAAGCAAAATTTTAACTTCAAATTGTTTACACATATTTTTGTTAGCACGACAGTGCTATTGTAGCTTAAATTTTACAAACTTTTTGACAGGAAGAGCAGTACTAGTAGTAGACCGTGAGAGTTTAATAGCACTATGATTCATAGATATGCGCTTATAGCTCGCTTAGGTTAAAAAAGAAAAATATTTTATGTTGTGAAAGACTGTTCTCACTGTCTGTGAAATTTTGGCCTGCAAAAAAGGCATGCCAATGAGAACATTATGGTTGGTGTTTTATACACTAGGAAGCGCTGGAGGCTCTTTACATCCTATATTTCCAGGCTACTGTATCCGGTGAATTTTGAGGCCATTCGGCTCAACGTGTACACTGTGTTAACAGTGAACAAAGTAAATAATGAAAAGACAGAATATAGTGAAAAAAGAACAGTACGAAAAAGAAATAAAGGAATCACTCTGAATACCTTCTGATTAAATGATCTGATCTACACGTTGTAAGACTCGATCTAAGGGTTCAAAGAGGTGATCTCAAACATGCTAATTAATTAGTGGTGATGTTATTAAGTTACGAAAGCAGACAGAAAAGCGCACCTTCTCTGAATAAATATATCTTTTTTTGTTGTTGATGGAATCGATTTCTGACCCCCCAAAATATCTATGGTGCTTAAATTTTAAATGTAAACAACAACAATCTCGAGCTCTTAACCAGCTCTACTTCCGATTAGAAAGTATACAGCTGCTTACAGCAGCTTATTCTGCTAGGCGTTATTTTCAAGCAGATAATTTTGTTTTCAATAAAAGAGATAAATTATATAATTTCCTAGCTCAAATTTGCTGTATTTCATAAAATATAAATGATATTAAGTAATTCTGGTGATTTTGAAGTGAAAATTTGTTTTAGTTATGTAGAGATATATTGTTTAAAAAAGGGGGACATGGTTGCTAGATTTAGAAAGAACTTGTTTTTTTGACGGTTCTAATTTCGCCTCTTTTTACTTTTTTATTACTGTTTACTCTTGGTGCAAGACGTACCCTTATGAAAAAAACGAGGTATAAATGAGGTATAAACGAGGTATATTTTAAAAGGTATAAAGGAGGTTATTTAACTACGTCGTTAGGTTGAAAAGGGTGCAAATGAATACCTCAAATATACCTTAAATATTCCTCCAGACGTATATATGTTTCAACCTTAGGTATCTAATTTTATGCTTGTAGAGGTATATATTTATCAACCTGTGGTGTGTCATTTTACACTTCAGGTTGTTATAAATCAACCTCAAGTGTATTTTGTTCTACCTCAGGTAATTATTTTTCAACCTCAGGTATCTAATTTTATGCTTGTTGAGGTATCTATTTTTCAACCCAAATTGTGCCATTTTACACTTCTGGTTGTTATAAATAAACCTGAAGTGTATTTTCAACACTTGGAAAGGTTTTTTTTTTACTAACGTCATGTCTTCCATGTTGTACCTTAAGTTATTATTTCGTAACCTCACGTATATATTTTTGTATTTTTAGAAGTATTAATTTATCAACAAAAGATGCGACATTTTGCACTCCAGGCTTATGTAGCTCAACCAAAAGTTTTTTTTTTTAGTACTTACGAAGGTGAGATGTAATACGGACCACCTAGTTTATTAATTTTTGATCTCACTATATAAAAAATATAATATATATAGATAAAGATATTATATATATTATATGAAGAATAATGTATATCATTACATTTTTTCTCTAGTAGAGATCTTAATTTATCAACCTGAATTTTTTAATATTAAACCTTCGGCAGTAATTGCTTCTTTGTGTTAAGCTATAAAAGAAAGTTTCAAATGCATAATTCTTCTGTAATTTTAAAAGATTGAATTTAATCATCTTAAAATAAACTTTATCCAAATTCTACAGTTAGTAAAAATTATTCATGGGAACTCATATTTTCAGAAGATAGTTTTCTAAGGTGCTTGAATTTTTAAAGCTATAAAACTACAAATTTAAATAATTAGTCAGCTGAAATTCAAATTACTTTTATTTAAAACTAAAATTTAATTTTTTTTTACAAACCAACAAAATTATTTTAAATACTGTTTCCGTCTACCTGTTGAAACTTGTAATTATTGGAATCTAAAAGAAAAAAAAAAAAGAATTAGTAAGAGAGTCATAGTCAATAATAGTGGCAGGTTTAAAAATATTGAAAATTGTTTTTTTATGATTTAAATTAACTAGATGAAATTAATTTTCTTTTTCAGATAAATAGTATTACTCTTCTGATATTTCTATTCAATCCTCGTAGCTAAAAAGCATGACAGATACCACAGCCACAAAATAAAATACACTGAAGACAGTAATAACATTAACAACATTTACAGAAATTCAAATACATAATTCCAATCTTATTATGCAATTTTAACACTTTTTATTTTTCTATACATCTGGTATCATTATGGTACTTGTAAGTTTGATAATTAGATTTTCTTTATTTTTTTCTTACAAATTTTTAAACTCAATAAACCTAGCCCATATTTTTAAACTTTTTGTCCGACTTCATGAAACTAATAGTTTTTTTTATAAATATTTGACGCTGCTTCTGAAAAGGTCTTCCGTTATTGTCAATCACATCAGAGTTTCTAAATAAAAATTATTTTAATATTTTTTAATCATTGTAATCAAGAATCAACAATCGTTTAATAAATTAAAACTTTAAAGTTATGTACCAATTTTTATTCTTTTTTTTTACACTCAATTGAATAGAACAAATTACAAGCTGATAAGGAGCATTTATTTTAAAGTTGTGAGTAATTTTATGTGAGGAAAATGTCTAAGAGAGAATGATTTGAAATAATACTTTTAAAATAAGTTAAGTATAATATCTCCTATACAACTTATAATACCGAGCAGAATAAAACTAATAGTTAGTTGTTACAAACATTTGTTTAAATATAAAAACATATCCCATAGGATGAAATTAAAAAAAATGCATATTTCTTACAACAATAAATGTTTTTATTTGCAATTCAGCATTGAAATTGCATAAGAAACTATACTGACTTATTTCTAAAAAATTTAAGATTTCCAAAATTCGCTAATTTTTGAAGTAGTGAATAAACAGCTGCATAAAATTGCTCATAAGCTCGAAACAAATTGTCATATAAACTTGAAATCGGGTTTAATTTAATTCCGCTCAATATTCTAATAAGTAATAACAATCTGCTTGGTAAATAATTAACGTGGGTAAATTGCGACAAAAATAACATGTAGTGAAAATAGCAGTTTTGTGATCAAACATGAAAAAGTGAGCTAGTACAGTTACTAGTTTTTAATTATCAAATATCTAGCAAATGATTGTTATCAGCAACTACATAAATTCTGTAGTTTATTAGGAGAGATTACTTTTTCTTTTTGGTATAAACTCAGAACTATTTTCTAGGGGAAGGCTGAGCAGTAGCTTGCTAGTCACTTCTTCTTCGCTGCTGCACGTGTTCTATTTACAAGTCTAGGTCATCTCAGCAATATCAGGGAACTGCGGATAAGCTCTGTAAATGTATATATATATATATATATATATATTACAAAAAGAAATTGCATGTTAATCAGATTTAAAATGCAGTGTTATTATACATATTTTTACTCATAAACAATATAAACTTTGCAATAGATATCCAAGCAAACGATAAGCATACAGCTATAGAAGAATTTCAAAGCAAAATTGCTATTTTAAAAATCTTTCAATTTTCAATTATTTATTTATAAGAGAAATTATGAATATTTTACTCAATTAATCAGCTTGCATACTGCTACTACTAAATTACAAACAATAAAATATACTGTGCGTAACCTGCTGTAACGATTCACCAGTAACGTTACCCTAAACAGCGACGAGAAACATTTCGATTGTTCTCTCTTATTGCTAAGCCTACGACAATAGCCTCTAAGAATATCCTCCAACTTAAATTATAGATCAGGACGCATCTTTAAAACAAACATAACAAAATTTAAGTTTGAAAATTGAAGCATATTTGATTAAAAGTGATATAACTAAATTAATAAATGTCAAGTACATTTACCGAATTTCGAATAAACTTTCGCTTGTCAACACACACGCCATTTGCCGGCTCGCACGGAACTCTGGGAAGTTAGATAGTTAATATGAAGTGTACTTCAAACAACCTTAAATCTTAGGTATAAATAAAATGACTTCATACGCCTCAATAAATGCCTCACTCTCTTTTGTTGAAATAAGGCATATTTTTTTATACCTCGTAAATACCTCACTATCGTTAGCAGAAAAAAGGTATATTTTTTTATACCTCGTAAATACCTCACTCTCGTTAGTTGAAATAAGGATGATTCTTTTATACCTCATAAATACCTCTTTTGTTACAAGTGTAAGAAAAACAACTGGTTGATTTGAAGTGAATTTAAAACAACCTCAAAATAAGCTTAGGTATAAATAAAATGACTTCATATACCTCAATAAATACCTCACTCTCTTTAGTTTAAATAAGGTAAAAAATTTTATACCTCAAAAATACATCTTTTGTTACAAGTGTAAGAAAATCAATCTGGTATACCTTAAAAATCACCTTATCAGCCTGGTTGATTTGAAGTGAATTTTAAACAACCTCAAAACAAGCTGAAGTGTATATAAAACAACCTCGTACACCTTAATTACAACCTTCACGAGGTATAATTTTTATTGCTGTTTTCACAGCAACCTTAAATATACCTCAAAACAACCTCGATACCTCAAAAATACCTCAAATCAACCTTAAATTTTCGCAAGGGTACACCATCATACGTTATTGTTAACATATTGTTCAACCAGTGAGATTAAGTTCATTTTCATTAAGTTCATTAGGTTTAAATTTCGAATTCTTAAATTGTTAACAAGGTAAAACGAGTTTTATAAAGATTCTTTTTTTAAATGACAATTCTTAAGTCTGGAAATGACAGGTCTTCAGATGACGATTCTTGTACGCTTCTTTTTTTAAACATAAATAATAAATCAAGTAACTAATACACGTATACAAGTTTTACTACTCAAGAGAGTCTCAAAACATCATCCTGTGAACCAAATGGTTTCAAAATACATCGCAAACAGTAATCCGGAAGTATAGGCAATCAAGAGTTTGCAGCGCTTCTTAGTGTAGAAAACACCATCTACAGAGGGTAGCCATATTCTGGAAAATATGGTCCCAAAGTTTGGAGCCCTTTCAATTTTGGCGTATTTTGCCATATCTCGAGAAATTAAGCGAATTGAAAATTTGTGCATACAATTATAAAATTCGTTTATAGCCAAAGATAATTCCATACAAAAAATAAATTTTAGTGAGTACTTGCTATTTTTTATTATTTTATTAAATAATAGTGGAAAAATTTTTGAATTGCAAAGTATAAAATTTTTTACTATAAAGAATGTATTTTTACGTAGCAAAATACAAAATTTGAGAAAAAGCGGTCGAATAGTTCCTGAAGAATCAAATTTTAAAAATACGACTTTTTCGAAATTATATTTTTTAGAAACTATTCGACCAATTTCCTCAATTTTTTTTTTTTTTTAAATTTAAAATTGCGAGCTTTAAAGGGATGTAAAAAATTGTATACCTAAAAAATCAAAAGTTTTTTTGACTATTATTAAATAAAATTATAAAAAAAATTATAAAAAAAATAATAAATATATGCTAAAAGTTATGTTTTGCATGGAATTATCTTTGGATGAACAAATTTTATAATTATGTGCAAAAATTTTTCATTATGCTTAAAATATGGTGAGATCGGAGATATGGTGAAATACACAAAAAGTATAACTAACATTAAGGAGTTCAAACTTTGCAGCACTTTCAAAACCAAACTATTGGAACCATATTTCCCAAATGACAGCTACCCCTTATATTGTGTATCCCCTTGCACTGTGGGGGTAAATCTGAATCAGTCGGAGAAAAGAGGTATGTTTATCCATAGGAAGAACGTTTTCGTGCCTGATTTTGTAACTTAAAATATCGTCAGCATAAATCATTTAGCATATTTGAGGTCATCCGCTTTAATCTTGAAAATAGAGTTCTAGAACGTTAATATCCGATCATTAGCTTAAAAGTTATTCAGAATGATCCATTTCTTGTTGAGCGCAATGGACATGTACAGGGGTGGACAAAATAATGGAAGTACTTCTATACTAATACATTTTTTTCACACTCATCCAGAAATTCTGAGAGAATCATTTTACAACTTCAGAATTGTTTAGATCATATGAATTTTCATACATATCAATGAAGTTTAAAGCTTTCAGAGGTTTTAGGGACCGACAATAAATTACAAACGGAAAATTAATATTTTCAAACACCCTATGCCAATAAATATAGCAATAGAACTTGTGACAGTAACTGTGATTATTTTATGCAATATTTACAAACAATTCGTAAGCCAAGCTTATATGTTTATGGAAAGATGGAGATTTTTTTTTATTAAAAAACTATTTTTTTTTTGTCTTACTTATTTTTGCTAAAACTTTAAAAAAATTTCAATAAAAATAAAAAAATTTTTTAGAGCAATTTAAAGTTAATTATAAAATTTTTGCTTTAAAATTTGGAAAAATTCGTTTAAAACCGCGCAAGATATGAGTAATTCAAGCAGTTCTTTTATATTGCGCATGAGCGGAAAAATTTAAAAAAAAAAAAATTCTTAATTTTGTAGTGAATTGTATTTGGCAACTAATTAAAAAAAAAAGTCTGATTTGAATATCTTAAAAATGAAAAAATTTCAATCAATTTTCTATGTAGTTTTCGTTCTTTTTAAAATAATCCTCAAAATGATAAAGGGTTTTCGACATATTTGATTTTGTACTATTAAACAAAATTTATTAAAAATGACGACGGCATTGTTGGGGATCATCCCAAATAAGAGTATCATTTTTTTCCTCGCCTGTTTTCTTTCCTTATTTAATCACATTTTGTGCGGGGAAGTTTATTGAAAGGTATTATCATTTGTTATTAAATTCTGTCTCATAATACAAATATGTATTAATATTTGTAGAAAACCCTTATTACTTTCAGCTTTCTTTTAAAAAGTACGAATACTTTGAAAATTGCGTGAAACTTTTTAAATTTTTAAGATATTCTACTCGGAAATTTTTCATTAGTTGCCAAATATGAAACTATGAAAACAATTTTTTTTTCCATGCTCAAGTGCAGCGTAAAAGAACTACTTTAATTATTCATATCTTGCACTTGCGCAGTTTTAAACTACTTTTTTTTCAATTTTTAAAGCAAAAATTTCGTAATTAATTTTAAATTGCTCTATAAATTGTGTGAAATTTTATTGACTATTTTTAAAGTTATAGCAAAAAAAAAAAAAAAAAAAAAAAACATCAGACCAAAAAGATAAGTTTTTGTTTCATAAAAAAGTCCATATCTCCTTAAATATTTAAGCTAAGTTTACGAAAATTTGTGCAATTATTGCATTTAATAACCAAAATAGCTGTCACAAGTTACAAATCTGTTGCTACAGTTTCTTTGCATTGGGTGCTCAAAAACATTTTCGATTTGTAACTAATTGTTGCCTTAAAAGCTTTAAACTTCAGGGACATGTATGAGAAATCGCATGATCTATACACTTCTAAAGTTATAGAATAATTCGTTAAGTATTTTTAAAGAAATATGAAAAAGTGTATTATAGAAGTGTTTACATTATTTTGTCCACCCTTTGAAGTTATATAATAGTAAACATAAATGATGAAAAGATAGTAAACATGTTGTTTGATAAGCAATAAAGACTTAAAATTAATATTAGAATAAAAATCCTTATAAAACACTTTCTATCTTGTCAACAATTTTACCAACTGCGAAATTGAAATCTAAATAATAATTTGCAAAATGAACTTAATCTCGCTACTCTAACTAAATACTTACACTAACATATGCACGATGCATTGCAATAGAACAAATAGAAATAAAAAAGTCAAAGGAAGCCAAATTAAGACAGACAGAAAAACGATTTTCTTTTCTAAATGTAGCAACCATGTCGCTTTTTTTAAATGTATATATAGATAACTTAAAAAAAAACAAACTTACTTTTCAAAACTCTCCCGAATTACGTAATATCATTAAAGTCTTATGAAATGCAGCAGATTTGAGCTGGAAGTCTTGAAGGAAAGGAGCTAGAGATTTATTTTTTGTTTACATTTGCATTGAAAATGCCATCCATAAGTGGAAATCTCAATTCTAAATCTCGAATACGCTTTCTAGCGCTGAGTACAGAGTTTACTAGTTTGCAACGCCTTCTGTAGGCTATTCTAGTCGCAGCCTCATTCGAGAATGCTAAGTGTGGGACAGTTCATAGATTTTTTTTCTTCTAATGCCCGCCTGCGGTAACATCCGTCAATTCAGGCATCTACAGGGCGATTTAGCTGACCTCTCTTACAGGGGCACCATATTAGGTGGGCCAACGTCGCTGCCACAGTAAGGACAGACAGTACAGAGAAGGAAAGAACATCCATGTCTTGCCCGGGATTCGAACCCAGAACCTTTCTGATGCAAGGCCAGTTCCCTGCCCCCTACACAGGCCGGTCGGCATAATAAATTTTTTTTCTCTCTAATGCCCACCTGTGTTAACATCCGTCAATTCAGGCATCTACAGGGCGATTTTGTTGACCTCTCTTACAGGGGCACCATATTAGGTGGGCCAGAGTCGCTCCCACAATAAGGACAGATAGTACAGAGAAGGAAAGAACATCCATACCTTGACCGGGATTCGAACCCAGAACCTTTCTGATGAAAGGACAGTTCCCTGCCCCCTACAAAGGCCGGTCGGCGTTCATAAATTTGATTGTTTTAATTACTACGTTTTCTGAAATTCACTTTCGTATTAATAGTAGATTTTTGCAATCGCGATTTTGACCCCTTTCTGACAAGCAAGAACAAATCTAGTTGAGCTCAATGTCTGTTGACAATGCAAGGTCTAATAGTTTATATAGTTATTATCGTCAAAGGGAATTGATCGTACTGAAAATAATAAGTTTTTTTTCACTAATTTCAATTCAGCAAGCACATCCCAGGAGCAGAAAATGCCAGTTACCGAAATATGTCGTTGATGTGGTATATAATATCCATGTATGGAATGTATCCATGGGAGTCTTTGGCGTAGGGGTGAAGGCTACGGAGCGCCATGTAATCTAAGTGCGTATTACCTGTAGGAAAATTGTATTAGTAAACAGAATTAATTGCTTGAGGATAGACGATTTCATTTACTTGTGGCCTTGATTGATCTCAATTGGATAAAGAAATTACTAAGTTGTAAAAAAGAAACAGTTCCAAGATCCACCCAGTAATCTGCAAGGCTATGGCGAAAGATCGGACTAGGGTGAATGACCAGGAGGGCGATCGAACTGGGCTACTGGAGACATTTTAGTTTCTGTCATGACCAGTTAGTTTGTCAAGATTTTTAAACTGATTAAAACTAAGTTTGAGAACTGTATGGAATTCAAAACTGCTGTTGTAGTTCATTTACGTCGCACTAGAGCTGCACAATGGGCTACTGGCGTCGGTCTGGGAAACATCCCTAAGGATTATCCTCTGCAGAGGGAATGGCACCCCTGCTTCGGTGGCCCAAAGACCTGCACGCGAAGTTGAGCACTATACGATAGAACAGTTTAAAGAGGACCAATACCGCACACCCTCGGTCCCTACGCATACTAATCTAAGTGATCACCCACCCGCACACTGACCGCAGCCAGTGATGCTTGACTTCGGAATTCAAACCTCAGATGGCCTAAGTGAGTTGCGATCGGGTTGGGATTCCGACCTTTCGTCAAAGATCAGAAAACCCTCGAATATTCTGAGAACAAAAATTCCAAGCAGAGATTCGCTTGAGGTAAAGAGGAACTCTAATGTTTTTTTAGAAGTCTTGCTGTCAATTTAGTTTGTTGAGAATGCTGGTCTGGTTACTTAGAGTTATCAAAGTTAGATGCATATTACTGTCTATGTAAAGTGTTCCTCAAACGGTACACATATTAGCAGCTCTGAAAGTCCTTTGTAGAAGTTCTAAAAGGATGTAATTAAAACTGTTTAAAAACTTTACATTACACTCCTCACGATTTACCTTTTTTTTAAAAATGTATAATATATACATTTACTAAATAGTTCTTTGGACAAAAACTGAAAAATCGAAGCCAAATTTGTTTAGTTCAAACCTCATTTGCTCAAGCATTTTCTAGCAAAAAGGCTTCATATATTCCATATATTTTACTACCAATCTATAAAGTTTGCTAGATTTCTACACTTTATGCAAGATAGTAATCAAGTTGCAAAGGACTATGTACTAAAGCTTTAAATTTAATTTTTAATTTAATTATGAAGTTTGCTATTTCGTATGCTGCTGCTTGTGTTGAGATTGCTTTGAGAAATTAAACTACAATAAAAGAAAATTAACTTTTTATTGTTTTATAAACAATTTTAGTTTTCAACAATTAAAAACTGAAATTCAGTTTTGAGGCTGCATTTTAGAAGTTTATATCTGCGGGATTTACATTTTGAGGCAAGCTAACAGAAGGAGCTATATTTTTCACTACTTCATACGAAACATCACCACATTCTGGAAACTTCTCGTTACACTGATCTTCTTTCTTTCCCCTTTCCATTATTTCAATATACTTGTAAGCACGACTGGTTGGTGGTACCTTGAGTGAACTGCAAAAAACAATATTAGTATATTTCGAAAATAAAGCTGTCTTAAAGTTACAATATTTTTATCTTATTTGAAGACGAAAGAACACAGAAACAAGAAATTTGATGGAAATTAACTAAACAGTTCTCTTGATTGCCGTAGAATTTGCATAAACTCGAGCGCAACCATTATTTAAAATGAAAAAACTTGATAGAGATTTGTTTACAGAAAACAGTACACCAGTTTTGCGATTTCTAAAATATTACAAAAATTGGTTCCAGTAAGTTTTGGGCTACTTATCTTCTAGAATGTTCTGCCAAGTTTCTGTTTTAAATTTGCTTGTGTTTGAAATAATGTAAATTTCTATTAGTCAATAAACAGTTAAGTGCATATTCTTTTCAAATTTCTTGTTTCTATATTCCTTTATTAAATTTCAGAAAACAGCACGTAGTTTAATTTTTGGAGAGGAATGCAGTCGAAATGTTAAAGACATTGAAAACTTATTACCTAACCATGCTGCTAATGTTTTCTGAAAATTCTCCTAGAAAAGATGGCTCATTTCCGATGTCGCATATTAATCTTGAAATACAAGTGTTTTCATCCATATCTGTCAAAAAGTTGAAAAAGCTCTCCGCATCATCCGGTTCATTTTCAGAATCTGAAGATTCGGGTGCAATAGGTTGGTTTAATGAGCCTCCTGCGCCTCCTTGGGATCCAGAAAATTGATGGGCTGTAAGTTGATTTAATCTTTCATGAAAATTTAGTCTAGAGCATAAAATTTATAATTTGCTACACATTATGCAAACAAAAAGGTTGTAGAATACTGTAAATATAATAGGAAAGTTTATTTAGTAATTAGCTTTTGGTCTCGTATAAAATTAACAGTAATTACTTTATTAGTAAGCATTGGATTAAAAGTATTTAACGTTAACAGTTTCACACATTCAATTATTAAAATTTTTTTGCTAGATAAAAACCTAAAAGAATTTTTGCCATGATCATAATTAAAGTATAGGCCTTTGTAAAATTTTCAAATTTGTCCATATTTTAACTATATTCGAACATCTGACGTAATATAAGGGGACATTTAGCGACTTGTCTTATCTGAGAATGCTCCACTAAGTTAACTTTCTTTTTGAAATTTAAAAGTAAAACTGAAAACAAAAGTAATATCGTTTACTTACGGTGCAAAATTTTGAACTGAACTTTTACTCAGTAAACTGATGAGACTTCATCCTGTAATGCAGACCACTGAGTATTTTATTGAACTAAGTGGTCAATGTCAATTATACCGTATGCTACTTAAGTAAACGATATTAAATACACAAGGTGAGATCAATGTTACAAGCTAACAAAGGTTATACTGAAATTTTTACTTGTTACAAACGTAGAATTCCTGTATACTAATTATGTCGGTGATTTGTAAATTTGTAAAAATAGAATTCTCCGTATTCTATTTTTACAAATAAGCCGCATTCTATTTTTTTTTTTAATAAGCCGCATTCATTACATCTAGCTAATACAATATTCTCATTCAACGACGCTAAATTTGGCGCTTAACTCATCCCTGAAACGTGGCAAGTAGTACTTTCCCGTGGCTTTAAGCATATTAATGTATGCATGTTCGTTCAAGTTAATGTAGTTGTTTCTACAGAAAATTCTGCTCTTCACAGATTTTACGCAGAACACGCGTACGTTAAATGCTGTATTTCTGATAGCAAGACTTAAAATATATTTTAGAATCATTTTGTGCATGCAACAAAGAAAACCAATACATTTAGCTTAGTTCAAGTTAATAACCTTTCAGACACTAGGGCGATCAAAGTTTGAATAAAAGGAGTCTTTCCATACCTTCATTTGTAAAAGCTAAGATTTAAAATTCAAAATTTGTGCGCTATCGAAAATTAAGTGAATTTTTGAAGAAATTAATTTGAATTATCGAAAAAATGGTCGCCGAAATTTAATATGCTGCTAAATATTTCTCAAGTGATATGTTTTAAAACTATGCACGCAATAACGAAAAAAGTTTAATATTTATAAAAGATTACCGGGTATTGCTGATGAAAATCCTGAATTAACTGGAAAACCTGCTCCTCCCGGCATTGCTGATGAAAATCCTGAATTAGCTGGAAAACCTGCTCCTCCCGGCATTGATGAAAATCCTGAACTAGCTGGAAAACCTGCTCCTCCCGGCATTGATGAAAATCCTGAACTAGCTGGAAAACCTGCTCCTCCCGGCATTGATGAAAATCCTGAACTAGCTGGAAAACCTGCTCCTCCCGGCATCGATGAAAATCCTGAATTAGCTGGAAAACCTGCTCCTCCCGGCATCGATGAAAATCCTGAATTAGCTGGAAAACTTGGTCCACCACCAGCCGGATTCATACTTCCAGCATAGTTTAATGCTTCTATCACCACATTAGGATCAACTCCTTGAGCAGTAAGTGCTTGAAAAAGTTGTGATGAATCAACACCACCAAATGAGTTTTGAAAATTTGAAGTAGCTGGAAAACTGTTAGGAAATCCACCAGATTGCATCTGCTGAAAAGGTGAAGAAAATCCACCTTCTCCGAAAGATGAGGGAAGTTTCGGGGAAGCAGCTGCTTTCTTTTTTGGCTTGGATGGTGCCCTTCGACCAAAAAAACCTAGGTAGTAAAGAAGTTTAGTTCCTATACCTAGTTTAGCACCAACTAATCCAGTGGTCATTGGTCCACCAGAATAAGGAATTGTTGCCAAAGCAGAAGTGATCGCAGATATAAAAAGGGGAGATGCAGCATTGCTGTAGGCTACGAACAAAATCAGAAAGATAGCTCCAATCGTCAATTTATCCATGGCTGAAAGAAAATTTAAATATTAAAAATTAAAAGTATTTAATACAATCTTTGAAAACCTGGAGAAAAGCAATTTTTTTAATATCTAGACAAAATTTTTTTACGTGCCAAGTTGCAGGTATTTTGCCAATTTTCCATTTATTAAATTGATGTTAATTAAGAAGCATACTATTAAATTGGTGTTAAAAATGAAGAAATTTGAAAAGTTTTCTAAAAAATTTGGAATCAGAACCTTTACATTGTGGTCTAGTAATCCTACCCTTAATATGTACTTTTAAAAACACTTGAAATTAAAATAGGTGCATTGGGGATGGTAAATTAATATTCAAGTGAGGAATAAACAAAAACGCTATTTCAATTTGGAAAATTAATGGGTAAAAGAGGATGTTCAACATCAAAAAAAGTTTGGTTAAACAGTTTCCAATTGCCGTCTTCAACATTCTACGAGTTTCCAACATTCAAAGCAGGCTTCAAAGCATTAAATTCTGCGTTAATCAAATGGGTTTTGATGTTTTCAATAACTCCGCTAATCATTCTGCAGATTTTGACATCCTCTCTTTTTTCGCCCCTTTAATCCTTATTTGTGTTCTCTAATTTAAGAAATGTAAGTAGGCATGGCGCAAAAGACTCGGCATTATGAAAATTTAATAATAAAAGGATTAAAGATGTAGCAAAATTTTTACTTTTATCACCATGTATTCAACATTCTCGGTATAGATATGAACTTTGTCTATTCCGTTAATCATTGAACGAAATATTAATGGGCTGATAATTATATGTTTGGGCCCTTAAAACTTCATAATTAGATTATCTGAAGAATGATAATAAAGGTAACCTAGTTTTTAGTACAGTGATAAAAACAAATTTCAGAGTGAAATTTGAACTGCTTTAACTTAGATACTCATAATTCCTTAGTCTGAGATTTTGACAAAAGCTGTAAAATTTATAAGTTTTTCAATTGGATACAATGAAAACAGATGAAATTTTGAATAAATGAAGCGAAACTTTAACTTCGTTGAATCTTTCATTCTTCATTTTGAATAAACAAATAGTGTGTAGAAATTTTATAAAACTTTTGATGTTAAGTTACTTAAATTAGTAAAATTTAGAGTATAAAAGTGTTGGATTAAATCCTAATCTATTGTGAATTAAAGTGAATCGAAATTAAAACTCAAGCAACATTTTTCAATGAAACGAAATCAATTTGTTATAAACTAAGTTTGAAGCTAAACCAAATAGGCGAATGAAGTGAATGAATAGGTGAATGAAGTGAATTAAATCCAATGAACGAGTTTCCACATGCCACAAAAAATTCAGGAACGTTGATGGAAAAAACTAACCAAATCAAATTAGAACTTTTTATACACCGGACATCGCAATTAAAAACAAATTGTGAAGAACCTTCAGATATTCCGTTTGGTTGAGATAAATTGTTCTTTAAACATTTTTAGTAAATTTTTGAAAGAAAAGAAATTTTTTTTTAAATTCCTTACTAAAAACTCTAGTCTATTTCAATAGCTTAAATTTAAAGCTAAAATGATATTTATTTAATAGACTATGTAAGATAAACTTAACTTCTCAATTTCTTTCAAAAAGCATCATTTAAAAAAAACTACCTGCCAACATCTTTCTAAATAAAAGTTATGTTTTATAGTGAACAAAAAACTTTAAAATCGCAAACTTCATTTAAACTTTTGATAGGATGAATTTTTTTTTTTTAAATAGGCTTTTAATAGTTAGCCTTTAATAGTTTTGGCTAGTTAGTTAGGCTTTTAATAGTTTTGATTATGACTATATTTGAAGTTTCATTGCTGCACAAAAATATAATTTATATATCATATATTGTAAAATGCTAAAAATTTTTATCTTACGAATTGGTAAATTTAATGCTTTACTTTTACATGCGAAGTAAAAAATGGTTCATTTGAGAGAATTACGTTTAGCGTAAAAATAAATGTAAGATAAAGTTACAACTAAAATATTATGAGGTTTAATCTAGACAAAAAATTTCCCAATTATGAAAAAATAAATCTCAACAATATTATAAAAACTCTAATAATTAAATAAAGCTCAGAATAATTTAGGTACAAACTAACCACTTACTATCTACGACTAAACAAACTTCAGCTAACAATTATTCCTAGCAACTAGCCCTCTTTAAACCTTCACCAGCTATGTCAAACTATACAGTGTGCACCAGCAATAGCTTTGTTGACAATCAGATAAACTTCATAATTAATTTCACGCGTCACTCATTACCTAACTATTAAAAAATTGAAAGAGAACTCCTTATTGGTTTATTGGACTTATATATACTTGCAGGCTTGTGTTCTCAATTTAGGCTTGTAAACCTTTGTCAAATAGGAGGACAGATAGCACAATGCAGAGAAGGACAGCATGAAGATTCGTCCTGGGTAACAGTGGGAAACGAACCCGCTACCTCCACGCTCAGCACAGCAGCGTTTGATGGGGAGTACTGCTCGCCCAGGGAGGCCCAAAAGAGAACTCCTTTGCGGCACTGTTATTTTTAAAGTAGTACATAGTTAAAACTACTTATCAATTATGTACTACAACTAGAACATATGACTCTTACTACTCGCTTTAACTATCTAAGAAATGAAGATTAGTGCAAAATGGATTAATGGGGAAGTTCTCTAGATTTTGGTAAGCAAGACGTGAAATGAAAAATAGCAGATGGTAAAAGATGTGAGATAGTTTAAATTCAAGCAAATAAAGAATTATATAATGAGGAATTTAGCTGCTTCTAATAATTTATACAACGATGGCATTTTATGGAGTGGGTGAGCGAAAAACTGAGGGCTTGGAGTGCAAAGAGAAGATCGTAGGTTTGCGACCTGGAGTCACTAACAACTGCCAGCTATTGACAAACGAATATCACTCCACTTAAATGAAGTAGAATCAATTTTAATATGGAACTATTATTCAAGAAGTTGATCCTACTTCAATTAAGCGCTTAAATGCTATTCGATTCTAAGTGAAAGTTTGGGGGGGGAACTTTGCTCGTCTCTAGAAGACCAGGGCCGTTTGTAGATAAACTCATGTGTGGGTAACTCACTTGTGAGTATTGAGGCTTTTAAATGACTTATGGCTCGAACCTATAACCTTCGTTAGAAAAGTTCAAGACATTAAGGCAATGGGCAGCGACAGAGAAAGCATCTCTGCACTACTAGCATCTATTATCCGAGTTAATCTGTGGCAGTGTTGTTCATGAATTGTCTTCGGATACTCACTAAAAGGGTATGTTCTTTGGCAATAGATAATAGCATAGCTTACCAATGTATCTATTAAAAATCAAACTGAACCATCATCTCGGAAAAAAGCTCCCTGGCTGAGACAGAGAAGGTCACAGGTTTGTTTTCTGAAACTACTAATGAACCTTAGCGTTTGCAAGGAGATAATTGTTTCAAACACTATCTTAGATTTAATAGAGAGAATGAAGAAGTAAATGTCAGACTGTGAGAAAACTACTTTAATGTGGCTTCACAATGGAACAATTACTGAATTTTTAATTTACTTATTATTCATTATACAACCGGCAGGATTGAGTGGATAAATGACTAGAAGTTAACGAAATATAGATACATAAAGGTCATGGAAGAAAATTGAATTCACTATACTCCATTCCACCTTAAGTTGGCACTGCAGGGAAAGGTAGGAAATGTAATACTCCGCCTTTGAAAAGTAGTTCTTCGCTATTTTGGAATTAATTGCAATTTAAATGCGCGTACAAATATAAATAAATGTTGTATAATAAGAAAAGTTTATCTTGAAACATGTATTAAAAGTTTTTCATGTTTAAATGTATTTAACTTATAAATACCTTCTCAGTAAAGCGAATGTACAAAGAAGAAGGAGGTGTTTTAGTTTGGCGCTGAATTCGTTTTCAAGGCCAAGGAAATTGCCGCGTTGGCTATGTTTTTTTTACACTGGTCAGCCAGCTCTTTCCATTATGTGTAGTTCTTATTTCGCTTTCTTTCACTCGCATCGCTTAATTGTTCTTTTGTTTTGTTTTTTATTAGTTATTAACTGTTAATCAATTGTTTTTACAATGTTAATCTACAATTTGTTGTTTTTTATTAGTTATTTATTGTTAGCTCGTTTTTTATAGTTATAAATTTTTTTGTGCATTAATTGTTAATTTTTTGTTATGATTCCTTGTTAAATTTTTTTCTTCTTTTTTTGTTGCTAATTACTAAATGTTAGCATACTTTTTTGTTAGTTTGTATTATTTTGTTACTTATTAATCGATAGCTTTTTTTCTTTTGTAAGTTATTAATCTTTAGCTTGCTTAAATATATTTCAGCAAGCAAATATATTTCAGAAAAAATTTCTTTTATAGTAAAAAAAAAAAACAACTTTTCCGAAAAAAAATTTGAATTTTTTATTTATAAAAAAAAAAAAAAGAACAGTAAATATTAAAAAACATATGTATGATATTTTTCATGATCAATAATTTCCTGCTTATGTTGACTTTTCCTTTCCCCACAAAACGCCAATGTGGGATAAATTAACATTCAATGTACATTAATCTACAAAAAATAAGTAGCATATAAAAATAAATATTTAAAATTTAAAACAAAGTATTTATGCACATCTATGCATTTGTTTTTTTTACTTAGATATCGGCAACAAAAAATCTTTTTAAATATATATATATATTTTTGTTGTTAAATTATCTGTTTTTTAAAAATCATAATAAGAAAATCTGCTTTTTAAAAACCATAATAAGAAAAATCAACTTACATCTAGTATTTTAAAATAATAATTATTAAAAATGCTCTAAAAAATCGTGTTCTTTTTCTGTATTCTGTTCAAAATTTTAGTTAAATTCTTGGTTTAAAAATAAAATCGCATTTTGTTTTCTTTAACGCCAATACTGGCCACTTTCTCTCCCTTTTTTGCTACCTCATCCCTCAACCGACTTAAAGAGTAACCCAGTTTCCATGACAACGGCTGTAATCCGGTCTGCCTACCCTTCTCTCCAGTGCCAACTTAAGGTGGAATGAAGTATACCTCTTCGCACTCAAAAGGTTTGACAGAAGGAAAGTAGATGCGGCCCCAAAATTATGGTTATTTATGTTGATCTGTCAACATTTAGATCCAGAATAGGAAACAGAAAAAAATTTCATTCTAGAAATATGTTTGTGGCTGAGAAGCTAAAGTTTCAGACAATCTTAGAAAAGTTAAATGCCGCCAAAAGTAGTAAGTAGAAAAAGGTTTAAGTAGTTCATTTCACTGAAGAACCGTGGCACTTATACAAAGAGTATACGGAGAAAGGCCTGCAAATGAATTCTCTATATCTTTGGCTTACATAATATCTTTGGCTTATAAGTAAATAGCACAAATGCGTTTAATTTAATTCGGATACTACAGGTAGGTACGTTATTTACGTTGCACTAGAGCTACACTATGGGCTATTGCTGACTGTCTGGGAAGCATGCCCGGGAAAGACCCGGAGACTTACCATCACAGCTCTCATCCTCTACAGAGGATCTCTTTGAGGCTACTTCCTTAATTTAGACATGGATCATAAGGGAAAGGGAATTTTCTCCTGATCCGTGTACCCATGGTACTGTCAGAGACCGTCTACAAGACTTTCGATTCCACGGATTTTACGAACACGTATGTTGTATGTACTCAGTGGGTCTTAGAGGAGTCGAGGATTGAACCCCAGACCGCCTGGACTGGAGTCCGATTCTCAAACCATTGGCTATGTGACCCCATGTCTTATGATACATTTTAATGCTTTTATCACAACTCTGAATTTGTAGATTGGGTTTTCAAACACCCTATATATGGTAAGATAAGTTTTTCCCCCATATTTATAACAGTAAATTTCTTATGTACAAGTTCAGTCTATACAGAATAACTATAGGAAAACGTGTGGATGCATTCAGAAATATCAGTTTATGAATTGGGTTCAAAATGCTTAGATGTCAAGTACAGAACAGAACAAGATTTATATGAATCTAATATGATGATGAATCGAAAACGATGTAATTTTGTTTCGATGTATAGAATGATGAAATGAAATAAGTAGATAGATCAAATATAACTGAGAATTTTTTAATAGCAGAAGACAGTGGCGTATTCTTAATGTATGTTTGAGGGGTTTATCGGTTATCTCCTTCTATTATATATATATATATATATATATATATATATATATATATAAGTTCAAAAATGTAGAGAAAACAGGGAACGATTACAGAAAAATGAAAAAGGGAAAGAGAAAAATGATAATAAAAATAATAAATAAAAAATACGAAAAAAGGAAGAAAAATTAATAAAAATCCGGAAAATAAAGGATATAATCTTTTCATCAGGATATAATCTTAAGGATATAATCTTTATATATATATATATATCCTAAATATTTAAATTACAAAAAATGAAAACTTTTTTATATCTACATCACTTACCGTACAATAGTTCATTAATCAAGCTTAATGTTTATATTCGAATGGGAGTTTGTCACCCAAGCCCTCCCCAAAACTACACCACTGGCAGCGGACAATTTTTATTCTCATTCTCATGGCAACAATAAAACTTTATCTAGAGGCTAAAAAATAATTTGGTAGTGTATAGTTCTTTTTTTCTTTTTTGCTAACTTGAATGATAAGTAAAAGTAACATTCCTAATGCAGTAACAAAATGCATAATAATTAAATTTTTGCAATTTTTTTTTTCAAACCTATTGAACTTTTGAAACAAATTACAGACACAGTGATACCCTGTCAATGGCTAATGCAAATGTCACAAGTTATCTAAACAAGGCCGTGAAGAAGTTGAAAACTTGTCTCCTGCTTTTCGACCAAGAACGAGTTTTACGACAGAAAAAATTGAAAATTGAAAAAAGTTCGCGATCTTATTCTTAATGACTGACGAAGGAAAGTTTGCGAAATTAGTTCTATAACAGAGATGAGTTATGGAAGCATGCAAAGCTTAAATCAAGACGATTCAGAG
The DNA here is from genome assembly GCA_949128135.1 of Parasteatoda lunata. Classification (NCBI taxonomy): domain Eukaryota; kingdom Metazoa; phylum Arthropoda; class Arachnida; order Araneae; family Theridiidae; genus Parasteatoda; species Parasteatoda lunata. Next base: position 58,002,205 of record OX421980.1, on the reverse strand, counting down.
CATCGAAAAATCTCAGCAAGGTGGATGCCTAGAATTTTGAACACAAATCGAAAGGATGCAGGAAAAGTCATTTGTTAAAAGCCGCATAAACACAAAGTTACAGGCATTACACTAAGAAACAGTTGAACATCCTCTATAAAGCCTGGACTTGACAATTTCTGTCTACCATTCGTTTGGACTCCTTAAAGAAGCATTAGGGGGGTGGGATTTCCTCCAATAAAGAAGTCGAAGATTTTTGCGCAATTGGTTCACTGCATGGCCAATTTCTTTCAATAAATCAGGGATTAAAACTTCCAAACTGTTGAAAAAGGTTTGTAGAATTTCACGGCAAGTATGAAGAAGAATAACAGTCTTGTACTTTTTGAAAATACAATTTTAATATTTAGTTATTAAAAAAGTTTCATTTATATTTGATCCTTCCTCGTATTAAACAAAATTAAAGGAAGAAATAATAAAGTTAGGTAGCTTTAATGGTTTTAACAAATAAATGATTTTATTTGTTTATTCTTTTGCTGAATTCTTTCTTTTCTTTTTCCTGCGAAAATAAAAGATTTTATTATAACATCTCTCCTTATTGAATAAAAGATATGAGAAAGAGTAGTTTATTTCTATAAAAAAAAATCACTTTTTTCGTAGTAACTTAAAACGATTTCGTCCTATGCGTTGCTTTTAAGAATAATGCGATTTTCTTGATATTAATTAAAAGAATATTATGTTACACGAAAGAAAAAAATATAATGCATTTTCGGAAAAGCTAGGTACATGAACTTTAGAGTTAAATCGAAATTCGATCTAACATTTTTGGCAACTTTTTGTATCAAATATGTTGTTAACAGGAAAAAAAGTAACTTCATGTTGAAGATTTTTTTTGTTAAAGAAAAGAAGCTTTGCAATTAGCAATTGTTTTTCAGAGATAACATATTAATTATAATGAGAAAGCTAGTTTTATTGACAATTCAAATATTTAAAGTAAAACACTTAACAAATTGTTGTTAGGAAATTTGATTTGAATTGGAAAATCTAGTCTTTTTTAATCATTTGAGAAATATGTTATTTCATTTAATTATATTAAAACTGACCAACGTCCTCCTAAAACTAATATATATAACATAAAAAGCTTCAGCTAATCTTTTTACGTTATTCCTTTATCTAAATATTTTTCTTAATTTATTATTCTAAACTAAACGCTTTTTCTCACACTTTAATATTCACATCCTGTCTTTTAATCTATTTTTGGTCCCAATGATAAGCATTAGTAATTCTTAGCTTATCACAATATTTACATAGCTTAGGAGGTAGTTCTTGGGAAGCCTGGGCGAAATGATTTGTCTGTTGTTTATTTTTATTAAATCTGTCATTTTCTTTATGAAATCTAATTTAAGTCTAATTTGGGCTTGTTGGTTAAAAATTTGACTTGGCTGAGAAAAATTTTGATTTTGTCGTAGATTATAATAATTTGGATTAACTGAGTTATTAATGAATGGCCGCTTTGGTGTTCAGCCTTGAAACTTTTGGCTATACCCACTAAATTTAGATCCCGGAATTTTTTTGTTTAGCTTCATTCAGAGGGGACATCATGAATTATTTTAGAGACAGCTGTGAGCCATTCTTTAATAACTCAGTCCAAATTATTATAAGTCAAAAATGATTGTCAGCATCGCGCTCAAACCTCCTTTATTTTAGAGAAATATGGCAGCTACGCTATCTATATTAAACTTATTTTATCATTTCAGCAATATTTTGTTATCTTTTTCTTAAATCGGAATTCATTATACAAAAAAGGGTGGAAAAAAATACTATATTCACTCAACGTATGTAATTAAAATAATGAATAGTAAATAACTGTTTAAAGTTCTAAATTAATATTAATAGTTAAATTAACATTATTTTTATATCGTTTCATTAACGGATAATATATTACGATTCCGAGAGGGCGATCAGCACTGCGTTCATACATCTGTTATTTTAGAGAAATATCGCGGTAACGCTATGTTTATTACATTTATTTTATCATTTCAGCTATTTTTTGTTACTTTTTTCTTAAATAGAAAATAATTATACAAAAAAATAACTATGTTCACTCAAATTGTTAATTAAAATAATAAATAGTAAATTTCTGTTTCAAATTCTGTTTGACGTTAAGAACAAGCATTCAAACCTTATTTGGGTTGTGAGTATATATATATATATATATATATATATATATATATTGCTACTCTCTTATCATTATCCACAGGGCACCTGTGGCTAAGCCACGGCGGTGGAGTAGCTTCGCCCACGTCATACAACCACAAACCTGTTTATAGGACGAGTTACGTTCACAAAATCACACAGAAGAACAGACATAGAACAGAAAGAGAGAGAGAGAGAGAGAGAGAGAGAGAGAGAAAGCTACATCCATGCCTACGGTGGGATTCGAACCCATAACCACTGGCTTCGTAATCCAGTACAGTAACCACTAGACTAGTTTATATATATATATATATATATATATATATATATATATATATATATATATATATATATATATATATATATATATATATATATATATATATATATATATATATATATATATATATATATATATATATATATATATATATATATATATATATATATATATATATATATATATAAAAAACATGGGGAAAATGTAAAGATTTATGAAAAGAGAAGAAGAAAAATTAGTAAAATAAAATATTTGTAAAACTTTATTAAAAATTTTGATTTAAAAACTTAAAAAAAGTTAAAAAGCTGTGAAAGAAAATAATGAAAAGATATAATCTCGTCATCAGCTCACACGATTATATCTGGAAAAAAGAGTGCTTTCAAATAGTGTATCAATATAGCCAAAGCAAAATATATCAGCACAATAGTGTGAGGAGCACACTTTCTCATTGAATAACAGGAGGGACTTATTTTTCAGCAGGAAAAATATGAAGTAAAAGAACGATTTTTAGTCTTTGCAATTGCGCATTCTACTAAAAAAAAGAAGAAAAATGGCGAATTTAGCTTTTAAAACTCACGGAATATTGTGAAATAGAGTTATTAACTCTATTTCAAATTGAGTTTGTTGCTGAGTTATAGAGTTTGTTGCTCAAAACGATGAGCAACTAATTTTTAAGAATGGTGGGTTTCTGAATTTTTTTTTTTTTTTAATTTTCAATCGTTGTCTTAGAATTACCTAAGGAGCGTGGTCAAGTTCCTTAAAGTTATAGTATGCTATCGGATGTAAGGGGTGCAAATCCATAAGATAGTTGAAACAATTTTTTTAGAAACTATTAATGCAGATTTTATCTATAGTTCTATCATAAGAAGTAATAGCCTTTACATGCTGTGTTTGTGTAAGCACGTTCTAATTTTCTTAAAGTTTAGTCATTAGAAACCAACGATAAACTTGATAAACTTAAAAGAAGAACCTAAGGAAACGATAGCTTTAGCATTCTGTTAAGAAGGTTTACGAAATAAATGTGCCGGCGGTGAGTACTGACTCTTTAACTGGCTGATAAACATCTTCTTAGGTTTTTCAGCTAAAGTCCTCCCCAACTCTGGAATGTTTTTTTCGATACTATTAATTCAGATTTTACTTATATTTATGTCTTAGTAAATATTAGCCTTTACATGATGAGCTTGAGTAAGCATTTTGTAATTTTCTTAAAGATTAGTAATTGGAAAACAACGATAAATTAGAAAGCTGAACCTAAGGAGACAATGACTTCAGTATGCTGTTTAGAAGGTTCACGAAATAAATGTGCAGGCGATAAATATATACTTCCCAACCGAATGGTCAGATAAACAGCTTCTTGAGCTTTTCATCTAAAGTGATTCCCTATCCTGGAAAGACAGAGTCGTTGCATGAAATGTTGCGTCGTTTAATAAACGCAATGAGTGATGTTATAAGTGGAGGGGGGGACCGTAAATTCGCCATTGCAAAGCAATTCTTTGTTGTAGGAGCGCCTAATTTTTGCGAAAGAGAACTGATTAATTGGAATGTGACTAAAAGAAGATTGTGCATTTGTTAGTCCATCTTTAAACATGGGATGACTTGTAAAATGTGGCTTCAGCGGGAACAGAACCTTCAAACCTCTGGTCCACAAAGGAGAGTTGTATGCTTCTTAGTTAAAATTATCACTTACTCTTGAAAGACTAAAATGCTTAATGAAGCGTTTCCACACTGTATTTGAGTCAGTACTTAATATTACTAGCCAGAAAACATGATAAATAACACATGAAAACCCAAGAGACAGGTGAATTAATAAAATTTAGAATGTATTTTTTTTTACAGTCTCACTTATATTTAAAATTCTGCAAAACATTTTAACGTGAAACAATATCTATTTATTACATCACACTCAAAAAATGACGAAAATGGTATGACCTGGTTATTAGCAACATGGCAGTGGCTTTGCAAAAAGGGGAGGGGCAACAACCCTAGGCATCTTGTCAACAGGGCACCCAAACGACAACCAACTGCACTAAAACTTTAAATCTGATACTATATAGCTGGTATCATTTTATTAGGAAAGTAATTTATTTTTAGATATATAATTGGCTTAATTCTTATCTCCATACATAAAAGACAAAGCCCTGATGACTATTTCACTCTCTTCTCACTATTTCACACACTTTTCATGAAGTCAGATAGATGAAATTTGATACATGTGTTCTTTATGAGATAAATAGAAAAACTAAAAAAAAAAAAAAAAAAAAAAAAAAATCATTTCTATATTTTTTACTTATCGGAGTAATTCAGATGTAATTAGAGTAATCGACAATAATGCAAAATCCTACGATTTCACTGAAATGGAAGTTTCAAATTTGGACTATGTGTACCTTATAATATTAATAGAGAAACAAAAAAGTTTTATTGCGACATTTTGTTATTCGACATCGACAATTATCAGTAATGCTCAATACCAAACAACTCTTTTTGACTATGATGAAAGTCTCAAATTTGTGTCCATAGTTCTTTATAAGATAAATGGAAAAACTAAAAAGCTTCACTGGGACATTTTGTTATCCACGAAATTAGTGGGGATGGGGACAAAAAAGTAATACTAAGTAAAAGTTTGTCATTAAGATAGAAGTCTCAAATTTAATTTGTTTACGTATTTCTGTTTTTGTTATCAGAGGAAGAGAAAAACTAAAAATTTCCTTTTGGTATTTCTAATTATCGGGTTAATTAGGGATAATAAGTCTAATGGAGAGTAAAGCTAAAGAACGCTTTTACCAGGATGGAAGTATCAAATTTTGACCACGTGTTCTTATTGAAAGAAATAAGAAAAACTGATAAAAGTTTCATTTGGATATTTTGTAATTATCAGTATATTTTGTAATAATCCGAGTAATCGGGGAGTAACTAGCCTAATTTACAGTAAAGCTTAATAACATATTTTTACCAAGATTGTAGTTTCAGATTTGAACTATGTGTTCCTTATCAGATATAAAGAAGAACTATAAAAGTTTAATTTTGATATTTTGCAATTATCAGAGTATAAAGCCTAAAATTGACCGTAATGCTAAATAACATGTTTATACCAAGTCTCAAATTTAGACCATGTGTTCCTTATGAGATAAATATAAAAACTTGAAAAGTTTCATTTTGATATTTGTAATTATTAGTGTTTGTCGGGCCAATTAGGGGGTATTTATCCTAATTGGCAGGAATGCTAACTTTTTTTTTTATTACCTAGATAGAAGTCTTAAATTTGGTTCGTTCATGTGTTCTTTATTAGATAAAAAGAAAAGCTAAAAAGGTTTCATTTTGATTATTGTAATTATAGAGGTAAATAGGGATAGTTAGCTTAAAATTGACAACAAGGCTAATTAGCATGTTTCAACGTAGACAGAATCCCCACATATATACCAAGTGTTTTTTATGAGACAAATAGAAAAACTAAAAAAGTTTTTTTTCCGTATTTTGTTACTACCGGGTAATTAGCCTAACTGGCAGTTTTGCTAAATAACACGTTCACACGAATTATCACCATATGTTTGATTTAACTTACCCTATTCCGCTTTTTGCACTATTAAACCGCGAAAAGATGAATTTCTGCTGATAGATGACTATGAGCCGGGATGCCACAGGAGACTAAAATTGTAAGAAATGGTTAAAAACTAAATTCATGTTTTATTTATTAAATTTATTTAATTATTCACTCGTAACTACCACCGTGAAATTCATTGTAAATCATTCATATTTAAAATTAAAAAAATTCTTGGAAATCACTTTCAGTAGTAAATTGAAAAAACTATGCTAGAAAAAGTTGCTAATTATAATCTCTTTTAATAGATTTCTGCTTTTTATTAATCACCGGTATTTAAAATTTAAAAACCTATGGCATCCCTGCTCTGAGGAACTTCGAAAGGGTGAGTTTAACTTGGTGGATCAATTGGCCACCACAGGCAAATTTGAGATTCGAGAACGATTTTCATCCCTCCTTATACAAAAGGCCTTAAAATACGAAAAAAAAAGGTTTTCGAGCAATACTGTCGAATAAGGCATCTGGGACAATCGTAGAAACGCGAAGTGGTGACTTCAAGAAAATGAAGGACAATGTGGAACCGCGAAGTGGTGAGTTCATGTAGGTTTTTTGGTTAATTCATTTTTGTTTTTATTTTTTAAATTTGATTTTTTTTGATTGATTCATTATTGATTTGAAATATCTTATGAAGTTCAAAATACGAATTTAATAATGAAGTGTTAGGCACAATTTAAATATTATTATTTTTTTAAATACATGAATATTCTGGAATATTTTCTTAAAAATGATACATTTTTTGCAAAAGAATAAGTTCAAATACAAGAAAGAATTTAAAAAATGGATATAAATTTTTATGATAATTGAATATAGATCGTTCTTATGTTTTCTTTAATTTTTTTTTTATGCGCCCTTTATTATTACCCTCTTTGTCTCAGAGGCTGAAAAACGGACAGTTAGCCCCGCTCGAACCCGCACCTTTCCACGCGACTGCAACTAATCCAAAACTACATTTTAAAAGATTTGTTGTTTGAAATTTTGCCAACAGATATATATTAAAAGTTTTTTAGATGATTATAAAAGCACTTTCAGTACCCATCGAAAAGAGTAATGCTTCAATTAAAAATTCAGTTTTTTACAACATAATTGGTATTTCAACAGAATGGAGCTAATTATCCGATAAATCCCATCTAAATAGTGTACCATTCGTCTTTAACTAAACGCTCTTTAAATCAATGACATAATGAAAGCATTTAAATACAGACTCCAACTCCAAATCATTTCTCGCACTTAAGATAAAAAAATAAATCGTATAGTTGTCACTATTATTATCGTTCCTGGTCCAAAGGGATCACTAAATTTTTCACTTCCAACAATGAATTTACTTTATGGTAAAAAAATGACCATGATTTAAACTAAAGTAAATTATTTGGTAAATACCAGCTTTCAACTCTCTTATACTATGTGGCTTATTCGTAAAAATGACGTGAATTAATTTTCAACGCGAGTAGTCAATGAAGAGTCTAAAGAAGGTCGCTAATAGGGTGGAGTCACTATTTTCTTTTTTATAACAAAATGACCTACTTTCTTCACATTTGAGCACTTCAGCTAAGCTATTTGAATTTTTTTTTAAATCAGCCGCCAGATATTTAATGTGCAGAAGATCATTTGAATTATGTTAAATTGACATTGCGAATGACAATAAATGAAAGTAATTGCAAAATTATCTTTTATGTTGTTAACATATGTTAACAATTTTAGTTCGGTAGTATAGTTTTTTAACTTAGTAGAATTGTAAATATAAAAGTGCTTTAAAATTTGCATCATAACAATTTATTTTCTTGGTTGCTTGGTTTTTAAAATATTGACAGATATTTAAAATAAATGTTTAGTATTAAATTTCATATATTCATTGTGATTTTTTTTATAAGTAAAAATCTTGTATTGATAAAAATTAGATTCACAGATGAAATATAAATCATCTGAATAAATACTCAGTGCATTTTCTTTTGAAAAACAGTCAGCTGAAAAATAAACAACTTAAGTATGTCTCATATCTCTAAAGCTTGAAAGCGATCAATATGCTCATAACCTAGTTAATCAGCCGATTAACTGATTTTTCTCCGTTAAAGTGAGGAATCAAGAATTTTCCACATTTTACATAATTAACGACTTCCAGATCATTAAAGTTTTAAAGCTTGTTTCTCTCGTTTTCTTCTAATAATATTCTCATTTAATTCTCATTAAAATATAATAATATTTCAAACCAGAGAAAAAAAACGTGAATGAAGCACAAATGAAAGTACATAAATTGGCATACTTCATTTCTACAAACAAAAACCTTTCTCAGTGTCTAGAAAGTAAAGAGTCAAACACGCGTAAATGGAGAAGTAAAGAGACAAACACGTGTAAATGGAGAAGTAAAGAGACTAACATGTGTAAATGGAGAAGTAAAGTGACAAACACGTGTAAATGGAGAAGTAAAGAGACAAACACGCGTAAATGGAGAAGTAAAGAGACAAACACGTGTAAATGGAGAAGTAAAGAGACAAACACGAGTAAATGGAGAAGTAAAGAGACTAACATGTATAAATGGAGAAGTAAAGAGACAAACACGTGTAAATGGAGAAGTAAAGAGACTAACATGTGTAAATGGAGAAGTAAAGTGACAAACACATGTGAAATGGTGTAACCAATAGAGACAAAGGAACAAGTTTGAATAAGGAAATAACAATGGGGAGATAAGAAATTGGTGTGTGAGGGGATTTGGCAGGAACCGCAGGGTGCAACAGATTAAATTAAAATGGATTTTCAAATACTGTTTACAGAACTGAAACTAAGTAGTACATCAATTTATGTACTTTCATTTGTGCTTCATTCACGTTGTTTTTGCTTTAGTCTACACAGCACAAAGTATTACCCTTTCCTCTCTTGAATATTTTAAACCTTTTGATACTTTGTAAAAATGTTATTAAAGCGATTGATGATTGGTTATATGTACTAATTTGTTGGTTGTTTGGTATTATTTCATTGATTCTTTAGATATTAAAAAATAAACATTTAGTTGTAGCAAAAAATAAACATTAATAATTATTATGTTGCTTTAACCATGCAGAAACATAGCGGCTGTTTCAGAAAAAGATTTGATTTTTACTTTAAGGAGTGCCTAGTTGGTAATGAGCAGATTAACTACATAATTTGAAATATGAAAAAATTTTTGACACTTTAACCTACCACACTAGTAATTATGCACATTACCTATATATAATCTACTAAAAAACTGATTTATATACTTTAGCGGTAACGTGTATACTTCGTAATCTAATTGAAAAGCCTGGTTTTTTGCAAACGTCGTCGTTATTTTGATAAGCGCAAGTTTCATTGAAGAACATTATCTTTAAATGGGCCATTGTATTTTTAGGTTTATTACGATTAGCAAATCCATCTTTTAACTAAAATAAAAATGAGTGAAAAAGTAGTTCTAACTAGTAGGGATTTTCTTTCTTTTGTGAGCGTGTTATATTATTTTCAATATGAAACTTAAGAGTATTAACAATAACCATACAATTTGTTTTTAAAAACAATTATTACTATGCTCTCTTTTTTGCATCTTTGCGTATCATTCTAGTTCCTTGAAAGTGCAATTCAAATCAATCTGAATAAATTTTGATCCCTTCATCGGGTTTCTACATTTATCTTGAAGTTTTCAATGTTATATGGCTAATTAGAGTCAAAAGTTGCGGAATAAAACACATAAATGTGTTTTCTCCGAATATTTACTTTCATTGCACTTTTGTAATGTCATAGGAAATAATAGTAGTAGTACTTTATTTACGACGAATAGAGTTGGACAACGAGCTATTGGCGAAGGTCTGGGAAACATTCCCGAAGATGATTCGAAGACATGCCCTCACAATTTAGATCCTCTGCGAAGGGGATGGCTCCTCCAGTTTGGTAGTCCCACGAGCTGTGCACGAAGTCTATCACTTTACGGTAGGACAGTACACCGAGGACTGATGTCGTACACCCTCGCTCCCTTCACAGGCTGATCAAAATGGTCACCCACCCTGCTTGACTTCGGTGTTTTACTGGGAACAGTGTATAAAGATTAGTTTACCGTGGGATAATAGGAAATAGGAGGATAGTCTAAATTGGTAAAATATTGACCTACTGATTTATTTTATAATTTACTTAGGAGAGTGGTCGTAAGGTCAACAATGAATCACTTAAGCTTTTGATTTTTCAGTCATACAACACGAAATCTAATTATTTAAATAGTAATTTTTAAATACTTATATGCTAATGTTTTGAAAATGAAGTCACAATTTTAATTTTATTTTCTTCATTTTTTTTATTTTGATATGCAGATTTCTAGAAAATATTAGAAATCTAAATAGCTTGACAAATTGGAAGAAAAAAATCAGTGCTGACTTGCAAATTGCCGAAAGTTTTTCAATTAGCCAATACATAACCTTATTGTTCAGACTAAAAGAAATTTTTGGTTTTAAAAGTTTTCGAGAGTCGAACAAACATAGGTTGTTTTGACGTTCATGAAGTAATCAAAACTTGGCTGGAATCACATCAAACCGTTTGACTTCTTTAATCAACTATCTGTTAAACTTCTTTACACCCGTTAAACTGGAATTAATCAGTTTTATATATATATATATATATATATATATATATATATATATATATATATATATATTATTTTAATTACAGCTAGAAATTTTCACTTCATAAATCTAGAATTGTAGATAACATAACTTTACGGGCATTACAAAAGCAACATCAACTAGAGTTTTAGCCACAATTGAATGTACTTGCTTTTCGCTCTGATTAGAAAAAAAAAGTATGGAAAAGCAAATATAATTTTTTGTTACTTTCACTAGATTGTATGAAAAAAAAAACAAGAATTGTCGAAAATATTGAGTAATTAAATAGTAATTAAATTTGCTAATAAGTTAAAAATTTAAATCAAATTTTTTAATCCCCCTAAGAAAGTAAACAAAAGAAACGTTAGTAAGTAAAAGAACATTCCAAAAATGTCAATATATATATATATATATATAGTCTCAATGCTTCAAATTATAATTAACAACATTTCCTATGACAGATATTACTCTAATTACAACTAGAAATTTTTAACTTCATAAATCTAGAATTGTAGATAAAGGAACAATACGCGTGTTACAAACTCACTGGGGTATCTACTTAGAAGAGACAATCAACATCAACTCGAATTTCAGCTCAATTGTGAGTACTTTCTTTTCTCACTGATTAGTTTCGATACCTGCAATCTTTGTCAGGACTGTAAAACAATCGGAATTTTATGTGTACTGTTACCAATACGGGCTCAAGCTTTTCTATATTTAGGAAATGGTGATTAAGATTTTGGCCACATGGGAAGAGTGTTGTTTCAAACAACGTCTTCCCATCAAGACAAGAATTCAAACAAGAATTTTCTTCTTTCTAGACGTTGATTAGAAATGATATTTCATTCATTATACTTGTGTTAGGGTAATGAATCATCGAGGAAATAGAATGTTTGGGAAAACTATTAAAGTTCGAGTAATTTACGTCCAATTAATTCGACTGGTTTTTCTGAAAAGAATATTGTGTGTATAAAATAATGCTGGATAACTCAGCTTTAATTAGGGATAAGTGCAAAAAATAAAAATATTTCTTCTGCATTACAGTAGTGTTACCTTTAGAGAGAAAAAGTTGTTCAAAATGGGATAAAATGTTTTCTAAAAATATGCAGATCTTTAATCTCTGTTTCAAGTTGTTAATTTGTTTTAGTGAGACAACACTAAAAATATGCTAGTTCGAGTTTACTAAAATTTTAATAAACATTTAAAACTTCAAAATGATTACAAAAAGAACTATGAATTGTATTGCTTTTAAACAATTTTAGTAAGAAATCTGTCACAAGTACTTCATTGAATAAAAATTTCCTTATTGTGCAAATTACTTTTACTCATGCAATTGTGATGCATGTTTTTGATGTGACGTAAAACGTAAAATGAAATGGTTGGAAATTATTTAACTTCTAATTGTTTGCGTAGGCAAACAATTAATATTAATTTATATTAATAACTTTAATACATTTCTCTTCGATATAGTTTGAAGACATTTAAGATGTAATTATCAATTATTTCACGATAATGTTTATACCCTACCTTACAATAGTGGAAAAGACATTTTCAGATTTTGGTATTTTTTCGTATTCCTTAAATATTATTTTATAACTTTTTTAGATTTGTTTAGGTAATGCGATTACTCATACTTATCAATAAAATTTAAAACTTTTGGAGGGTTAAACCGGCAATAAATTACGAATGAAAAAAAAAGGGTTTTTGAAAACCCTATACCAGAAAATATAGCAATAAGCTTGTAACTCGCACCGGTTACATTGATTATTGTATGCAATTAATGCATAAAATTTCGAAAACTCAACTTAAATATTCATAGAGATATGGTTATTTATAAACGAAATAATTTTTTTTGCCTTATATTTTCTTATTATAACTGTAAGAATAGTCAATAATTTTGAAAAAAAATGGAGCAATTTTTAATTAACAAGAAAATATCACATCAAATTTGAAAACAATTCGTTAAAAACTGCGCAAGATATGAGCGTTTAAAATAACTCTTTCGTACTACGCATGCGTAGAAAATATTTGAAATTTTTTTTTCTCATAATTTTTGTTGTGAGTTTCATTCGAAAAAAGTCCGATTTAAAAATTGAAAAAGTTTCTAGCAATTTTCTAAGTAGTTATTGTACTTTTTTAAAGAAAGCTCTAAATGTTAAGGGTTTTCCACAAATTTTATTAAAATATTAGCAAAAGACAAAGTTTTTTTTTTCCTATAAAATTGTCTATGTTTCCATAAATATTTCAGCCAGGTTTACAAAATTTTATTCAGTTGCTGTATATAATTTAATAATTGATACAAGCTTATTGCTATATTTTGCATAGATTTTTGACAATCTTTTTCGTTTGCAATTTATTGCCGTTTCCCTAAACTTCTCAAAACGTTTAACTTTATTAATAAATATGAGAAATCACATGAAATAATCACCTTTAAAGTAATAAAATAATTCTCTAGGTATGTATTGAAAAATTAGTAAAAAATGCCAAAAAACTAAAATCGTCTCCTCCATTATTGTAGAGAAGTGTACTTATATTTTCAAGCATTATCTTCAATAGGTATTATATACATATGTATTATTTATGCATCTAACTTCTCTCTTTCTCTCTCTCTCTCTCTCTCTCTCTCTCTCTCTCTCTCTATATATATATATATATATATATATATATATATATATATATATATATATATATATATATATATATATATATATATATATATATATATATATACCTTTGAGTGTAATGTCTCATGGAGGCAAGTTGTTAATTTAACAAATTCATTGAAACTTTATGCAAATTTCTTTTGGTAGTAGAGTTATTTAAATTTTTTTGAAAGATAAAAAAGCTTTTTTTTTTAATTTTATCATATTTCTGCTTTTAATATCTGATGATTTTTAGGGATTTTGAGGCATAAATTTGCGCCTTTCTTAAACACAGTTCAGTGGAGAAAAAAAGTATAGATAAAGATGCAAGTAGTTTCTTAGGGCTGAAATTGCAAGAAATTGTTGTAATAATCCAATGAAGAATTGTACTTTCGCTCAAATATTCTATTTTACTCATGAAAAACATTAAAACTGTGTCAAAATAAATAAATAAATAGAAGTAAACCTTTATTTCTTGGAACCTTATAATAAAAGAGAAGCGGCTACAGTCCAAAAAATGACACCAAAGTGAATTTGTTAAAAAATAATGTTGAAAGTTTGAGTCTATTAAATCTTAATTTTGAATTTCGCGTTCTTTGAAATGCTTTCTTAAATCGAATTTCTTTCACTATTATAAAACTCGTGTGCTGAATCATAATTTTTTTCGTTCAAATAATTTTATTTAATTGGCTGAAAACTTTTCGAATAAACATTAAAAATTTAAAAAAATTCGAGTATGTTCTTTTTAGAGCTATATTGGAAATTGCATTGGAAACGGTTAGACAGTTGCCGAAAAAAAAATAGGTATAAAAGTTCGTTATTTAAATAATATAAGTTGTATTTTAATAGATATTTCTATTACAATCATTGATATTCATACTTTATAGTTATCAAAAAGACAAAAAAGTGTCACAATTAAGTTAAATTTCATTTTATTCATATTACTTTAATTTCATCTCAACTTAAAGTTTATGTGTTTTATTTAAAATCCTCGATTTCTTTTCTTAATATTTTTAGACATTTTTGTTCCGCGGAAGATATGAAAGCAATTTTGACGATGGTTGTAATATCTTTGGCTTCAATAACACCTTGTAGAAAATATTAGTTGTCAATTGATAGCAAAAAATTCTGAATGTACACTGCCAGAAATTTCTCGAAAAAAATAACAATTAATTAACCAAGCTTTAGGTTAAATAGCAATTAATTTGTTATTTTACCATATTCAAACAAAACACTCAAATAACCACAAATAAGACGGTATTCAAACTGTTATCAGTGAGAAAAACCACTTTTTATCTGCTATCACCTTATTAAACAAACCAGAATTTTATTGCACCAACTAAGCTCACCTAATGAAGCCACTTTTTTTTTGCAGCTGAGTACATATAGCCGAAAGGGCTGATTTGTCAATCTCATGACTGATAGAAGGTTCGAGTTTCAGCCTTGACAACATAAAATTTCCTCCATTCCCTTTAACAAATGGAGAGTTTCCAGTGTCTTGCCCTCCCCAATGTGTGTCCCTGAGCTATTAAAATGCAATAATGGGTAAAACAATCAGATAAACTAATGAAACCGCATTCCACGGATCGTTTGATAAAACACAACTCAACCAAACCTAACTCTAATGCCCATTACCAAACGAAAAGCCTACCTTCAATGTATTTTTTCTAGTTTAATTTCCTTTTTATAATTTTGAAACCATGCCAGTTGTAAATGGTTCATAAACCATGCGGTTTTTTATTCATGTTTATTTTTAACCATTCTAGTTGTAAATTGTTTCAAAACCATAAAGGTAAAAATATTTTTTTTCTGCAAACTTTATGTTTAGACTACTGTCGGCTTTCGGACTGATGGGAAGACTGCTGTCTGTCATTTTACCATAATTTTAGAATGAAAATTTTAACCGTATATATTGATCCCAAAATAATCACAGAAATATTAGAATTGAGATTAAAAATCAATCAGTATTAAAGGTTCTTAATGTTTTTAGGTGGTAAAACTGCTAAGCAATATGAAAAAATAAAATTTAGAGAAATTATTATCGATACGCTCTCCAAATAAGTAGTTATTGCACACAAAAAAAAATTTCCAACTTCAAAATGAGAAAAATTTCTATTAAATCCGATAATTTACAACAGACTGTTTCAAATAAATTAGATGAAAACATCGCAAATCATTTTGAGATTTTCAAATTTTCACCGAATAATGTCTCTCGGAATTCGTCTTATTTCTCATAATATCTCTGTAGGGATTGATACAAACTACCCATATGGGGCTGTTTAGAGATGTGAGGGATAAATCGGTAAGTCACGGATCGTGGGTGGAATTCTTATTAAAGTGATAGGGAATGTGGTAAAGGGGAAATTCTTTTTCTGCGTATCATTTAATTTTCAAACAAACTTTTAATACAAAAAGAGTTTCTCAATTCAGTTTCTCTTGAAATGATTTATAGGAAGAAGAAAAATTTTAAAAAGTGCAATTCATATACCTTTAATCATGAACTTCTGGCTAATATATAATGTGCTATTTCGTATTTGCAGTATGACAAATAAGGCGTGATGAGAACTGTAGGATTGTGTTCAATATTAATGGAAAAATCGTGAAGTTGCCTGAAAACTTGATTACACAACTTGCAGAGAATATTTTTCTTTTTAAAAAAGGTAGCAAATATTTTCTTAACATTCACTGATATAGAGTGTTTTTATAATATTAATATTATATATATATATATATATATATATATATATATATATAGATGTCATGTTTTCTCTTCGTATTTTTTGTGCAGTACTCTTGAGCCGAGTAGAGCTTTCATTTTATCCTAATACTGCGAAAGTTCTATTTTTAATTCATATCCCTTAGATTGTCTTTTCGCAGTCGTGTTTTTGCAAGGATGAATCCATAATACTTTTGAATCATTTATTGAGGAAAATAGTTAAGAAAAATCTATTTACAAATATATACATGGAGCAGAGCTCCTGGACACAAATTTACTGTACCATTTTCGAAAGATAAGTGCGCACTTTTCTACGTACTTTCATGTCATGTGATCTATAATATCCAGACTTCTTTGTCAGAATTGACGCCGTAAGATCATAAGACCGGATGAAGATGAATTAATATCTCAAAATATTCATTGATTCTAATTGGAATTCGACTTCATTAAGATATTTTACTGCGCAGTATGGACTCATTTTATAAATAAAGATTACATTGCTATTCAATGAAAGTTAATATATCGACGTACTTTTGGTAAAGTTCAAAGTTAAACAAGGGCATCCAGCTATTTTTCTCATGGACTGTACTAAATGTCTTTCCTAAGAGTTTTCGTTCAAAGGTCAATAATTTATATTCATGCAACTTGTTTAATGCCCAGCATTTTCCCCTTTAAAGCAGAATAGGTTGATTTAGTGTTATACACATGCTAATTTTTGTTTTTATGATAGACTAAATTTAGATTTTAGTTGGTTTTTGAGGCGATAGCATTAATTTTATGTGGTGGGCCTGTAGTTTATCTCGATTGTTAGTCATTGTTAGCAGTAAGGACTCGTTCAAAGGTGTAATTCTCCACAGTAAGTTGCTGTTTATTAAGTGTACCGTGGGAAGACTGTATGAATTTTGTTCTTCCTTCGCTTATTTTTAGGCCTTATATACCAGGCTCAGCAACTAATAAATTGAATACCTCTATGACAAATTTTCTGGATCCACCAACTAAGGTGATGTCATCAGAAAATTCCAAGGCTTGTAAAATCTTCTGGTAGATGGTTTTTTTAAGTTTTAAGACTAGGCACTTCGATAACTTTTTCCAGGGCCAAGTTGAACAGTAGACGCAACAGAGCATCACCCTGTCGCAATCCTCTATCCGTACAAAAGACTTTAGAAGAGTCTTTCCCTTGTTTCACTTTGTACTTTACCCTCAAAAGTGTAGCTCTTGTCAGGATAATTAGTTTAACTGGTGTATAAAACTGTTCCATTGCTTTGTAATGTTTCTGTCAAATAATGCTGCCATACGCAGCTTTAAAATCGGTAAAGAGATAGTATGTATAGATACTGAAATATTTTGTTTTCTCCAGTATCTGTCTCAAAGAATGTAATTGATCAGTAGCTGGCCGAATTCTAAGATACCCACATTGGCAACTCCCAAAAAGCTTTTTCAACATGCTGTAATAGTTAATAGTTGAAAAAATTTAAAAGGGTTATTTTGTGATAGTTGCAGCAATCTTGCTTATCCCCTTTAAGCCCTCATCCCTTTCAATGAGCATCATGAAACTTTTCAAGTGGTATAAAGATGACCTTATTTAGTTCTGATTCATAAACTTTTAAAAGTTTGGTGTTATAACCATCAAGGCTAGCAGACCTATATTGGTTAATTGTTGATCCAAACCTCATAAAGTGTTGGGGCTTCTGACTCTTGCCCTTTTTGTCTAGTGTGAAGAGAAAATTCAGTTTTGTTGTCCATGTTTAAAGTATTTTTATCAAGCAGCAGATTTTTAAAATGTTCCCTCCAGCGATCCAAAAATTATCATTCAAGAACTTACCTTTATTTTTGTAAACGAGTAAATTTGGGTTAAACTCTCTTCCAACTTTATTAACCAGCAGATAATATTTTCTAGATTCTTTTTGTGACTTGAGATGATTAATGTATTTATACTGTTCTTCAAGGAAAAGTCACTTCTTTTCTTTGTGTAATTGCTTATCCTGCCTTCTTAGGTCTTTATATTCTTTTTCAGCTTCTGGTATATTATGCTTCTAGATCATTAATTTGTTATCATTATTTACTTGGTTGTAGCCAAGGTGTACTCTAAATCGAACCAAACTTTTTTCTTGTTCGTTTTCTTATCAGGTAAGGTTTCCTTTGCAATGTCATTTACATTTGTTTGAGTATTTTCCAGTCATTTTTGTTCTCCTGTCCAGCAGCAGGATCTGCTTGTAAACTCGCTCTAAGTTTACTCTCATAAAGGCTAAAAATATCTGTATTTAGGAGTTCAGTAACAGCCTATGCGGTAACCTCCACGTTGCTTTATGAATATTCTTATGCAGAAATATTGGGCCACCATTTAGTAACTTATTTGTAACGACAAAACTTTCAAAGAATTCTCCATTCTCATTAGTTACTTGATGTAAGCGTTGTTCTCCAATTTTAGACTTCATAAAATTGTAACTTCCAATTTTTGCATCTTTGATCAGAAGTTTTGTATCACTTTGTGTGTAGTTCTCATAAGTAGTTTTCAAGGAATCATAAAAGGCATCATCAAGGAATCATTCTTTATACGAGTTTCTTTGTTTTCGTTTAGTGTACGAACACGAATTAAAGTGGCATATCCCTTTAGCTTAAGTTTACAAATTCTGTCATTAACAGACTTGAATTTAAGGACAGAATTCTTAATTCCTTTTTTCACAATGAATCCTGTACCATATATATGTTGCTTATCTTGTCAGCTATAATAAACATGACGTTTCTTAGTTTCGAAGATGCACTTGACAAGTCTAGCGAATTTCTTGCAATCTTAGGACGTCAATGTTATATTCGTCAATGACGCCAAACTAGATTTCTCAAAAATCCACTCTTATAAATAGTTAGTATATTCGTTGGAAAAATAATCACATCCATTTTTTTGACAGGTTGATTGGTTTTCCGCTCGTTTTTAACGATTTGGGATTCATAAAAAAAATAGTTTTACAAGATGGGGTTATCAACCCCTCGCAACCCATGCGCTGGAGGAGCAGGGTTGGTTTAAACTAAAAAATTAAGAAATATTGTCATAAACTGAAAAATTTTAAAATCTATTTTATATTATTGATACAGATAAAAATACCATTTTTTGAAGATGATTTATTAATAATAACACGCTAACAAAGCTTTTAGTTTTACGCTGAAGAAAATACTTTTACGTTTACTTTTGTAGTTTGTTGTAGATATAAGAGTTGAGGAGAACCTTTTGAACAATAAAAATATTTTTTACACCATTAAATAAATAAAAAGTACGTGTAAAAATTAAAGCATTTGATTATTGTGCAAAATTACATTACATTTAATTATTCACATTTTTTCTTTAAAATAAGACTTGAAGAGCTTGTTTGTTTAGTTTTTGAAAATTTTATATGTGCAGTGGTTTGAAAGTTCGTAAATAAAATTTTGTGTTATGGTTCCTAATCGAAATAAATATATGTTCTTGCACTTAAATCAGATATTTTTTTCGAAGAAAGAGTTATTTTATTTCTTAGAATTTAGAACTGATTTTTTTACTCAACGTAATTTACACGCTCTATTGATTTTTATATACCGGAAATATCTTTCAAAATAGGGTGTTTTTTTTCTTCAAATTAATGGGGGGAAAAAATAGCATTCTGGCACAATTTGGCTGAAATATTGTATAATGTTGCCTTCTTACCTATATTTATTTGTTAATTTTTATGTGTTTGACCATACTTTACACTGAGAATAAAAATCATCGGCAAAACTATCTGAATATGGTTAAATTTACCCTTGTTCCTGGCTCTATGGGAACACCGAAAATCTCAGTAATTTTTTATCGAAGCACTTTGGTAATGATTTTGGTAAAATTGACAATAATATATGATTTTATAATATGCGATACATTTTGGTAAGTAGAGTGGAATATAGTAATTTTATCATGATACCTTCAAGCATGGCATAAATACCATTTAATTGGTAAATTCCATTTTCCAGTTTTGTATTTTTTCTAAATGTGTAAGAATAAGAACTGTAATTTGAATCAAAATTTTTGGTAAACTGTTACGATAAGATGGAAAAAATAACAAAAAGAATGAGTCAAATACCGTATATTTTGGTTTTAATTTCCAAGAATTATTATGTTTTTTTTTTTATTATTATTTTTTTTTTTACTAGAAATGTCATTTCCGTACTGCAGAGTAATTTTACTATATTTTTTTCTCTGTGTAGTATATATTATGCACTTTGAAATGTAAAAAAAAAATATATATAATTTCTATGTTAAATACGGAAAAAATTTTCCTAATTGAGGAAAACATACCTGATTTTAAATTTAAAAAAAAATGAAATAAACGTAATAATTAAGCAATATGGAAATAATTTTTTTTTATTATAAAGCCAAGTTTCAAATATTAATTTTACGAATAAATACACGATTATATTCCTAATTTTTAAATAAAAATGAAAAAAAATTATTTTTTAAATAAAACTGACATTTGTTAACTTCATTAAGCTGCAGATTAATGTATTCACACTTTAAAAAGTTCTTTTTACATACTATAGAAATTTAGTGTGAGAATGGATATTAGAAACGACACGACTAAATATTATTTCCTTACTAATTTATTTATTTAACGTTTTTTTTAAAAAAAAAAGAGTTATTTTATATTCAAATTAACAAATTTATTTCAGCAAGTGAAATTATTTATCCCTAGGGTCTCAGTAATATAGAGTTAAGAAGCTTTGTTTCTGTTTGTAATTTGATGTAATTTTATTTAATTTCAAGATTCCCTTTTAAAACACTAATTACTTTTTCTTAAATAACCGAATAAATCTATTCAAACTTCATCAGAAGGAAAATTATGAAAAATGTCTTTTGTTCCGTATTCGACGTCATGCAGTGGATGTATGAATAGATTATGTATAGGTGTATGTTGAGAAGTTTGTTTAGTTTTAAAGTATTTAAGGATTATGAATGCCTTTACATTTTAATTATAAAATGCTTGTTAAAAACACGACACAATGGGTATTTTATAATAGAAGATGTGAAATTTATATTTAAATACTTTCTGGAAAAGGTTTTATTTAAAGAAACTTCATTTTTAAAAATATGAGCTTACATCACGAGAAAAATAAAATAAAATTTATTAAATAAATTAAAAGTTAACAGAGGATATTTTTAGATGTTTCTTAAAATGTGTCATAAAAACTTTAAAAATGAAATTAATCTCAATAAATTAAGTTGCCAATGAATATAAAAAAAAAACAAATGTTTTATTAAAAAATAGATGTTTGTTTTTTTAGATACTTCAGAATTATAGTCCATATTTTTTTAAATAATCGTAATTAATACTAACTTCTAGCTTAATTTTTAACTTTCTGGATTTTTTTAATTATCTATATAGCT
The DNA here is from genome assembly GCA_949128135.1 of Parasteatoda lunata. Classification (NCBI taxonomy): domain Eukaryota; kingdom Metazoa; phylum Arthropoda; class Arachnida; order Araneae; family Theridiidae; genus Parasteatoda; species Parasteatoda lunata. The sequence goes on along the minus strand of OX421980.1, from coordinate 57,980,822 downwards.
TTTTGAACTAAAAATAAGATTTTTCTAAAAAAATGTGTTGGTTTAATGTATCTGTGGAGTTCACTTCAAAAGAAAAATAACTACTTTGATATATAATTATATTTTTACCTCATATATTTTATTCTAACAATGTAAAGAATATTTACATATATTTGTGCTAAATTTGTGCTAAAATTTTTTTGAAGTAAATGACAACACATAGTATTTGTTTAGTACTAATTGTTTTAATATATAAATACATACAATTTACTTAAAAAACAAACAAGCATTATATATCATTATAGTTTTACCTCAAATATTTAATTATTATTACGTACCTAATTATTACTTTTTATTTTGAGAAAGATACATAAAAATAGTACAAACTATATAGCTATATCAAACAGTAAACTTTTTTATTGAAAGTAAATAACAACACATAATAATTTGTTTCTCACTTTTAAAGTTTCATAAATCTTTCAATTCTGTTAATATGTTTTTGATTCATATAGCATTAAATAGAAATAAAATCATTGTTATTCTTTTAAATCTCAACTATTTAATTTCGAGGAAAAAATAACTTAAAAAAATGCCTTATTTTTGGCACAGATTTGAATAAACGAAGCCTTAGATTGACTTTTTGACTTCTCCTGTTTATTACATTTTTTGAATTTTGTTATTCATGGAGTTAATGTTTTAGAAAAATAAGCATATTATTTTATTCGTAGCCCTATTTATGAAATGCAAATGATTAAAAAAAATTTGAAATCTGTGCAAATAATTAAAATTACTTGAGATATGACTGTAATAGAATTACTTCAATGAGAACTTCATTAAGTTTTATAAAAAGTCGTAATAATTTTACTTTTTCGTGGGTTCAATACGTTAAAGAATATTTTTTACCTTTACGGTTTTGAAACTGTTTTCAACCGCAGTGCCGTACTACGGTTGAAAAACAATAAAAACAAAACCATACAGTTTTTTAACCATTTACATCTAGCATAGTTTCAAAACCATAAAAAGGTAATTTAACTGGACATTAAAGCTAAGCTTTTCTTTAGGTGATGGGCATTGGAGTTAGGTCGTGGTTGAGTTGATTTTTATCAAATGAACTGTGGATTGTGGCTTATTTAGTTTATCTAGTTGTGCTACTTATAGGAAATACCAGTTTTTTGTGTTAAGCAGCTTTATTGTTCTGCCATCTATGCGTAAACGAGAGAATCGTATTTTAATAGTCCAGGGTCACAAACTGAGGGCTTCATGTCACTGGAAACTCTTCATGTGTTGAAGGGAATGGAGGAAATATTATGTCAACCCTGGGATTCGAACCCCCGTTCAGTCGGTCATGAGATAGACAGATTACTCCTCTCGGCTATAATATGTACCCAGCTGCAAAGAATTAAGTGCCTTTATTAGGTAAGCTTAATTGATGTGATAAAATTCTGGTTGTTTTATAGTATTAGTTGAAAACGGTTAATAAACGGTTTTTCTCACAGTTAACAGTTGATTATAATCTTATTTATGGTTTTTTGACTGTTCAGTTTGAATATGATAAAATAACAATTAAATAAATTGTTATTTAACCATTTTTCTGAGAAATTTCTACCAGTGTGATTGAGTAAATTAAATTGCAGTGAAAAGGCAACTAAATTAAAAAGCACTTTGTTGAGCTAGTTTTGTCAATATTAATATTGTAAAATAGAGCAGCAAAATTTGATGATTTTCAAAGCTTTTATACGTTCTACTTAAGTGAGTCACTTTCTATTTTTTTAATAAGAGTTAGAAAAGTCAACTTTTGAAAGGGTTTATTTTAAGATGAAATCGAATGTTTTAAACTATTCGATGCTCCCTTTTTTAAAATTATATCCTCACGAGTAATATAAAACAATATTTAAAACTGTTTTATATTCTAACATAATTTTTGTATGAAATGCTGACAATTGTTTTTGTCTCAAGCGTATATATTTCAGGTATATCCCACCTTTCCTTTTCCAATCTGGGGTGCAGGTAGAATCTTTAAACATTACCGACAATTGTCTATTAAGCTTTTAATTAAAGAAATAAAAATATTGCTATTACTTTTGTTACCACAAAATAAGTGAGCAAATGCGAGAAAAATAAGATAATATGAAAGTAACCGCAAAATCTGATCCGTTATCCATAAATACTGGGGTATTTGCGATTGTTCTTGTTGACATTAATTTTTATTAAATATTTTTGGAGTTATTTTAACTTAAATAAAAAATCATAACAAACATTTTGCTTGTTATTAAAAGCTTCATATCTGCTACTTGCTCTTAAAAGATTTCATTTTTAAGCTATTTTGTTATCAGTATTCGTAATTTAATTAATTTATGCAGAAAGGTATTTGTTTTTTTAATTGTTTTTTCGAAAATGTTTGATACTTCGAATTCCTGTCTAAAAGATACTTAATTAGCAAAGGGGAAAGCTTTAGTCCCAATGATATTGAAGTCCAAAATGACTTAATTATATTTCCATTTTCTTGTCTTCAACAGTGGCCCACTACTTCCACTAGCCCATTGAAAATTATAAAAAAATTTTCTTACACTTCTTTGTGTATTTTTATTTACTTAGAGTTGAATTCTAGAGCTTTAATTCAAAAGACTCTTCTTTCCATGCTTATTGAATAATCATCCACTAAAAGTTTACTTTTGTAGAAGAATATAAATACATAAAATATGTGAATCTAACTTTTAAATATCTTAAAATATTTCTAATTTTGAAAAATTTTTTTAGCTTTTGATTTTAAAATTAAAACTGGGAAACCTAATTGAAATTAAGTTTTGAAATTGGATAATAATTTTAATATAAGATTTTAAAAAGCAAATAGGTTTGCAAAGTTTCAACTTAAAAAACGCATTATTCAATGCCATGCTTATTATTGTTACATTGAAACAAAAATGATTGTAATAAATATTATTTGCTATCTAATTTTTTACTTTTAAAATGAATTGTCAGAAAGAAGCACATGGTGGAAAAAAAATCTGGTGAAATTACCGGTAATGGCATTTCTGGTAACGAAAGAATAATTCTGAAAATAAACAAAAATATATGGTATTTCTAAACCATTCACTTGGTAACTTTTCCGTTCATATGGTAGCGGTTTACCAGAAGTTCCTGTTTTCAAAAGTATAGCTCTTATTACCAAACATTTAGTAAAAAAAACAAAACTTGAAAGTAAATTTAATCGATTAAAAAGTTTTTATGCATAGCTTTAAGAAATTTAGATAAAATAACCAAATTTTAACGCATTTACTGAATTTTATCCCATATTATATTTTATGGTTAATTGAACCAAAATCTTAACAAAGCTCTTCGGATAAAATTACCAAGTTTTTCGATGTTCACATAGAGCCTGCAAATTTAATTGCAGTTTTGACTGTATTTTTTCTCAGTGTAATTTCGTATTGATATGAACTGGACGAGTAAATGAATTAAATTTTACTTAAACAAAAACTGAAATAAAATAAGTACTCTACACAGCAGACAGTATTCTACAATGTTTAATGAACTTCTGAACTCCTTTCTTTTTCATTCATTATTAAACATGCAGTCCTTTTTGTTGGTCACGTTCAAACTAAGCTATAACGAGTGGGTCACATTAAGGCTAAAAAAATTGACGTTTTCAAAAAGAGCCTAACTTTCGAGCCATAGTCCATCTCTTTTATTGATAGGGAACCATTGGCGAGCTGCTTTGGCGCTCTGAATGTGATCTTTGCGGCAAACCTTAGCGGCTCGGCGGAGAAGCACAGTCGGTATTGTAATTGGATTAGAAAGAGGCCGTTCTCGCAGTCAGCATGGCTGTACCGTCGAATCGCAGGATTCGACACGTGTGGGATGACAGAAGATATCTAAGGCATAGTGATGCATAGCAAAAACATAACGAGGCAAGAATAAGGGAAGCGATGTCAAGATGCCCGGGGGTAGGAGAGGACTCGTTGCTCCACAAAACACTTTCTTGGAGAATATCATACGACGGTATAACGCCCTACGTAAGTACACCTTCATCACCAGCATTCTTCTACATAAGCAAAAATCTTCTAATCAACACACATTTATTTACAAAAGTTATTTTCATTAGATATCTTTCCCCCGTGGAAAAAAATTTTTTTTTTCAATATATTTCAGCTCTAAATGAGAGAGAGAGAGAGAGAGAATAAGCATCTTCATCATAAGTAGAAATAATTTTTTTTAAACTATTCGCGAACAAAATATTTACACGGGTAATTTTTAATAAAATAATCACACATTACACGTAAAACTTTTTGAAACCATTTATATAAATATTTTAAAAGGAGGAAACAATTTTCCATTGATACTGATATGAAAAAAGAATAAGAGAATTCGCAAATAAAAATTAGGTTAAAGTAAACATATTTGTGAACCTAATAACCAGATAAAAATGAGTTTAAAAAAATAACGGAAGTAGGATTTAAGAAGCACTCGGAAATATAGGACTTATAAGAAACCATACTACTAGTGTTATCAGTTACAACCAAGAAAGTATCTATAATCAAAACGTGTATTAAGCTTGGCCTGATTTCGCTATTTGTTATATTTGCAGTACAGCGCAAAAACATCAGTAACACAAGATAAAACAATTAGAAAAGAGAAATTATGATGAGAGCAGAAAAAGAAAAAAAAAAGATCAGTTTTCAAACTTTAAAAATACTTTCTATAATTATCAAACATACGGAGGAATCCTTCTTTCTATATTTGTAAACATTTATATGAAACAGATAATTTTCAAGTAAATTTAAAAAAAAAAAAAAAATTGCTCAAATTTTAAATTCTTAGTGTACTATGTTAACTGACTTTTAACGTTTCCGATGATAATGAAAGCCATTCGTAAATGGAATTTGAATAAAAATTACATTAACTAATATTTCCTTTACAACCTTATTTATAATTAAGCATTTATTATCAATGTGTACTTAGACAAAAAATTCTCGTAAAATTTTCGTACTGTGTGATAACGGCATTTCTGGTAAAAAGAATCATAATTCTGGCTTATAGAAACACAAAATATGGTATTTAAACCTTTAATTATTCAGCTGGTATGACAATAGTTTACCGGATATTCTGATTTTCAAAATTATAGTTCTTATTATCACACATTCATTAAAAAGTGATTTGAAATATGATTCTCAAACAGAATTTTATTTCGTAAATATTTAATTTAGAAATATATGAAAGTTTTCATTTAGTTATGTTTTTTTTTTCTAAGCCTCAACTGGAGAAAATCTGGATTAGGTGATTGAATCCTACTTGTAAATTCAATATAAAATGTAATATTTGAAATACAATTAAATTAAAATTAAATTATTAAAAAAATATATTAAAATGTCTTCGAGAATACTCTCAAAATCATTTTCTACAGAAAAAAAAATCTGATACAATTATCGAACTATATGATAATGATATTTCTGATAAAATAAAACATGTCTAGTTAATAAAAACAAAATCTACTGTATTTGAACCATTCATTAGGTAATTTTTCCGCTTATATGGTAACAGTTTACCGGAAATTTTGGTTTCCAAAATTATAGTTCTTATAACCACACATTTAGTAAGAAATAGAAAACTGAAAAGTAAATTCAACTGAGTAAATGATTTTCACTCCATGCTCTAAGGTATCATGATAAAATTTTACCACATTTACCAAATTTTATCACAACTTATAAAACCATTTTTTATGGTTAATTTTATCAAAATCATTACCAAACGCTTAGGTAAAAATTACCTATCTTTTTGATGTTCCGATAGTGCCAGGTGACACTTTTTTTATTTAGCGTAAATGGGAAAACATTTATTGATGAAGTTCTCTATTTCTGACTATACTAAATGTTTATGAATTCCATGAAAGAATATGAATAAAAAACATTTAGTGATTGTAAATACTTACACACATATTTTACTTCTGAAATTTTTTTTAACTTCGATTTCTAATAAATAAGCATTTCAGAAAATATTAGTATTTTAATTTAAAAAAAGATTTTACTATAAAACAGCATTACAGTTAAATAATTATAAGATAACATAATATGTATTTTAATTGTGAAATATTTTACTAGTATATAATGTATGAGTACAGTATTATGCTGAATAATAATTTAGAACTAGAATGTAAAATATTTTTCGCGTTTAGAGTATCCTCTTTATACCATTAAGTTTATTAAAAAAAGTTTTTTATTTTACGTATATTTGATTTTGTGTCCTTTTATGTTTGTGAAAAGAAATACCCGTGACATAAGATTAATAACGCACAAACAAGATGTTATGAAGAAAGATAATTCGTAGCCTTTTTTCTAAATTGTTATTAGAATGATTTCAGAGGCTCTTAATAGATACTTAAAGTTTATAAAATTATTTAAAATTACTGGAATAGTCATTTTATTTTCATTAGTTTTATAAATGTACATTATATTAAACTTGATTAAGAGGAGGCGGGAGAATATATTTCAACAATGCTAAAACTGATCTTTTTCGATGTACCTTTTCTAAGAAATTGCTTATATCGCATTGAAATTTTTAGGGGTATTTGAGATTATATCAGTTGTATGCTGTGATAATATTTTAGCGTTAACAGGAATACTTTTCGAGTTATGAAAGATTTTTGCTCAAAAATGATGAAACTTTTTAAAAAATTAGAAATTTTTAGCTCCTAAATAAAAAAAAAAAATCTGCCTAAGATATGCATTAACAATTATCACAGTATAAACATGTATATGCAAATATTCTGTTGAAAAAAAAAACTGAAGCAATATCTTGTTTAGACGCTGAAAAAAGATACATCGAAAAAGTTCAGTTTAAGCATTATTGGAATATGCCTTATCGACTTCCTTTAATAAATAAAACCTTTAAAATTTAGCTGTATTTGCATAATCAATGGATATTATTTTAACTACTTTAAAGCATAATTCAAGTCTGTTTCATAAAGTAATAAAATTTCTTATTTTTTCTTAAAAAATATTGAAGACTAAACAAAATGAATTTTTTGGAATTATTCTTAAACATTATTTCGCTTAATATAGTAAACTGCATTAAAAACTTTTTAATTAGTGCTGAATGAGTTTTTTTAAAAATATTTTGAAATACAAAAACTTTACGAGTTTAAATACTTGAGTTTATGATATGATTGACGAAATAGAAATTTTTTCGTTAATAAAGTGTAAAACCATAAAAACCATAACTAATTCATCGAGTAATAAAAAAATAGAAAAATGAAATTAAAACTCTCAGATTAGTAATGAAATCAGAAGTTAAAATAAATATTAAGGGGCTTGTCGAAGGGAAAATAGGGCTTATTTTTCCATGATTTTTTATTTATTTTTAATCAATTCTAAAGGTAAATATATTAAATTTGTATATAAGTGGTTTATATGTAATGGAATTATTTTACTAGTAAATGTAAATGCTGAGCAATTAAAGATTTTAATAGTATTTTAGAGTTTGATTTAGTTTGAATTTGATTCAAATTGAAAAAAAAAATCGAATTATAAAACTAATAGCAATAGCACAAAAAACTCTTTCTTTTAAAGTCGAAAATGAAATTATTTTAATGTTGGACATTAAACAGTCTCACATATAGACATTATACACATAGACATTGCCTAATATAATAAAACACGGGGTGCCACTTTTAAAAATATAAATTTCTACTTTAGTAAAAAGGTATTGTCATAAATACCAGAATATGGTAAAACTTAACGTGTTTCTGACTATTTGAAAATACCAAAAAGCTCGATAATTTTTTAGACTTTTTTTTAAAGATTATGGTAAGATTAACAATAAAATATGGTTTTATAATGTGTGATACAATTTGGTAAATGTGGAAAAATTTGGTAATTTTATCATGATACCTTAATGACATAAAAGCCATTTGTTCGGTTAAATTGATTTTTCAGGTTGTATTTTTTATTAAATGTGTGATAAAAAAAACTTCAATTTTGAATTACAGAATTTCCGGTAAACTGTTACCATATAAATAGAAACATTACTAAATGACTAGTTTGAATTTCGTATATTTAGGTTTTATTAACCATAATTACAGTTTTCTTTTAATAATAAATGTCATTACCATTCAGTAAGATAATTTTACCAGAATTTTTTACAAAATATTTTTTTTTTTTACCAGAAACGAGTTAACATCCTCTTTTTAATGTTTTTCTTCGTGAATAGAGTCTAGTTCAGTGAACGTTAAACATTTGGAGTTAGTTAATATACTATTTTTTTACAACTTTCCCTCTCAATATAATTAATAGAAATTAATTTATTTAGAAATTAAGCAATTATTATGGGGCAAATTGTATTTTAAACACTTAGAGGGATGAAAATCCTCCTTAAATTGTTTTTAAGAGCTGTGTAAACACAGTGTTTTCTTTGAAATAATTTGGTTTACTTTTTCAATTTTTCTTAAAATTTGATTTTCCATTTTGCAGTGTAAGGAGTTCAAGATTATAGATTTCTTGCAAGCATATTAATGTGGATATTTCGTAAAAATACTGAAAAAAAAACCCCCAATCGATATCTTTAAGCTCTTCAAAATGTTCAGTGGTGGAAAATACTAATTTCAGAACAGAATACGGTTTTAAGTTTTATAGGAAAAAAAATTAAAATGATCGATTGAGCTTTTTCGTGACAAAGGCTGTTACATGATTTAAAAAAACTTGTTTTGTGATAATATATATTCTCTATAATTTCGAATAGCTAGAGACTATATTTAAAGACAATCTAAACGTATATTAAAATATGATTTATGTAAAAATAAAAATAATTTAAAAAAAAAAGTTATAACGTGTTCTCCTTTAAAGTCTTTCAAAAGTAAATTTAGTTGATAGGTCTGATACAGTTAATATGTATTCAATTAAAGGGAGAAAAAAATGCTAGTAAAAATTAGCGCACTATATCGTAATCAAATTTTTGGTATAAAAACCATTATTCTGGCAGTAAAACTAAAATATACGGTATTTACGTCATTTATAGCAATTTTTTCCGTTCATATGGTAACACTTAACCGGAATATTCTAGTTTTCAAAATTATAGTTCTGATTAGTATACATTTAGTAAAAAATACAAATCTGAAATGTAAATTCATCTGAATAAATGCTTTTTATGCCATAGTCTAAGGTACAATGATAAAATTATCAAATTTTATTACATTTACTAAATTTTATCACTTATTATAGTACCATACTTTATTGTTAATTTTACCAAAATAATTTTCAAAGCACTTAAAATGGTAAAAATTATCGAGCTTTTTGGAGTTCCCTTATCGCCAGAAACGCGGTAAATTTCAGCATGTTCTGGTAATTTTGACCATATTTTTTTCCTCTTCGTAAACTCGTCATACATTTAATTTTTAATCATGCGTAGCTAACGAATCTCTTAAAAAACATTATTAACTTAACAAAATAATCATATTATTCTAGACATATACGGCTAATTTTGAAAAAATCTTAACACGAAGAAAATATTTTAGAGCTTTATACTAACTTGTCTTTAAATTTATATTTTAAATTATTTAAAAAATATAATTTAATGTATTTATACATAAATAAAAAGTTTTTTTAGCCTTTTGATTTACATATTTAGAGTGGATTTTTGTACTTATCTTCAGTTGATTTTTGTACTGATTAACTTTGCACTTTCTCTAAGAAATATTGCATAAAAATTAGATGCTTGAATTGAGAATTTTCAACTTTTCGACTAATACTTCCTCCTGAAAGATCAAGAAGAAAATTTTAAAGGCAAAATTAAGATAAATTACCTTTAGCTTTCGAAATATAAAATTAAAAAAAAAAACTATTTGGAAACTTTTTTTCTTAAAAGAAGCAAGTTAAATTATTGTTTTTAAGAAATCAAAAAAGTGTGTAGCAAATGATATATTTTATGCCATTTCCATTTTTGTCATAACTTAAATAATATGTATCACGATATGTATCACGATTTCTTTTTTATTATCATGCGTCTTTAAAACATTTTAATTATGCTATGATTCGTTAAATATTTAATATTAATTTATGAAACACCTCATAATTACCTTACTTGAATAATGCAATACTATATATATATATATATATATATATATATATATATATATATATATATATATATATATATATATATATATATATATATATACATATATATATATATATATATATATATATATATATATATATATATATATATATATATATATATATATATATATATACATATATATATATATATATATATATATATATATATATATATATATATATATATATATATATATATATATAAATGTGTGGTCAAAACTACTAAAATATGGTAAAATTAACAATAAAATATTGTTTTATAATGTGTGGTAAAATTTGGTAATTTTATCATGATACCTTAGCATGTCATAAAAACTATTTATTCGGTTAAATTTACTTTTTGCTTTTGTATTTTTTTACTAAATGTGTGGTAATAAGAGCTATAATTTTGAAAAACAAAATTTTTGGTAAACTGTTACTATAGGAATGGAAAAATTAGTAAATACGTAATTTAAATAGAGTACACTTTGGTTTTGTTAACCAGATTTATGTATTTTTTTTACCAGAAATGTAATTAACATACAATGCGGTAATTTTATCAGAATGTTTTTCTTTGTGTAAGTTTTATTTAAAACCGTGATCAACCACATCGTTTGAAACGGTTTTTAGCTAAGTCTTTAAAACAAGAATGTAGTTTTGCATATATTTTAGTCTTCCTTTTCACCTCAAACAATGAAGGCAATCATTTTGAATATTTAATCTCAACCTAAATGTCATTTTCTTTTGGCACTTTTTCAAGCTTGGCCACAACCTATTTTCTTCGTCCTTTCACGCAATCTATGCATCGTCTTCATTATACAGATGGAAAAGTGCAGCATTATTCGATCTAAAGATGGTTAGTCTTTGCATTTTCGAATTGTTTATTGGAAAAACCGTTAGCCAGACGTCTTTTTCAATTTAAGAAAATTAATATGATTATCTTTGAAAGCAGTCAGAATTTTCATTTGTAAATATTTAATTAATTATTTAACAATATCGTGAAAAATATAGAATAAAATTTACTTTCATTAAACAAACATTGTTTTTAAAAAGTCTCCTAAGACTAGTTTCTATTTAACTTCAAATTTGAATATTTTGATATATTTCAATTGCAATATAAACAAGCTTTTGCATACAAAATTTCAATGGAATTTTGGTACGTTTATCGTAATAATGTTGCGATTCAAGTTAGATAAATTTTTTTAAGAAGGTTAATATTTTTATAGTATTGTTTTGAAATGTATACAATGAATAATCTTACCATAATAGTGGCCATAGAGTTCATTATCGGTGAATTTTTAAACAAAATAGTAAAGTTCATAATAATTTGAAAATGAGTCGGATTTTTAAATCAAAAGTTTAAACCCTGACATGCGTTATTTAATGTATACCATGTTTCATATTTGATATTTTTTTTAAGTCAGTATATAAAAACTATGAAAAAACATAAATTAATATTTTCAGTTTGTATGTAGCTTCAGTTTCAGTTTTAACTTTAAACCAAGAATAAAAGTATTCGGAAAAAAATATTGTTAAATTAAAAATTATATATAAAGTGTTATCTCAATATAGCGCTATCTCCTGTTTATAATAATTCAATTTAAAATTTATAATTAATTAAACAAAACTTTTAACTGTGTACATCAATGTTATTTAATATAGTATTTACAATTTGGATATTTGTGATTTGCAAGATTTATAAAATATCAATTCATACAATAAATTGCATCAGTGACTACTATTGTTATATTGATATTTCTTCAATTATCCAACTTTATTTACAAAAAGCTGTGGTTTCCCTGTGGTTGGAGATTTTTGTGATGCTTTTGCAATGTCTAGTTTTTTTTTTTTAAATATATATTATTGATTCATATTTACGATAATTTTATTATTTTAAAAATATTCTTAAATCAAAATCAAAATCAAAATTTCAAATCCCTTTAATTTAGAAAAAATTAATATCGCTCTGAGAAAATATGTATGGTCCAACCAACCAAAATATGATAAAATTTACCGTTCTTCCGGTTCTATGGAAACTTCAAAGAGCTCGGCGACGGTAAGCTCTTTTTGTAATAATTTTGGTAAAATAAACAATTAAATATAGTTTTGTAATATGTGATAAAATTTGGTAAATGTGGTAAATTTAGGCAAGATTTTGTCAAGATACTCTAGAGTATGGTATTAAAATTATTCTGTTAAATTTACTTTTCAGTTTTGTGTCTTTTACTAAATGTGTGAAATAAGAACTATAATTTTGAAAACCAGAGTTCCCGGTAAACAATTATCATTTGAACAAAAATATTACCTAATAAATGGTTCAAATAATGTATATTTTGGTTTAATTAACAAGATTTTTTTTTATTTTTTCTCCATATGTAGATCAGTATTACATCCCTGAAAAAAATATAAGTAAGGTTAGTGGCATTAAAATTGTAATAGTTTGTAAACTTTTATTTATTTTAACAGAGCTATTTCAAGCTAAAATCACTAACTAGAGAAACCAATATAGTAGCACGATTTTTTGAAACTAAGCATCCAAACGGAACCTCTCGGGAGACATTGAAAAGTTAAAAATACTTTGTATACTTCTGAAACTAGTTAAAGGGCAAAACCTTTTTTAACCGAAATGATTGCAAAGCAATTTAAATTTATTTTCTAGATGTTTAAAGCAAATTTAATTTGTTAAGTATTTTGATTACTTGATTGATTTAAAGTACGCTGTTAAAAATTTCTCGGTAAAAATGGTTAAATAGTTAACTGTTATTTAATTGTTATTTTATCATTTTCAACCAAAACAGTCAAATAACCATAAAAAAGATGATATTCATACTGTTAAGTGTGATAAAAAATGTTTATTGATTGTTTTTACCTAACAAGGTTTCATAACAAGAATTCCGGGCAACCTAGGCCCACCTTGCGTGCCTAGTTGGTTCATTGCTAGTACTATTTAGTTCCGTGCAGCTAGGAACATACTGAGAGGCAGTTGAGACTGAGAGGGCTAATCTGTCAATCATATGACGTATTTTAACGTATTTTAACCTTATATATATCGTATTTTAACCTTATATATATCGTATTTTAACCTTATAAGTTTCTAACTGTTTTAATACCGTAAAGATAAAATATGCTCCGAACCATAAACTTTATAGTTTATCGGATAGACAGACTGCTACCAATTATTTTACCGTAATTTCGGAATGAAAATTCTAACAGTGTACTAAAACTAGTTTAAGGTACAAAGCAAAGTTTTTTTTTTTTTTTTTTGAATTTTTCTTATTAGCTGATTGAATCAGTTCCCTATTTCCTTCTAACAATGTTTAAGGTTTACTAAGATTTAAATTACAGAATATTATAATATCACGATTAGAGAATTATAGAAGGACTATTATTGAAACAGTGATGCTCTTAACGGAATAATGCATATTAATTACTTTAACAAGATGTCGGTATTTTCTCGATTGCTTAAATCCTTATTATCAAATGACTCAATAAATGTAGGAACATTTTAATTATGCTGGTTATGGAAATTAAAATATAATGTTACATGTTTCTATGAAATATTTTATATTAAGTAATTTTTTATGAATATATTTTGTTTTTATTATGAATTTAATATTTTTATTATATTAAATAGTCTTTTTTATGAATTAATTGAGTTAAGATTTCCCCCCCCCCCGGCTGTTTATTGAAGCCACTGCACTGTCAGAAATTTCTCGGAAAAAATGGTTAAATAACAATTTATTTAATTGTTATTTTACAATATTATAACAAAATAATCAAATAACCGTAAATAAGAAGGTATTCAGATTGTTAACGGTGAGAAAAATCGTTTATTAACTGGTTTCACCTAATACGGTGAAACAACCAGAATTTCATCTCACCAACTAGGCTTACCTAATGAAACCGCTTCGTTCATTTTAACTGGTAATATATAACAGCCGAGAGGGCTAATCAGTCAATATTATGACTGACAGAACAAAGGTTCGAGTCCCTGCGTAAACACCAAGCAATATTTCCTCCTTTCCCTTCCACACATGAAGAGTTTCTAATACCCTGCGCTCCCCAAATCATGACCATGGACTATTAGAATACGATGCTTTCATTCACGCATAAATGACCACACCTTAAAGCTACTTAACACAAAAAAGTCTAGTATTTCTTACGGTAGGTGAAATAAACTAATTAAACCACATTTTACTGTTCATTCTATAAAACACAACTCAACCACAACCTTACTCCAATGCCCATAACTAAACGAAAAGCCTAGCTTCAATGCCCAGTTAAGTTACTTTTTTACGGGTTTGCAACCATGTTAGTTCTAAATAGTTGAAAAACCGTATAGTTTTGTATTTATGTTTTTTTTTTAACCCTATTAGTTGCAAACGGTTCAAAACCTTAAAGGTTTAAAATGTTCTTTACCGTAAAGTTTACTGTAAATTTGATGGACAAACTGCTGCAGGTTATTTTACCATAATTTTAGAATGAAAATTCTAACGGTTTGAAATTACGCAGCCGTATAAAATTATACATTTTAACGTGTAATGGTTATCTTTAGGTGGTGAGTTTAAAGTGCGGAGTGTGTAAGAGTTAATAATGGTTACTAGGCTTCGTACACCTTTTGCTACTGACTCAATATCTCAATATAAAGAAAACAAGGGTTTTGTACTGTGTTTTTGAACTAATTTAAAAGTTATTATAACGCTGCTTTGTTCCTACTTATGGTAGTGAAAATTATTTTCTGATTTCTATATTTTTTATTTCAGTAGAAATATCATCAAATTGGCAATAAAAAAAATTTCCTTATAATACTTTAAACAATAATTTAAATTTAAAGCTGTGCTTGGAGCTTAATGGATTTTTTTAAATAAAGCTTTGGCAAATTCTTAAAGTATTAAACCAGTTTAGTAATGATGAAATACCGTATTAAAATAATTAAACATAAAATATTTTCGTATATTTTAGCCAGTTAAGTTACTATAGCACAGAGAGGAGAAATTCTGGCAAAATATTTTTACTGTAAAATAAGGGTATTTAAGATATTTAAACCACTCATTTGGTAATTTTTCCGTTCATATGGTAATGGTTTCCCAAAATTCGGGTTTTAAAAATTATAGTTCTTATTGCCACATATTTAGTAAAAAACACAAAAGCAAAAAGTAAATTTAACCAAATAAAAGGTTTTTATGCCATACTAGAGGGTGCCATGATCAAATTCTCAAACTTTACCACATTTATCCAAATTGTTTACTTATTATAAAACCATATTTTATTATTAATTTTACGAAAACCATTACCGACTTGCTAGTTGTAAAAATAACCGAGCTTTTAGGTGTTTCCAAAGAGCCAAAAACTCGGTACATTTTACCACATTCTATTTGTTTCGACCACACTTTTTCTTATTGTATGAAAATAAACAGGGAATTTTTATAATATTCTATTGAATTGTGTTAAATTATTGCAATAAGTTAAGTATAATATTCAGTATGAATATTTGATATAATATTTTTTAAATATTATAACATTTTTGATTGTTCGTTTAGTAAAGCTTCCGTTACCGATGAAACAAATGAAAGTATTTGTAGAAGTGGAGAATTTGAAAATGAAGTCGAGAATATATTCATAGAAAGGAGGAAAACTGAGCTTCTAGTTCTGCTTTTATTTTATTTATTTATTCTTTTACACACGCATACATGAAATATTTATATCTTTAACACCGTTATTCATAGTTATATGGCTGTTTTAAATTTTTATGGTTTTTTCCATTTCGAGTTAGAGAAAAAAAATATTTGTGGTTTACTTCCATGTTTGGCGTTATTTGCACCAAACCAAAGAATGCAAAAAAAATTGTTGAAAGAATATTTGGAAATTTTCTGAATAAAAAAAACTAAATTCTTAAGCTAAACTGAATTTTTTTTTCTGAAAATTAACGTTGCTATAATTAAGAAGTATAAGTTCCAACATGAAAATAAATAATAGATAGTATTTGGATAAATAACGCTAGAAACATCTGCAAAAATAACTAAGAACTGCGTAAGCAAATATTTCAAATCTATTTACAAGATGTTTTGTAATAGCCAACTTTAGTATATATTTTCGAAATCCTTATCAAAAATGAAGTAAAAAAATAATCACACACAGTTAGAAATGTCTCGGAACAAATGGTTAAATTAGAACTTTTTTAATTGTTGTTTACCATATTTTACCTCATTTAGACAAAACAGACAACTCACCCTGAAAAAGATGGTATTTAAACTGTTAGCTGTGAGAAACACCATTTATTAACCGCCTTCACCTAATATGATTAAATAGCCAGAATTTTATGGCACCAATTAGGCCCACCTAATGAAGCATCTTAGTTCTTTCCAGCTGGGTACTTGTTATAGCTGAGAGGGCTAATCCGTTAATCTCATGAAAGTAAGAACGGGAGGTTCGAGTCCCAGCGTTGACACCACAATATCTCTTCCATTCTCTTCAACGCATGAAGAGGTTCTAGTGCCCTGAACAAATTTGTGACTCTGGACTATTAGAATACGATACTATTTTTAACGCATAGATGACAGTAACATAAAGCTGCTTAACACAAAAAGTCTAGTATTTCCCATTTCTTATGATAGGTGAGAGAACCAGATAAGATAAGCTAATTAAACCACATTCCACCGTTCATTTGATAAAACACAACTCAATTACAACCTTAATCAAATGCCCATTACCTAACGAAAAGCCAAGCTTTAATGTTCAGTTAAATTTATTTTTTATGGTCCCTTTCCTTTTCATGTTTTGAAACCATGCTAGCTGTAAATGGTAAAAAAGCCATGTAGTTTTCTATTCATGGTTTTCTTAACCATACTAGATGTAAACGATTTCAAAACTGTAAAGGTAAAAAATGTTCTTTACTGTAAACTTTATGATTGATTGGATGGGCAGACTGCTGCCGGTTATTTTACTGAAATTTTAGAATAAAAATTTTAACAGTGCACTAGAAGGCGCAATTTAAGACGAGTAGAAAATGGACACAGTATCGTAATCTAACAAATCATTTATGAGAAAGGTTTTATTTAAAATATGAAACACAGTTTGATTACTAGATAACTAAAAAATTTCCACGTTTCTTCAAACAATAAAACTGGTTTTTATATTTTTCAAGCCACCCAGGTAACTGGAAATTCGACAGAATTCAAGAAAGTTATGTTTCTTCTCACGTAAGCATTAAACTTCGACCCCTAATGACCATACATTTTTTATTTATTGCTTTTTAGGGATGTTAAAAATACATATTAAGATTAGAGATTAAGGAACAACCTGAATACTTGCTTTTATTGCTTAAGAATCAAAAATATTTTAAAAAAAGAAATGTAAGAAAATTTTTAATTGAGTTACACTCTAAATTAATTATTTTAATCATTATTTTATATTGCATTAAAAGCACTATCTTTCAAATTCGATAAAAAAAAAGTTATAAATATTTAAATTTTTGATTCTGAATACATATTTTCTTTGCTCAACATAGTGCAATTTGACTCAAATATAAATTCAACAACTTTTCCAAAAGACACCAACGAAGAATTTTTGAAATATAAACATTAAGTATTAAGATACAATTAAATAAACCAAAGTTATTTTGAAATTGAATCGTTAATAATAAATAATAATGCTTAATATATCTTCTTTAAGTCGCATGACAGAAAAAAAAATGCTCTATAAGAAATTCTGTTGAAACATTAGATCAAAAGATATGTGGTGTTAACTAAAGTTTCACGCTTAAATAATTTCTACTTGATATCAAGCTTAAAAAAGGTAAAACACTATTTCTTAAAAACTATTTTTTTTTCTGTATTTGCTATCACCAGGAACTATTTTCAAAATGATATATTGAAGGACTATGCAACGTAAATCTTGGAATACGTGGAATTTGTGGAAACTTGCCAAAATTCTATTTCTTTTTAAAAGAAGATTTTACTTTAGTACTATCATAAAATTTTCACCAAAACATTTGGGAAAAGCCTTAAATTGCATTTTATAAATTTTGTTTAAATTGCGTCTAAGCCTCTACTTTGTATTTGCTTTCGAAAAACTTTACTTGCAGGGAAATAATGAAAAAGAATTCGGTGATAACTTTGTTAAGATGAAAACTTAATTAGTTTCATGTCATCTTCGCGAAAAATCATTTTTTGTAAGTTGTTTTCAATCCACAATAATACTGCAGGATAATCTACCATTGTTACTCACTGTTGGAATTTCTATTCTAAAATTACGGTAAAATAACCGGCAGCAGTCTGTCCATCCAATTAACCGCAAAGTTTACGGTGAAGAACATTTTTTACCTCTACGGTTAAAAACCATGAATATAAAACTATGTTATTAAAAACCATAAAAAACATGTTATTAAAAAACCTTGGTTATTAAAAACCATGATTATAAAAACCATGAATATAAAACTATACGGTTTTTAGCCATTTGCAGCTAGCATGGTTTTAAAACCGTAAAAAATTTAACTGGACATTGGAGCAAAATGTTTGTTAGGTAAGGGACAGTGGAGTAAGATTGCGGTTCAATTGTGTTTAATCAAATGAACCGTGGAATGTGGTTTTATTAATTTACCTAGTTGCTTCACATATGGTAAGAGATGGGAAATACTAGACATGAATGAGCAAACTAAGTTAATTATTACTACTAAAAATAATAAATGAGGAAAAATTCACGCCTTCTTGTTGGGCATTTCTAAGTTCCGCCGACTCTTTCTTAAAGAAAAAAAGTCGTTTACAAGTAAAATAAAAAAGAGTATAACCTAATAACTTTTGATCAAATGATTGAATTTTCACGTACTAATAGGCAATTTTATGATTGAAGGGACGGATCATAAATATGCTAATTAATTTGTACTGACAATTTTTCAAGTTACGTAATCGAACACTAAAACGCACTTTCTCTGAATATTTTGCATTCTTAAAAGTCTAGGCAGGAGACAATCGAAATCTTGGATCCCATAACTTCAATTTCACGCAGCATGGTATCAAAAAAGCAGTATTTTTTAATTTTTTTTTCTCAAGAACTATTTGACCGACCGATTATGCTCACATTTTGGATTTTGTCTAAAATAAAATTGTTTTACTTGTATGCTTTATAAATTAAAAAGTTTTAGGAGATTATTAAAATAAATGATAAAAAATAATAAATAATTGAAAAACATTTTAATTTTTTAGAATTTTTTTTTAGATAAATGAGTTTTATAATTGGGGTGCAAAATTTGCTTAATCATCTACAATAGTTTTAGAAATATAAAGAATTACGCAAAAAGTGAAATACATTAAGGGGTCCAAACTTCTGAAGCTATGATTATTAAAGTATTGCAACCAAACTTTCGAAGATTGCGCCTATTCTCCTTCTCTAATGTTTTGAGAGTCAGGAATCGAAATCCGTCAAAAAGGCGTATTTATTTAGGAGAAGTACGGTTCATGTCTTAAAATATTATCTGTACAAATTAATTTGCATATTTAAGATTAGTAGCTCGAATTATTATAAAAATGTCTTTCGGCACGTAAAGAGCCAATCATTGGACGAAAAGTTTTAAAGTTGCTGTCTTTTTAATTTTATGCACTCTACATTAGTTTCGCTTTTTGAATAATTTTGATATATGAGTGTTTTCTGTTTACATTTCTGGACTACACATGTTGGAGTTATTGAAAGAAATAATTTTGACTTCGTGGTTAGATACATTCATGAATGTTGTTTGCCTTAAGCCCCTAGGAGGATACAAATAGAATTTTACGAAATTTTTAGTTTTTTTTCCGGCAGATACGGCATTTGTATTAGTTTCTATAAATACTTTTTGCACTCAAAATATAACAGAAATTATCTTGCGTAATTGATTTGATCATTATTGAAAGAGCTAAAAATATCGAGAGAATTCATTCTCCGCTAACGCTTTTCTATAAAACATTTTCTAAATAATTTTTTAATAATGAGACTCCTTTTTTAAGTTAGTATTTTTTTCAATAATTTAAATTTTTCTACACCTATTTTTTATTGCTCATAAAATATTTAATGAAGGATTGAATATGTGTAGAACATTTTTGAATATATAAAGCAAAAAAACTGAATACTTTAACATACAAAACACAAACACACTGATGTCTCTAACAGCTAATACTCGATAGGTCTATAATTTTAATACAGTTTTTATGTTATACATCGCGAATGTTCTGCTAATATTATAAGTCTTAATTCAAAAATCCAAAAAAAAAAAAAAAACATAAAGTATAAATACATATGTTTATACCTCCACAAATAGCAATCCTAATTTTAAGAAAATATGTCTTTATATTGAGCTTAATAAGTAAGTACCTTTTTAAAAGCAACATTAAAATTCTCTCTTCTGGTAATGAAGGTTGATTGAAAATAATATTTCCTTATTTTATTTTTTGATGCATTCCTTATTGATTTGGAAATGAGAGCAAACTGATGTATATGCTCATAGCTGCGAAACAAATAAATTTTATTGAACTGGTCTGTTTATTTTTGCTTGGTGAATATCATTGACCAATATTTCTTCCAGTGACTAAGAATTATTCTGGGAAACTGAAGTGTGAATGTGAAAAGTAACTGTAATCAATTTAATAAATTGAAAATAAATCTACGAGTTTCATAGATTCAGAAAGTTGAACTGTCTGTATCTGTAACCCAGCTCTAACATAAAGTGTATGGGCTTCAGAAACAGTATTTTTAAATAAAGTTTTCAAAGCATTAAATTATATAACTTCCCTTCCCATTTACAGAAAATTTTTATGATTCTAAAGTTTTGCTCAAAGGAGTAGTATGCTTATAGAAGGTTTGCCAAATTTTATAATTTTGTATTAATAAAAAGTGGATAACCATAACCTTTTGGATACGGCTCTTAGTATGCTAACATCCATTATTCTGGTACACCATTTGTACCAGCCGTCATCAAAAAGTCATCAAATTATCACAAACATACTCCAGTCTACCCTACAATTTAACCACTTCATTTCCATGGTCTACGTATGTGGACATTCGCTTCTTAGCTTTAAAAACAAAACTGTAAGAACATTTATAGTTTTACCCTCATTGAAACATTCGAAGACGTTTAAGCTTTCTGGGAATTTTAATAGATGCAGAACATGTACGCTATTTGGGTAGAATTCCACGAAAACAGAAGTGAAGAAATTGATATTTACTTAATATTTAAAAATAATGCAGTCAAGAACATGCGGGTTCACGCCCTTGTATCTTCGTATGTATGGCGAAATTTATGGCAGCGTAATATTTATGTGCAATCTCATAGTATTATGAGTATTTAATTTCATATCTATTTAGCAATAATTTAATGTGTATTTTATTTGTTTTATGTTAGGGTACATGCGTATATTCAATAACTTTAAATTTTCGTTTTTTTCTCTCCATAATTTCGAAATTTTGTTCCGAAGAATTAGATTTTTTTATAATTAATGTTAGATTATATTCAATAACTATTTATTTTGAGGGGTTTGCTTAGCTAAATAGTTTTGAAACTGAGATTTAATGTAGTATTCTCTTGTACTCAGATAAAACTTCGTATATTTTAAAAATGTAATTTTTTTATAAGTAGTTTTTAAATGTATTCATTACTGTATTTAAATTGACCATAATATTACAACATGCTTGTTTGTTCCTACTTTCGACGCAATTCAACACATGAAATATTTATACTTTTTTACTTATTTAAAACCGGAGGACCACGCCTGTGCACCTAAAATTACGAAACCCCCTGGCAATAAAATTCATATTTTGTTTGTCTTATTATGACTTAGGGTAGTAAAATAGAATTTCGGAACTGTAAAATATTTTTTGTATTGTTCCTTATATACTACAGTAGCGATGAGGCTAAAATAAACTAAAAATAGCGGACTCAGAAACGACGGTAAAAGAAACGGGATAATGTACCATTTCCTTAATCTCTTTTGCCAAACTGTTTAAAACATATAAACTACAGAACGGTTTTTGAAAAATCTATTTAACCTTGATCCATTAGCCTTATGAGTTCCTGACTTGAAATCTTATAGGCAACTCTTACATGATCAATATTACGGTCATTCCTTAGGAGTTATCTCATTTATTGATCGTTTACGAACGTCTTTCCTGAATACTGACGAGCTATTGACCCTGATTCTACTGACCTTGATTAAATATTTGTTGTACATCAGTATACTTCAACACTAATTAATTTAGTTATTCGTGTTCCAAACTTCTTCAGCATAAAAAATAACATTATTATCAGGCTTTATTATCGGAAAACAGTAGGATAGTTGGGCTAATTATCTCGAATACCTATAGTTAAATTTAAGCTAACTCTTTTATGACGGAATATTTTAAGATAGAATGTTTTAGCTGATTAATGAATTAATGCTTTTATTTACTACTATATTTAATTATTTTGAAGTAAATTTTTTAATGGATCATCGGCAGAGAGGATAAAAGGAGATAAAAAAAAAATTGAATACATAGATGTGTAGCAGCATATTAATAATAATATCCTTTCACTATTTAACATTATGTAAAATAAGAAGATTAGTTTTGTTCTATGAAAAGTATATTTGATTATGCCATAGCGTTTTTTTAAATTAAATTTTTCAATTCACACAATCAATTTTGCAAACTCAAGATTGAGTTATGAGTAAGCAGGAACAAACAATATGTTGTTTTTGGAAACAATTCATGTTTACAGTTATTTTGTAGGAATAAAATATGAAATGTTTCTTAAGCAACATAAAGTAAATAAGTCTTTAATATAAAATGATAAGTTTATTAAAATGAAGCTTAGACTCTCAGAAATAAAACTCTCCTTGATCAATATTTCGTCAGCAGTCCTTGATCAATATTTCGTCAGTAGTCCTTGATCAATATTTCGTTAATTTTGAGAATGATTTCGTCACGAAATTACGTGATTTGTGACGAAACGGGAAGTCAGAAATATGTGACGAAAATGTTTCCTCAACTCGAAAACTCATAGTAGTGCATTGCGGGAGATAGTTAATTGGAATGACGAAACTAGGATGAAGAGTAGATGATCGAAAATAAAGTGACGCAATAATCCGACTGGAACTTATGGCTGCCAAGGAGTCTCGTACCAGGTAGACCCCGGGATCGAATCCATAGTGCATGGATGTGATAATTCTCTGCTCTGTTTGTCTTTCTTGTGTTATTAAGGCGACATTGCCCCAGTTATATGGTTCTTACAATAAAGAGATTATTGGAAAAAGTTAGATACATTAAGCAGTTTTGCTTTAATTGGAAAAAAAATAGAATGACGAAATATTTCTTTATCATTGACGAAATTCGCTTTCTCGAAAAAGTGAAGGTAGTTATTTCGTCAACTTGACAAAATGTTCGCTTGAACGAAATTATGGATGAAATTGAAGTTTTGAAGTCAGATTATTGCTACCAGGAAAAGGTTTCGTCAAAAAACGAAACAAAATTTTGTGAAATTTGAGAATCCATTTTTTACAGTGTATTCTCATGTATACAGTGTATACAGTGTATGTAGCATTAATCTTTTCTAACATATACTAGTCAAGAAAACTAGAGTAATTCATAGCCTATCTTTCTACACAAGAAAAATTCTTATGAAGTTTTTGTCTATATATTCTTTAAAGGCTGAGAAGTAAAATTCTAAGACACCTTTGCACTAAACACAAAATGATAAATACAAGAAATTACCAGTTTTTCACAGTAATTTCATTCATTTAGTAGTAATAGTAGTAATAGTTGTAGTAATAGTAGTAATAATAGTAGTAATAGTAGTAATAATAGTAGTAATAGTAGTAATAATAGTAATAATAGTAGTAATAGTAGTAGTAATAGTAGTAATAATAATAATAGTAGTAATAATAGTAGTCATAGTAGTAATAATAGTAATAATAGTAGTAATAAAAGTAGTAATAGTAGTAATAGTAGTAATAATAGTAATAATAGTAGTAATAATAGTAGTAATAGTAGTAATAATAGTAGTCATAGTAGTAAGAATAGTAATAATAGTAGTGGGTTTGTTCACAAATGTATTCTCTATCCATTAGTTTAAAGCAAATCCATAATGCGCATATGAAATAATGATAGCATAATTAAAAAGTCAAGCATAACTATCAGTGTAAACATTTTAGCTTAAACAAATTAACATAACGTTTGTAAAATTTTGATGAATTATCTTTAAAAACAGAGCGTTTTATCCAAAAATGCACTGTTAGAAAGTTTTATATTAAAATAATTGGCACTTTCAACTAATTACATGGTTGAGTTTTATCACATGTTTGCGTATGGCGTGTTAAAGTTATAACTTTCTATACTAACACTAACTATATTAAGAACTTTCAAATATATGTCGAAAATGTTTTCTCAGCTCGGAGCTTCATGACAGTGCATCGCGGGAGACTGTTATTTAGAGTGACGAAAGTTACTCTAAATAACAATCAACAGTTAACTAGAATAACGAAACTATAATAAAGACGAGACGATCGAAAATAAAGTGATGAACAAACCGACTTGATGTATGGTAGTCCTTGTAAGAGGAAGATCCCTGGGCTCGTATCCCGCTTCGGGAATTTGTGTAATTTATTTCTTCGTTCTATCTGTCCTTCAGTGTGTGGTTTAGGCACACCTACAATGGTACACAGGAGAAAGTGATTATTAGAAAAGTTAAATACATCAAGCGCTGAGAGTTTTTTTTCTCATTTTTTTTTTTTTTCGTTTTATAGAAAGAAATAGAATAAAGAAATGTTTCTTTAATTTCGATCATATTCGTTTCCTTCAAGAAGTGACGATAGTAATTTTGTCTATTTAACGGAATTTTTGCTTGAACCAGGAAACGGTTTTGTGGTAAAATTTGAGCATCTATTTCTTATAGCGGGTTAAGAGTTTAAAATATCACGTTCAATCGATTCCAATCATTGGTGCTAAAGGATCTCAAAAGGTTATGGGACATCACAATTTCAGATAGGAGAAGAGTTTTGAATTATCCAATTCGATAACTCGCTTTGAGATACATTAACTGTTATTTTTTCTTTATGTTAAAGAACTAATGAATCAACATGGAATTTTATATCCTTGCAAACATCTAGGAGACAAACGTTTGAAGATAATTGAAAATTTACTTACAAAAACTGTAAATTGCCAATTTGTCTTAAATTTAATATTTTTGGAGTTTTTATGATATGTTATGAAATCGGCTGATAATTGTGTAGATCATAAAAAAAAACAATGTACGTAAACTATGGTATATTACAATAGAACTATAAATAAAACTGTTACGTTAGACACGTATGTGTCAAAACAATATGTCAAAAATTATCAAAATCTAAAAAGTAAAATTTGTGTTTTAATGTAAATTTTAGTATTCTCATCTCAAGTAACACATTATACGTATATTCAAGGTTAAATACTAAATTTTCACTTATATTAAACAGATGTTGTGAAGAATTCATTTGAAATATATTACATTAATATTCTTGAAATATATATACTAACAAATCATCTGCTGGAAGCTATATAGATGTAAAATGTTTTGAAAAAGATATTCTTATAACAGAAAAAAAACTTTATTGTAATAAGTACTATGAGTTTAATAGATGTAAAATGTTTTGAAAAAGATATTCTTATAACAGAAAAAAAACTTTATTGTAATAAGTACTATGAGTTACTAAAAGTGTTTGAATTTTTAAAAAAAATAGTATTATTGAATTACAAGTTTAATGGAGTTAAAATTCCCATTTTATTATTGGGTTAAAATTCCCATTGATTCACTTTAAAGGCAAAATTTCAAATTTTTAAGCTACAATTTAACTAGAATTTGAAAAGTTTATTGACGCTATTTTAAGCAACTGAAATTATTAAAGATTTGCTTAAATTTTTAAACAAATAATGAATACATGATATTGCATCGATCAAAACTTTCATCATCAGATCGGTGGAACACTGTTAGAATTTTCATTCTAACAGTGTTCATTTTAAAATTACGGTAAAATAACCGGCAGTAATCTCTCCATCTAATTAACTGTAAAGTCTACGCTAAAGAACAATTTTACCTTCATGGTTTTGAAACCGTTTACAACTAGTACGGTTAAAAAACCATAAATACTGGGTTTTTCGTTAGGTAATGAGCATTTGATTTGGTTGTGGTTGAGTTGTGTTTTATAAAATAAAATAACAGTTCAATAAATTGTTATTTAACCATTTTTCTGAGAAATTTCTGACAGTGAAGAAAATGTTGAGTGAAATTTTAATGAATTTTAAGAAATAATTAAAAAAAAAGGTTATATGAAACTTACAAACAAAATTTTTTCTTGTATTCAAAATCGTATTATTTCAAAGCTTGGCAAAGAAACAATTGTTCCATATACTTACAACCAAGCTTATCATGTCTTTAAATTCAGGAATTTAAGTGCTTTCGAAATGTCTTTTAACGTTTTATCCTTCTTAATTATGTAATTCAAAAATGTAGCCGATATCTAAAATTAGAAGTTGGCAAAAGTGTGTGGATGTATTTTTTATAGTAATAATCTGTTAAAAGTAAAGATCCTGTTACAGTTCCCATGGGAGTTACTGATTTTTTGTTTTTGTTTATAAACAACTTACTTCAGGACAACTCATTCAACTTATTTAAACTACTTATATTTCCATTAATAACATTCAAATTACTATACCCTAAGTTAATAAATTTCAAACCGTATTTTTTTCTATAAACAAGGTGTTCCGTAACAACCACCCTTAATAATTTTTTTTAGTAAATCTTATAAAAATTAAATGAAAAAATAAAAATGGAGTCACAAATTATTTTTAAGTAAGTTAAAAACAAAACGTTCTCAAAATTTATGAACCTTGATTGGAGAGGGAAAGATTAAAAATGAACTCACCAGCTTAACAGCTCGAAGGAACAGAGCCATTAGAAATACGTTCAAGTTTCTTTCGGTAATCAAACTGATTTTTATCTTATTAATTCAGTCTTTCTCATTAGTGTGTCTTCAAATATCGATAATGATTTTGTTTGTTTCTTCTCTTAAATATTTATTTGTGACTCCTATTTTTCTACATTAATTTTTGATAAAGATTCTAAATAAATGCATATATATATATATATATATATATATATATATATATATATATATATATATATATATATATATATATATATATGTTAAGGGGAATTGGTTACTGATGCTCTGCTTAGAGCTATGTGCATATCAAAATGTTAGTCATAATTTTTAGCAATAAAGATTCATAGACTCGAGAACTATAAGTATATAAGGACATTTCTGGACCTCGTATTTAAGGACAGAATCCATCATTCAATGCTGTATAGTTGATATTTCTTTTAATCAAAAAAAGGGTCAAAGAAAAATAATAAATATGTTCTTATTTGCAGTAAAGATAATTACATTTCCTTATGTGCAGATAGAAAACATCCAAAAAGCTTTATGGGATTTTCGGTTTCCGTTTTATAATCCCAGAAACCTATGAAAAGACGAAGCATATGCGAAGTATTGATTATCAATAAACCCTTGTTGGAAGCATGCTAATAATTAATAACGAACAAAACTTGACCAGTGATATATAATTAAAACAGCTTTAAGTGCTTCGTTTATGCAACCAATTTTAGGTTAGTTAAATTCAGTTAAAAACAACACTCAAGTTTTTCTTAATGTAACCTATTAAGAAATTTATTTTCTATTATTGCATAACTTAGAAAAAAGATGTCTGTAAAATATATATTGAGAAATCTCTGGAATTATAAACTTGTTTTATCTATAAGTTAATCAAGAATGCTCTGTACTCTGTAAGAATTACGGATCCTAAAATTACGGTTAAATAACTGGCAACACTCTGTCTATCCAGTTACTTGTAAGGTTTACGATTAGGAACATTTCTTTACTTTTACGGGTTTGAAATTGCTCACAATTAAAACCGCAGAAAGAAATATTCAGTTTTGCAGCCATTTGCAACTAGCATTGTTTCGAAATAGTAAATATTAAATTAAACTGGACATTAGTGTTAGGTTATGTTAGGTTTTTTGTTAGGTAATCGACATTGGAGTTAAGTTGTGGTTGAGTTCTGTTTTGTCAAATGAATCGGGGAATGTGGTTTAATTAATTTATTTGGTGTTGTCATCTATCATAAGGAAGGGAAAATACTAAACTTCCTTGGATTGTGCAGCTCTATGGTGCTGTCATTAGTGCGTGAATGAGAAATTCATGTTCCGATAATCCAGAGCCACCAATTGAGGAGAGGGCTGAATTCAGGAAACGCCTAATGTGTTGAAGAAATAGAGGTAATATTGTGGTGTCTACCCTGGATTTAAATCCCATTCAGACTGTTAGGAAATTTACAGATTAACTTATTTGGCTAAAGTATGTACACGGCTGCTACTTCATAGAGTGTTATCTACACGCTTATTATTAAGAGATTATAAGGCATATCCACTGTTGTGCTATGTGTTGATGAAAAATAAAAATATGTATAGCTTTTAGCATTCGAAGCTGTGGACCTGGTTGGTGTGAATGAAATTTTGGTTTTTTAACCGTTTTAGGTGAAAATGGTCAATAAACGATTTTTCTCACTGTTAACATTTGGATAATTTCTTTTGTATTGTTATTTGACTGTTTTAGTTGAATATGGTAAAATAACAATTAAATAAATTGTGATTTAACCATTTTTTCAAAGAAATTTTTAACAGGATATACTTGATAGCCTTTCAATGAAAATTTACTTCAATCGCATTATTCAAACTTACTGACTCAACAGCAACACGAACCAGTTTATCAATTAGTGTTAAATATCACCTGAATCTCAACATATTGCAAGTCAGTTTTCTGTGTACTACATGATGTTCATAAGTTTTTATTTTCAAAAGTACTGAAAGAAAAGAAGTCCCTTTTCACATTTTTTTTTCTTTCATTTTGTAATATTGTGTGTTTTTCTTTAATTTGACCAAAGTGGTCCGATGGTGGGCCGGTTTTATGAAAATTGGATTTAAGAATCTGAGTAATATAACCTAAAGAAAATCAGTGCAGAGGGAAAGAATGCATGTAATGAGAGTCCTATAGAATAGATAATTATAAAAAATTCCACAAGTTAACTCTTATGACTAGCGTGATCTGATACGTTCCAACTTCTAACCACGATATCAGTAAATTCACTCTTTGTTCTCAATCTGTATTCTAAGAATATCCATCTACATTTTCCCACACCCACTTTGTAGACCCTTACAATTTATGATTAATTGAATCGATTAAAAATGAATCTATTGTATTTTCTTTTCTAATTCACACGAAGCTGTAAATTTGTAGGTTAAGGTTAATTTTTGACTATTGTTGGTGCTGGTAGAAACTTTTGACTGAAATAATAATGTTACTCATGCGGCAATGGTTTTTGAAAGAGTTAGGTAAAAGTGCGTGTCATGCTGAAATATGCATAACATGTTTCCTAACTAAAAGTTAAGGAAACTAGTTAAGGAAAAACTAAATTATTATCTTATTTAATCCTTTTCTCAGTAAATTAAAATCATTAATGTAATCGGCAATCTTTTAATACCGCAACCTTGAATTGAGAGCGGAATAAAATCTATTTTTAGAGATTCTCTCTACATCTTATGGTTTGAATTCATTAAAATTCGTTATTATTTGTCAGACCTTCTTTTCTGTCAACACATTTGAATGCGTAAGTCTAAGAAAAAGAGCCTTGGTAATAAACTCAATCAATTAATAGTCTATGCATAGATTTCTTAACATTCATATTATTTTATAACCGTCGTTAAACAGCGATCCCAATTTTTGTGTTCAACTCCGTAGCCTTGTAATTCTGAACCCAATCCAGAAGACAAGGGAATTCCTGGATCAAGTATTAGGAGAAATTTGCCATCGTGGAGGAATATTTGATGGGACTAACTCGCCTTTGCGTTACATGGAGAGAAAAACCAAGAAAAATTCCCACGGTTAGTCTGACGGCAAAGGGAATCTTACCCATGATCCACCTACAACTGAGGATATATTATGTCAAAACTGGTATTGATGCGAGCCGGGTGCGGAATTCGCATCGATCAGCCATCGATGGAATTCGAACCCAGTTTACCTCATTGGAAGGCGAATGCTCTATCTCCTGAGCCACCACGATTCGACTTAACTTTCATTGTCGAAAACTATTCTAATGTATACATAACACTCTAATTTTTGATTTTTTTTGTGGACAATTGTTTCCTGTGGGGCTAAGCCATACAGCCACACCCTCCGAGCCATTTACAATTTTTTTTGTATATTTTTATTAATTCATATGTACATAAAAATGAAGATTTCCCTTTACTTTGGAGAAATTAAATGTTGAAAAATTGAAATATTGAAAAAAACACTTTTCATTTAAGCAATTTATGATGTTTAATATGTAATTGCTAACTTGTATCGCTATATAATAAAATAATGAATAATTGGAAATGCATCAATCAAGATCTTCTTCAACTAGTGTTAATCATCATCTTCAAGATTAATGTTTTACTAATAATTCTTTGACTCAACTCTCTACCTTCAACTACTTTAACGAACTTTCATAACAGTGAGTAACTGACATTATAATTTTTATATCATTGAAAAATGTAGCACGTTTCAAAAATTTTTAATGGTACAAAAATAGGTTCTTATTGATGTATTGGTTTTCTTGCAATAAACTCCCTAAAAATACATGCTTCTATCAGCTATTTTATCATAAAGATTTCTTCACCGTTCACTCTACACTATTTATATGGGTCAATTGTTCACATACCAATAAAAATTATCCACACTATAACGTATAGCATTGTCTTTTGTAACTATAATTTTTATTTTAAATATGGAAAAGTGTTGATGACATTTTTTTCAATTAATAACCTACACCCAGAAAAAAATATGGTAAAGAAAACCAGAATATGCTGAATGGCAGCACTAAAATAGAAGTGTTTTTATTAAAGTGCTGTGGTAATATTAACAATAAAATATAGTTTTATAATATATGATAAAATTTGTTAGGTGTGAAAAAATTTAGAAATTTTATCATGATACCTTAAAGCAGGGCATAAAATCCATTTATTCGGTCAAACTTACTTTTCAGTTTTGTATTTTTAACTAAATGTGTGGAAATAAGAAATATTAAAAACCGTAAACCGTTACAATTATCAAATAAATGGCTTAAATAACCAATATTTCGTTTTAACTAACTAAAGTTATGATTTCTTATCTTATTAGAAATGCCTTTACCATACAGTTTGGTAATTTTACAAGAATTTTTTTCTCTCTGCAAATATTTTAAAATATTTAGTGATTTCAATGATAATGTTTTCCAAATTTGATTTTAACTTTTAAAAAAGTTACTTACATTTTGCTATCATTAATTAATCAATTTGGATAAATGTTTGAAATGTTTCAAATATACATTATTTCTTCATTAAATGATAATCCTATCAACAACGAGGGTTTGCTAAATCTACATTAAGCGAACTTATTTTCAAAATTAACGCGAAAACTAAATCTTAAACGGAATGCTTGAATTGGGTACTCATAAATTTCAATTCAGATGACAGGCTTTACTGTCAGCTTAATAAGGAATTAAATGAAATTCCCATCCAAATGTTTTCTCAATTGCTAGCTACATCTTTAATTACTTTTCTATGCAACCTGATAAGGATTAAAAGCTGCTTTCTATCTTTGTACGCATATGCTCATGACATTGAGCATACAAGAGATGTTTGTGAAAAGTATGGGATGAATGTTTAATTAAAATAGTCAATTTTGAGAGCTTAAAGAATATGAAAATACCCATATGCTCAAGAAATTGAGCAGGTATTCAAGAGATGTTTCTGAACAGTATGGGATAAATGCTTAAACAGAATAATCGATTCTTAGAACGTAATACGATAATACGCATATGCTCATGGCATTGTACAAGAATACATAGAAAGTAATAGATGTTTCTGAAAAGTATGGGATAAATGGTCAATCAGAATCGTCAATTTTGAAAAGAATCTGATAATACGCATGTAGAAAGAATCTGATAATTTAGTTAAGATATGTTTATGACATTGAGCCGGTATACAAGATATGTTTCTGAAAAGTATGGGATAATGATAATGATTTTTAAATTGATCTGAAAGTAATTGATGTGGTCAAGGTGTAAGTTTTGAATTTTATCAAAAAATATTTTCAAAACTTGTTTAAGAAAAATTCAAACATGTTTTTTTTTTTGGTATACAACAGGCAATGGTTATTGGTTTAAAATGTGATTACATTTATAAACAGTCAAAATGGTTTGTGGTATAATTTGATTACAGCTTTTGATTCGGATTGCAATTATTTTTGGTATCTTTACAGAACACACTTCATGTAGAATTTTGATCTCATTTTTATTGATTTTTTTTTCAAATTTTTGTTTAGTTTTCATTATAAAGTAGTAAATTAGTTTTAGTGAATATTGACTTTCTTTCTTCTTCGTGTGATATATTTTTCTGAAAAGGTACAGAATTTAAATTAAATAATGATTCCAAATAAGAAAAAATATCACTGTAAAATTTTTATTTATGGCCGTTGTTTAATGAAAACCATTAAACGGTTTAATTACGATTTTCAAACATTATAAGAACTAGGGATTACGTATCATTCTAAATTAAAATTTGTAAATTCAAATTTCATTCTAAATTAATTGTCTAATTAAATACTAAATAAAAATAATTATAAATTAATGACAGTTTTCGTTAATGAACTAATAAAAATTATTATGTTTAAGTTTCCATTAGAAATGAAGAGAACATTCAAATTGCGTGAAAACATTCTAAGAAATTCCATTGTAACTTATATTTTTAAAATTATACTTATGGAATATAAAAATGTTTTAAAAAGAACATGAATCTACAAGGTATAAAAGGAAAACTTAGGTGTGTAAATGATCGCCAAAGTTGTAAATAATCTGACAATTAAATTATTTTTGAACTCGTTTATTTTATTTTTTTAATTTCTAACTTTTTTTAAGAATATTTTAAAAGCACTGAGACAAACTAACTATACACTTATAGAGACCACGAGAATTTCAATTTAGTATAAAATTTTTATCACGCCGCAGGACTAGTTTATACTACAATATTAGAAAAATTCTCGAAAAAATGGAGAATTAGCAATTTACTTAATTGTTATTTTACCGTATACTGTGAGAAAAACCGTTTAAAAAGCCAGGATTTTATCACATGACCTAAGACCACTTAATGAAGCCTCTTAGTTCCTTACAAATTACATATTATAGCCGAGAGGGCTACTCGGTCAATCTTATGACCGACTGAACGGAGGTTTGAGTTCCAGCATTAACACCATAAAATTTCATCCCTTCCCTTCAACATAATTAAGAGTTTCAGTGTCTTGCACTCGCCAACTTGTGACCCTGGACTATTAGAATATGATACTCTTATTTACACATAGATGGCACCACCATAAAGCTGTGTAACCCAAAAAGTTTAGCATTTCAATCTCTTACAATAAGTAAGACTACTACATAAAGTAATTAAACCGCATTTCATGGTTCATTTGATAAAACTTAACTCAACCACAATCTAACTCCAATGCCCATTACCTGACGAAAAGTCTAGCTCCAAGTATAAATTTCGTTTTTATGGTTTTGAAATCACGCCTATTGTAAATGGTTAAAAACCATTTAATTTTCTATTCATTGTTTTTTAATCACACTAGTTGTAAACGGTTACAAAACCATAAGGATAAAAAATGCTCTTTAGCCAGTAAACTTTACGATTAATTGAAGGGACAGACAACTGCTGGTTATTTTACCGTAATTTTAAAATGAAAATCGTAACAGTTTTTTCACTACAAATGGTGATTAGTTATGTCGAGATAAAGGGGTAAAAGGTAATTATTGGAAATTCAGTATAGTTTTATATAATAGTTAAACTGGTTTTGATGATTTTAATCCTACTTCTACTGTGATTGACTTCAATAAGGTTTCATCTGAATTTGATAAAGTGTTCTTCACTTTTCTAGATTTATGTATTTGCGATATTTAATGTGTATATATTTTTATTTTAATAACCATATGAATTTTTAAAGTATACCTTAAAGGTAATGATTACATAGCAGCAAAATGTTGATATTCAGGAAGAAACTTAAGTGCCAAATGTTTTACCCTAAAATTGGTAAAAATTTTATGCGATTACAATATTAGTTTTTTAAACGCTTTTATCATGATCTTTTAAAATATACTGACAGTTTTGATGCATAGAATATTCAGCTTTTAAGTCAATATTTAGCTTTCAAGTCAATCTTTAGCTTCGACATTCAGTTTTTCCAACTTTTCTTTGTCTTGATCGTTTAACGTTAGATCAACGTTGCCTTTTTTTCCCCTCATATTTGAGTGCAATATAATGGCATCTATCATTTTTTGTGATCCTTTAGAAAAATTCAATTCATTTTAGTATTGAAATTAAAAAAAAATAAATAGGAACTATTCCTAAATCATCTTCTTTAACAAGCACTTATTTGCGAGCAACGTCAATCGAAATCAGAGTTCAAAAATTAATCTTCATAAAAAAGAACAGAGTGCTAAAGAACAAGAATCACAAACAGAAAGACTCCTAATTGACTCAGAATGAAAATAAGAGCAATTTGTAATGTCTCGCTCAGGAAATGAAGTAAAAAAAATACCAAAATGTTTCCAACAAAAAAACTTAAAAAAAATCTCGTATTTTACCTTGTATCAATGAAACCTTTCCTTTCGTTCTTTTTTCTTTTTAAAAAATATCAGCTAAATGTTTCAAGAAATGCTTTCAGTCACCCATTTGAACATAATTCTGATTTAGAATTCACGAAATTAGGTCGAATTGCTCCTCTCGCAGGTAGTTCAATTAATTTTAGTAGTTCAAGAAAACTACCACTTTTTAAAAGCGGAAATAAAATAAAAAAACAGTGATCAAATTACTGACGAAGCATTTTATTTTTATTACCGTAATGACATAAAGGAAGTGCCAAAATTATGCATTGAACGGAAATAAAGCCGTTTCCCTTTTACTTTCTAATTTTGCTGTGTAAAGTAATGTCGGAAATTAATTTAGAACTTTTAATTGCTTTGGACTCCAGTTTTTTGAACGTGCATTGCTGATAAAATTGCTTTAAGAAAATAAGAAGTTGATATAAAATAGAATTTTAAGAGTATAACTTTACTTTTAACCTTAAACGACCACATACCCAATGGTTGAGATTTTTTCCGATCTTATTTTAAAATTATTTTATAGCTGAAATCGTTGTGAACAATTTATGCAAGTAAATTTGGAATGAACTCTGTTTGATAAAAATTGTTAGATTTCGTACTTTATTTGAGAGCATAATCATCGTGTAATTGATTGGATATAAGTTTTTATTGCATCTTCTAAAGTTATAAAAATTGACTATTAATGGACCATTTTTAGCCATAAGCTAGAATTTTCTAAAAGTAATAAATGGAGCTATCCTTTTTACCTCTAGAGGTCATCTGTGAGATGTTTTTGGTTTTAGTGATGATTTTTTTTAGATTGATTTACTTAAAACATAACTCTTTCTTTTGTATTTATTTCTGCTTTACAGCCCTGTAGGAACTTAAAGAATAAAAATAGATTCTGAAATGTTGAGGCGAGTGATTGAATGTTAGATGAAATTATATTTAGGTAGAACATTTTCCGGAAATTTCAATCAATAATGTTTGTTGTATCCTAGGTTCAACTTATCGACGATGTAACGTTAGATATATATTTCTTTGGTTTCTGGGTAATTTTATTTTTTATTTCGGTGAATCCTGTATCCCTAAATAAGTAATTCAATGGCCAATGCTTGTACTAGAAATGAAAATTTAATGATTAACGTTGAATTTATTGAAAAGTAAAACCGAACCAGGAAGTTTGTTTCTAAATCTTACTTTAAATGTATTAAAATTTAATAATATTCCAGACAGCATGCATCTAACAAACTGAATATGCTATTATGTGGATTTTATTGAGTGCCCACATTAAAATTATATTGTAATTAGCTTATTGCTTATGGTCAATAATACAAATAATAATTTTTTTTTTGAACAACCTTTTTTTAAAATTATGTCAAATTTGTGTCTTTGCATAAATTACATTCTGATTTTACAGCTCTGATTTTAAATATTATAAAAATTGAAAAATTTGACGTTAGAAAGTCTCTTACTTTATTTATATGTTTTTTACCTATATAAATTAATTTAAAAATTTAGCGAGTCTAGTCTACATATTTCACAATATTTTTAAACATTAAAAAAATCAAAATATTAGGAGAAATTTTTATGTGATCTAAAATATTTGAATATTTTAATATAGATACTAAAACTCAATGATAAATGAAGAAAAAAAGTTGCTTAATATTTTTTAACATAACATTTAGCATCGACCACTGCATATAAATGATCCTGCATTGACAAGTTTTATAACAAATAAAAAAGTTTTTGGTAGTCTTTTTTTATCCACGTTACCCAAAGTTATCTAAATGTCATGCACTATCTCAGCTTCGTTTGTATGGGCGACTTCTAGTTATTTCATTACTATCCCACATAAATTTTTTATTTGGTTTAAAATCTGGTGAATAAGATGGTCACGGCTGTACTATCTGTCCTTACTGTGGGAGCGACGTTGGCCCGCCTAATATGGTGCCCCTGTAAGAGAGGTCAACGAAATCGCCCTGTATAGGCCTGAATTGACGGATGTTAACGCAGGTGGGCATTGGAAAAAAAAATAGATGGTCACGGTAGTATTGTAATTTTGCTGTTGCTTCAACCAGATCTTATTTGATTTTGATATATCTGGTGAAGCTAAATCTTGTAGGAAAATTAAAATGTTGATATAGAGGGTGCACTTTTTGAATTGGAAATGTATCTAAATGTACAACATTTTTTAGCGTCTACATAAATTTTAGCTCTAATCTTGTCTTTCAAAAACGAATACCTCTTATAATCACAAAAAGAGTTCTTATAATCACTTGAAAAAATGAGATGGTGCAATTTAAGATTGTGATGGGTGGGGCTTGGAAAATTGGAAAAAAATTATTGATTAAATTATGTTCTGTGTGTCTTAGGGCAATCAAGGTATTCTAGTTTGGAGGATTAAGAAAGAAGCATTTAACAAACGGTACATAAAACGTTCGGAAAAGTAAAAATAAAAAAATGAATAAAGTAAGATACTTTATAATGGGAAATTTTTCAATTATTGTAATATTTTGAATCATACCTGTAACCAAAACAAAACAAATTTTAGTTCTGTAATATTTCCTATGAGAGTTAGATTAATGTTATAATAATAAAGTTATGTAGCTTAAATTAAATATAGTTGTAAGAACTGTTTTTATTTATTGCATAATTATGGTAGCAACAGATGACCGAAGTTTTCAAAGAATATAATAGTAATAATAAGTAACAAGAAGTGATAGTATCTTTATTGTCTAACTTTTTCTTTTTTTTTTTTTTTTTTTTGTTCAATTCGAAATTTTTCGACAAACAAAACCGGGTGACTTCTCTTATATAATATTTCATTTTAATTTTCGCAACTCATTAACTATTTTATAATGTGACAGTGTGGAATTGAATTAAAAAAATAAGGTATTATTAATGATTAGGACTTTATTTTGAATTATCTATTTAATCGAGAGAAGAATAGGTTTTGTAAAGAGCGTCTTCCGTTTTGAATTTGATTTAGATCGCTTTGGAAAATATAATAATATATTAAGTGGTTGTTTGATTGATTCATCTATCTTTTGCTATCTTAAATATATGGATTACTTCCTTTATAGGTTTTCTTAAGTTATTATCTTTGTCTACATTAGTTCTTAGTAATTACTATTATGGTTAAAAGTTATTTTATAACATCTTTATTTAATATGGGTAGCAAATAGTTAAAATTGAAAATGCATAGTGGAACCACAGCCCATAAGTATTTCGGATAGTTTGAAGTACTTTATTTATATATATACACAATTTTTGTATGCTACCTTGAATAAAACTATAAAAAAACAGATAGCCATTATCATAAAATAAAACAATTATCTCCCATTGTATCACGTCTATCAATCGAAAAAAAAAAAAAAATGGTGGATCTCAAAATAAAATGCTTTAAAATGTTCAAGAAAAATGCTTTAAATTTTCTGAAATATGATAAATATATTTTTATTTTACCTCTTAACTTTTATTCTTTCCGTGCTGAAATAATTTTCAGCTTTTAAAAATTAAATTTTGATTATCAAAATAAAAACCTTTAACAAACTTAAAGTCATCATTTTGGATGATTTTTGAGCAGAAATTTACTTTGCGTAAAAATTACTCACTACACTGAGAAAAAAATAAAGGTCAAAATTACTAGAACACGGTAAAATCTACCGTGTTTTTGGCTCTATGGTAACGCTGAAAAACTAGGTTTTTTTTTACCAATGCGATTTAATAATGATTTTAGCGAAACTAACAATAAAATATAATTTTAAAATTTGTTATAAAATTTGGTAAAAGTGGTAAGATGTGGCAATTTTATCATGATACACGGAAGAACGGCATGAAAACCATTTATTCGGTTAAATTTACTTTTCAGTTTTATATTTTTTACTGAATGTGTGGTAATGAATACTGTGAGTTTGAACACTAGAATTCTCGGCAAACCGTTACCCTCTAAGAACAGGAAAATTACCAAATGAATGTTTTAAATGCCTTATTAACCAGATGCGTTTTATTAACCAGAGTTATAGATTTTTTACCAAAAATGTGATTGCCATTGGTTACGGTGATTTTACTAGAATTTTTTTCTCCATGTAAGTTTAAACTTTGCTTTTTTTTAATATAATGGACTTTTTTAATATACTTGACTCAACAAAATTTTTACGAATTCTTGATTTTTTTTCTAAATTGGTAAATACTTCTGAAACTTTAAAGAATTTAATCACACTTTAGCTTTGGAAATAAAGTGCTTAGATTTAAATCTAGAAATAATTCTATTAGTTTTCAAATATAGATACTTCAATCGATGTGAGTTGGTAAAACAATTTGTTACTTAAATCTTTTTCTATTACTTTTTAAATGTTTTTAGGTTGTGTTCACCCTGTTTCAGTGAAAAAAAGGATTAAGATCAAAGTTATAGGGTGTTATACGGACGTTGTAGGGATATCTATTTATAAAAAGATTTAGCTTGTTAGAATTTTATAGTATGAAAACTCGTTTTCTGAAAATGCAATTTTTCCGATGAAGTGCTGAATTTGAAAAGCGCTTTTAACGCAATAAAAAAAATCAGAATGTTTTGAAGTTTTTTTAAAAAAAAACATTTAAGCATTAACTGTGGTTCAAAATAGTCGTAGTATGGTTCAAAATGCTACTTTAATGAATGGAAATCTTTTTAGAGATTTCATTTTAAGTTTCTTAAACTAATATTTCGGCATGTAGAAAATTAAAAAATTTCTGATGGAATTAAAAGTATTTTATTATTATAAATTAAGAATTGTTAAGGGGAGTTTTTCTTATTTTTGTTAAGTTTTTTTTTCTTCCAATTATTAATTTTTAAATTTAAGTTTTTCTTCCCACGATATTTGAGATTGAAGAACAATGCTAAGCCACATATCTCTTACTTTCCAGCATTGATTAATAACAACTGCCATGAAAAAAAGGTTAAATATACTTACTGAATTATTCTTTGAATTGCAAAATAGATGGGATTAATGTTTTCAATATTTTGGGACAGCCGGCCAGATGGGCGAGTGGTTAGCATTAAACTATTACTTTCACACTACATGGTCTAAATTACATTACAATCCAATAATATTTTTTAAAAAAGGATTTTATACGCCTAGTGTTCCTTTTAAACACTCAAAACTAACCACAGCATGAGTTAATTAAGAAAAACTAGAAATGAAAAAATGCATTTCCGATTTACTTGAATTGTTCAAAAAATGCATTTTTGCACTAATTATTAAAACATACTTTTTCATTGCTCTGTTTTGTTGATAATTAGCATTTCGAAGTATTATTATTAAAAAAAGTAAAACAAGACTTTAGTTGTTTTACTAGGAATAAAAAAAGCATTGCAGTTTTACTTGGAATGCCTGAAAATTTACTTTTGCGCGAATTATTAAATCGTAATTTTCAAAGCTAATTTGTTTTGTTGATAAATTTGCAAATTAAATTAATATGGACAAAATGGAAAACAATACGATAGTTGCACACCTTATTTCTATGAATAATTAATAAAGTGTAATACTCATTATTTAAACTTCAAAGCTTTTCATCATAAACGAGATTTTTCAAAATTATTAAAGATTACTGTACAGATTTGGTAAAGCTTTTGGCGTTTCTGAAAAATGAATATTTGAGATTAAAAATTCATTTATTTTTTAATAAAGCCCACTCAAATTCAATGAATGAAAATTAAACTTCAAAGGAAACAAAGGTAATATGGTGGTTGTTTTACTAATAATGAAAAATGCATTTTTACACGAATTATTAAAACGTAATTTTCAATACTAGTTTTTTTTTGTTACCCAATCGGCATATAAAATTAATATTAATGAAAAAGTAAAACAATACAATGGTTGCACACCTTATTTCTATATATAAATAATAAAGAGTATTTATACTTTAAAGGTTTGAAAAGTAACTCAGAAGGTTTTTCAAAATCAGTAAAGATTACTGTACAGATTTAGCTAGAATATAT
Source organism: Parasteatoda lunata (assembly GCA_949128135.1). NCBI lineage: Eukaryota > Metazoa > Arthropoda > Arachnida > Araneae > Theridiidae > Parasteatoda > Parasteatoda lunata. Next base: position 57,940,040 of record OX421980.1, on the reverse strand, counting down.
TTATTTAGCTGAATAAAATATGTGGTAAACAAGTGTTTTTAATTTAGAGAAATTCTGTTCTTTTTTACTTAAAATATACGTGTTTAAGAACTAAGAGAAATTTCATCTCTACAATATTTCATTTCAAAATTCCTGTAAAGCTTTTGGCGTTTCTGGAAAATGAATATTTGAGATTGAAAATTCATTTCTTTTTTAACAAAGCCCACTCAAATTCAATGCATAAAAATTAGATTTCTATGGAAACAAAGACGATTTACAATCTAACAAAAATAAGATTCTTCGAACTGCAGGGAGAGTTTTTAATGAAATTCTATATCTTGATATCAAAAAATCTAATTTTTTTTTGCAACTAAAATTGCATAACCCTACATTTCTTTTCTTTGAATTTAGGAATGGAATCTTTCTAAATAGATTAGAAATTTTTTCTTTCGTATCCATTCAACTGCTTCTTTGAAAGGAAAACATGAAGACAATTCAACGACCCTCTCTAAAAGTTTTTTTATTGTGAGATTATTTTAAAGCGTTTCTGTTTAAATTTATTTTTGAATTCAGTTATATTTTATTATAGATATTATAATTTATTTTACCGCTTTATGAAATGTCATTGCTTTTAAGAGAAATAAATCCAGTTCTTTTTTCAGCAAAACGTTTATTTTTTCTTTTTTATTTATGCTATCTATAGCTTTGTCCCTTTTTTTTTTTTTTTTTTTTTTTGATTTTGTAAATAAAAGTGTTTTCTGTTTTACTATAATGCAAGAGATAGTCCGGACTTTTAGAGAAATTGTTAAAAATATATTCATAATTTTGTAAGTTTGCGAAAATAGGATCCTGAATTTTAAGAAAAGTCACAGAATCTAGTTATTTAGACAGACTGAGAAAAAAAGTTTGGTCAAAACTACCCAAGTATGGCAAGATTTACCATGCTTTTAGCTCTATAGAGACACCAAAAAAACTCGATTTTTTATCGAAGTGCTTTGGCAATGATTTAGGTAAAACAAACAATACAACTTGTTTTACAATAAATTTTATCTTAATTCCTCTGAGAAAACCATTTATTTGGTTAGATTTACTTTTCATTTCAGTTTTGTATTTTTTTTAGTAAATTTAGGTTTACAAGAACTATCATTTTGAAAACCAGAATCCCCGATAAACCGTTACCATGTGAATGGAATACCTACTAAATGATTGGTTTAAATACTGTATATTTTGTTAATATTAATCCTATTTTTAACCTTTTTTAAGACATTTTCTATCTTTCTAGCTCCCTGTTTCTTATACCTCTTTAAGGTAATCAAATATTATCGTAGAATCCTTCGTCTAAGGTCCCCTTTTACTTCAAAAATTATGTCTTTTAAAGAGTTATGATTTTACAATTGAGTCTGCAAATTAAAGAGCCAAGCCAAGGGGTTTTTTGAATTAAAGATACCAACGATTCCGTTTTTCACAAGAGGAATTTCGTAAAAGCTAGATTTATTAAAATGAAATATATACTTAAACAAAACAGTCAAATAACCATCAATCAAATGGTATTCAAATTGTTAACTGTGAAAAAAAACAAACGATTATTAACTGCTTTCACCTACTACGGTTAAGTAATTAGAATTTTATCATACCAACTAGGCCAACCTAATGAAGTCACTTAATTCCTTGCAGTCAGGTACATATTATAGCCGCTAGGGCTAATCTGTCAAATTATGATCGACAGAACGGGGTCCCATCGTTGACATCACAATATTTCCCCAATTCCTTTCAACACAAGAAGAACTTCAACTTCCAACTCCTTTCAACACTGAAGTCCTGCGCTCTCCAATTTGTGATCCTGGACTATTAAAATACGATTTTCTCATTCAGGCATAGGTGGCCGCACCATAATGCTGCTTAACAGAAAAAAGTCTAATATTTCCCATCCTTTCAGATACGTGAAACAATCAGATAAACTAATTAAACCACATTCTATGGTTTATTTGATAAAACACAACTCAACCGCAATCCAACTCCAATAGCCATTGACTAACGAAAGGTCTAGTTCCAATGTCCAGTTAAGTTTCTTTTTTAGGGTTTTGAAACACTACTACTTGTAAATGGTTAAAAAACCGTATAGTTTTTGTATGCATGGTTTTTTAACCATACTAGTTGTAAGCATTTCCAAAACTGTAGAGGTAAAAGATATTTTTAACCGTAATTTCAACGATTAATCGATAGAAAAACTTCTGCCTGTTATTTTACCATAATTTGAGAATGAAAATTTTGAGAATGAAAATGTTTGGAAATGGCAGCTTAGAGGTTGATTTGTGTTATAAACAGAATGCATAGTCTCCTCTGCATATTCCAAATCGTTTTTTATATGTGTTTTTGTTTATTTGTAAAAGAACATAAGAAAATTGTCAAAACTAAAGTTTGTGATTATGAAGGAAAAAAATGGAAAGGAAGAAGAACATGAAGTAAAAAAAAAATAATGTAATGGCTGCTAAAAAATAAAGAAAATTAAAAATAAATACAGATTTTCATGTTGTTTGTGAGTCAAACAAAACAGACAGAGAAAAAATAAATCTTTTTTTTTCTCCGCAAAAAAATTATGTTAGAAAAGGCTGTTTTAACTCATTCTCTTCAAAAGAGAATTTTTAAGAAAGATGGAAACTCCTAATTTACCTGCATGTAAGTTTTTGTACCCAAAAGCTGAACAGCATTCGATAAATCTTTATTATGTAATAAAATAAATTCCATTAAGACAAGGCTCAAACTGTAGCAAAATGATATCGATATTCAAACTATTAACTATTAACAATGTTAAATTATAATAGAACTGATCGAATTTTTTCTCATGTCTTTAAACCGTTTTTAACATAAATCTTCAAGAAGGGATTCACAAAATGTTTTAATAGCTGAACATATATTTTTCTAATTTTGTAAATTAATTTCTCTCTTTTTTATTCATTGCTTCTTTTAAGGAAGAACTAAGTAGTAGTGGATCAACTGAACCCTTTTAGTTTTTGATGAATAAATTTATGTATATATTGATAAAAATACATTAAGCAGTGAAACAGCAGTCTTTAAAAATAGCTAATTAAACTGCTGAAACATCTCCTTTACTACAGAAAATCTCTGATAGCAAAGTTGACAAATAATTTCTGCATGTTAAAGAAAAAAAAAACAGTGACGAAAATTTTCTATGACAAAATCATATAAGAAATATTTGTACAAAACAGACTTTTACAGTAAGACAGGATATAGTAAAAGTCTGTTGAGATTAAAATTTGACAATGATCGTGATTCAGGAGATAATATGCGTGGCAAAGCGAATCGTGAAACAAAGCGATTTGGTGTAACACTCACATCTGCCGAGGAGCGCAAAAGGTGCTGTTTCATTTTGTATCATTATCATGTGGAGGGCTGAGGAAAAATTATTTATTGATCACCGTTGAGGAACGTATCAGACAACTTTTGATTTGGTCCGTAGCCGGTATTTTTTTTTATTTTATTTATTTATTTATTTTTTTTTTTTCGTTTACCGAAAAAATAAACGTGTAAAAATTGAGATGTAATTTTAAAGTAAATTTCTGTACTTTTGAAGAGCATAAAATTTTCTGGTTTACTTATACTATCTTTAACAATTTGTTTCAGCATATAAATTTTTAATAATTATTGGCGTATTATTTTAAAATTGCAATTTTAAAATTTAAATTGTCATATACTACGGGGTAAAAGAGTAAAACTACTGAGTGGGGCAAAACCACAAAATAATAGCTGGTAATTTTTATTTTTAAAATATAATATTTTTTGATATTTTTTTCAACTTCATTACTAATTTCTGTTATTTACCTTTCATTTTTTATAACGTTGAACTAATAAAATCATGAGTGATTTTGAACAAAATAGTAACTCAGATTTTTTATTAAAATGTAAATAACATATTTTAAAAAAAATCAATGCTTTAAAGGTCAGATTATCTTGCAGAAATTCTTTCTACATTTTATATGACAGCTAGCTTTATAAAAATATTAAAGAAAAATGGGGCTGCATCATGTTGAATGGTCAAATGACCCCTACCTTTGAAAAAGCCCTTCTTACTGCGATTTGTAGAGAAATGCGTTCTTGGAGACCCGTGTTAATATTTTAAGGACTCAGTTGAAATTGCATTCATTTTAATGAACGACAGCATGGTACTATATGGACATTAATATGCTGAGGATTTTTGGAATGTAAAAGTATTCGCTGGATAGATTGGCCAGCTACATATCCCAACCTGAAACAAAGAATGTTTGGGACTACCTTAGGAAACAAAGTTGCTGCTCTGAGTTCATCTTCACTGTAGTTACATGAGTTAGAACAAAGGTTACTCTGTATTTAGTATTCGTTCAAAATTTAGGTCTCTTATAACTTAATTTGCAGCTTTGAAAGTTAATGTCATCAATACAATGCTGTTAGGGGAGGACAGATTTCTTATTCAACCCATTTTTGTAATGTTTGCATGGAAATTTTCCACGTAAAACTATGATGCACTATTTTCTCTGAGAAAGGACTTCTCCGCCAAAATCATCTTTTTGTTGTTGTAAGTCATATTTAAATTCATGTAAATTTTAAAAATTCATTAATTTGGCAAATTATTCGTAACTTCTGGAGACCAGTATCTATCTATCTATCTATATATATATATATATATATAAACAAATACATAATGCAAATATAAATACATAAAAATAAATGGAATGAATTTCGGATGGCCAACGTGATTCGAATGAGTGATGACAATACAATAAAAAAGATACTGATTTTTAGACCCACTGGAACAAGAAAGCGGGGAAGGCCGCGATTGAGATGAGCTGACTCATTGGAGTCTGATTTTCCCGCAATTAATGAAAAGAATTGGAGAACCGTCATGGAGAAATATTCAGAGGAAGGCATTGGCTCTCTTTGGGCTGTCTGGTTAACTATGATGATGATGATGATGATTATATATATATATATATATATATAATATATATATATAATATATATATATATATAATATATATATATAATATATATATATATATAATATATATATAATATATATATATATATATAATATATATATATAATATATATATATATATATAATATATATATAATATATATATATATATATATATATATATATATATATATATATATATATATATATATTAGAGGTAGAGATGCACTCAAAATCGATTAGATATTAAAAGAAATATTAAATTTAAATAAAATAACTCTTTGCCTTGTCAACTGAGTAGTTTTGCTTAGAAAGATTTTAGAAATATTTTGTGAAGAAATCTTTAACAAAAGAGATTTGCTTGATTTGCAAATTTTTCGAGACAAATATAAAGATGGATAATTGTTTTTCATTTTAACGTCAGAAAGAAAAAAAAAACTATGCCGATTCCAAAGTCACTGAAAATTTAAGCATTGTAAATCCCTATAAATCCATAAAGAGTACAGTTTTAATTTTCTCGGTAAAACTCAGGAAGATTAAACTAATGTTTTTACGTGCAAAGAGATGAAGAAGAATTTTAAAATATTAACGAGTAGTGAAGAACAAATAATTCACATTTAGAGATTAATGGAATGTTTTAAATAAATATTTTTCTTAACTGCTTTTCAAATAATAAAATAAATTTTTATATATATTAATATTTTTTTATTATGTAAAGCTATATATTAATTCTTGTATTACATTAAATGTTCTTATTTAATCAGTATTGCAAATTAAAAAAATAAATATGTGATATTTTTTAATCGATTATTATGACTTTCTTACAAAAAATAACAAAAAGCCTTCTCATTGGAGCTAAAAAATTTGTTAAAATGCTTGGCAATCATTTTTGGGAACATACTTCATTTAAAATGCTAGAAAATTCCATAAAGCTTTGGAGGGTCTTACAAAAAGAAAAATTACAGGTTAGAAGTTTTTTTTTTAAAGAAATTAGCATGCATTAATTAATATTTAATACATTTATGCTACTTGCTGTATACACTAGATCTACATTTTACTTCTACGCAATATAGAATATTTTTATTTCTACTAAAAGTAGTCTTAAGTATGTTTTTCCTACTAAAGAAATCTTAAAAATGAGAAGCGTATTTTCCTACTAAAGAAATCTTAAAAATGAGAAGCGTATTTTCCTACAATCGATCTATCAAATTGTAAAATATGTTTTTATTAAGTAAAACTATTTTTAAATTCGACTTTTATAATCAATTCGTTAAGCTGCATATGTTAACAAAGCATTTTCTTATTTAAACGATATTTTGAGATGCTATAATAGCTACTTTATCGAATTCACGATTCGTTATTTTTACAGAATCAAGACCCACAGCAATAGTTTGCCATCTCTGAATAAATACAGTTTTTTGAAGTATTTTAATTTAACAATTTCAAATGTGTACAGCTAGCTACAATTTGAAAAGCAGATGTACGGACAAGTGAATGTTCAAAAATTCTCCCAAAAGAATTTTTATGTCTTATATCAGGGCGGGATTTTTTTGACTAGCAAGTACTTAAAAATATCATATTACCAAAAAACACAGTAGCAAAAAAACTATTAGTAATCTTTTATGGAGCTGCAGTGAACCGCTGTGGCTTAGAAGATAGAGCGCTCGCTTCCGAATGAGGGGAACCTAGTTCGAATCTCAGCGATGGCTGTTTGATGCGAATTCCACTCCGGCTCGCACATACCACGGTGCAGACGTGAAATATCTTCAGTCATAGACGGATTTTGAGTTAAAATCCGATTGCCGTCAGGCTGACCACTGGAGGTTTTCGGGGTTTTCCTCTCCATGTAACACGAATGCTGGTTAGTTCCATTAGAAAGTCCTCCACGAAGACGAAAGTCCTTGTCTTCTGGATTATGTTGATATGAACGATAGTAGTTGTAAACTTAAAATTGGGTAGACTGTTCAACTACTGTTAAAAAAATTAAAATTAAGTAATTAAACTAAAATTATTACTGCGGTGACTCGGGGATAGAGCTTTTGCTTCAAATGAGTTGACCCATGTTTTAATCCCAGTGGTGGCTGGTTAATACGAATTCTGCTCCCGGTTTGCACCAACCACAGTGATGACGTAAAATATCATCAGTGGTACATGGATCAAGAGTTAGAATTCACATCGAACTAACTGTGGGAAGTTTTAGGGGTTTTCCTCCCCATGTAACATAATCGTGGATTAGTTCCATCAAAAAATTCCTTCACAATAGCTAAATTGTTACAATGATTGATCAAGAAGTTCCCTTACTTTCTATGTTGGGTTTAAAATTACAAAGCTATGGAGTTGAACACTGATAGTCGTAAGCTCCAGAATTGGGTCGACTGTAAAAATAAATAAAAAATGACCTCTTACGGTCTAGATGTATATCACAAAATGTAAACTGATAACGCTTTAAAGATGTTAGTTTGTGATCGAGTTTAGATAACTAGCACTAGTAAACATTGCTACTGAATTTAAGAAATGAAATCATGCCCTGTTCTTCATCATGACTCTGAATCCGAATATTAATGTAAAAACATTTTTGTTTGTTCTTTGTTTCAATTATAAACATTTTTCTTACCTTTTAAGAAAGTTAATTTTTAACAATAACTGTTTGTTTTTACATATAATAGAGATTGATCATTAAATTATGTATTTTATATAACTCATAGCCTTATAAAATGTACGAATGCTGGAAAATATGGAAAAAGAGATTTTTGTTTTATTTTTTTAATGTTAAAAATACGTTTTTGATGCAGATGTTATTTTAATGGATGTGTATGTTATGTTTGTTTGTTCTCAAAACCATTGATACCATTGAAACAAAATGTTATCCTTTTCCTTCCGAATTATTATTGTTGAGGAAAAGAAAAACAGTTTTAGGAGAGGCAAGAAAAACTGCTTCTATTATCCTTTTCACCCCCTACTTGAATACAAAATTTAGTTTACCTACTTGGAATTGTATCTGCATGATATCTTTTCCAAGAGTTTTTTTTAAAAAAACTAACATAGATAGAATATATTTCAATACGTATCTTTGTGAAAAAACATGCAAAAGTATTATTCCCATATTTTTATATCTTTTCCTATTTTCAACGTCTCCATAGTAAAGAAATACATTTTTTTTTTAATTTTATTATTTAAAATTTCCATCTCTTTACTTTCTTGACTTTATTAAAGAGAATCGTATAAATATGGAAAAGTTACACGGAGAAAAAAAATTCAGGGACAATTACCATACTTTTATGGTAAGGACATTTTTGGTAAAAGAAACCACAATTCTTGTGAATTTACTAAAATACACGGTGTTTAAACCATTCATTTAGTAATTTTTCCTTTCATGGTAATGGTTTACCGGAAATTCTGGTTTTCAAAGTTATAGATTTTATTACCATACATTTAGTAACTAATAAAAAACTGAAAAGTAAATTTAACCAAATAAATGGTTTTTATGCCATGATCTAAAGTATAACAACAAAATTATCAAAATGTTCTTCAGAACTGTCACTCAGTCCCATTTCTTTGTTTTAACTTTTTAATGTCTATGGGTCTTGCCAAATAGAATGGTGATAATCTGTTTACACTTCTCTGTTTTATTCAAAATGGTGGATTATTTAAATGGTTCATATGAATTAGATGGCTTAATTATTTCTTTTTCAAATGTAATTTCTCAATTATAGCAAGGACTTAAAAGACACGAATGATGGCTTCCAATATTTAATTAAGATGTTTTAAAGATACTAAATTCTGATAAATCAAGGGATGGAGATCCATCCATCAAAGTTTAATGAAAGACAGCAAGAATATACATCCAGTGTTATACTAGGATTCAAACTCACTACGTTTACTATTAGATCCTCCATTTTTGGAGGGTGTTGTCTTTCTTCAAAACGCTCTGAAGCGTTGTAATAGCATGTTCAACATTCCTGTGCTGTTTTTCTCTTTTTTGTGCTATTTGTTCTGTTATTTATTATACCATACAAGCCCTTCTTACATTAAACTCTCGAGCCTGTATATGTATTTTACCAAAATTTATTAATTTACAATTGCACATTCATTGTAACGTATTGGTTCACTCCCACTACCCCCATTTTAATTAAGGTTACGAGATTGCCGTAAAAATATTTAAAAAAATAGTGACATTCCAATTAACAATACTATTACAATTTATTTATATATTTATTGTTACACACATGTAATCAGACTTATGTTAATTACAAAGCATGATTTAATATAAAACCATGTCAATTTGAAGAACAGGTAGCACGATTTTATTGAGACATTATAAAGATGCATCCATTGTAGCGTGGAGGTAGGTATTTTCACTGTCATCAAGAGCTTAAAGAGGTTGATTGAGAGCAGTTATACATTTTCCTATAACTTCCCAAACATGCTTGATAGGGATTAAGTCCGGTGATCAAGCTGGCCACTCCTTGCACTGAATTGTTTGCTGCTGAAGATAGTCATCTACGATGCGAGCCTTTAGCTTTGTTGAGTTATCACCCACTAGCACCAAATCCCATCCTGTTGCACCAGCATAAGGGCAAACATAAACATCGTGGATGTCATCTCAATACACATGAGTATTCACGGTTCCACGTGGAAAGATATGCAGATCTGTGCTCTTTCCCTGTCTGTGGCGTCGGTCATTAGCGCTCGCCGTAGCACTTGGCCGTCCTTTGCTGAACTTTCTGGATGCCAAACCAGTGGTTAGAAATTGTTGCCGAAGTCTGAGACTCAAAGAAGGGTCACATTTAGCCTTCAGGCCACTGTTATCTGACTTTGTCTTGCCTTTAATCTTCCAATAGATCTATCACATGTTTTCTGGCAAATTATACCGAAAGATCGTTGTTACAAATTAACTATCTCAAACTTCTAATTTCAGTAACATTGCGAAATTCGCAGGCTTGTGATCAAATATACAATTTTATGCTCATTGCAAATGTCGCATTCCATTGCAGCGCCACTATTTTGCATATAACAGTTTTATTTAGCATTTTTTTTGGACAACATATATTAATTTCTTTGGGATTGACCTAATTTTGAAGAGTTATGGTTATTTTTGTAGAATTTCCTTAATTTATGATAACTAGAGTAGCTCTTATTTCTACGCAATTAGTAAAAATTAAAAACCTGAATGTTATCCGAATAATTTCTTATGTCATGCTCTACGGTATCATTTTAAAATTACCAAATTTACCAAATTTTATCCCATTATTATTTTTTGGTATCATATTATATTGTTAATTTTACCAAAATCATTAACAATGGGCTTCGGTAAAAATTATCGAACTTCTTTGTGATTCCATTAAGTCAAAAAAGTGGTAAACTTTATCATATTCTGGTAGTTTTGACCATATTTTTTCCTCAGTGTACTGATTTATATGTATTACTGATAAACTTTTTGTAAAGGAAAAACTTTCCATTATTTTTATTACCCATATCAAATTACAATTTTGTTGTAATATAAGAAAAACGTAATTATTTCAAATTGCGTATTTTTTTATTCAACTTATCGCATTCTTTATTTTAAAAGAAAAAAAAAATAGAAACAGAGAGAAACAGTAGAAACGTTTACCTATTGCAATTTATGTTAAATGATAATTATTTCCTATAAAGATTCAAATTTTGATCGACATTAGAGTAAAAATTATATCCCTCACAAAGAAACATTTCTAAAGATCTGAACATTCTCCTGAAATGCTTTGCAACTTTTCAAAGTTACTTGTTCCTTTTTCTTATTTAAAAATTATTTCTGAAAGTATAATAATAATTTTTTAAGAGTTTTCTTCCGCTGACAGCAGTTAATGAATAATTAGAAACTTTTGGGACTAATTACTTAAATTTAATGAACAAAAGGTATTTTACGTAATAAGTAAAATAATTATCATAGTAATGCTATTATAGAAAGAACAAAATTTATCAACATAACTTTAAACTACCATAACACATTAATGGCTTGCCAATTTGCTGAATTAACTAAATGAATTTGGTGCAATGGAAGAAGAAAGAGAATATCGACTTAGTAATGAGTTTAATTTTTTAGAATTAATTAAAATTCCTAACAATAACAGGAAAAATGAGAATAGGGGTTAGTAATGCAATATTTAGGTAAAAGCATCATTTTTCCCAGGGGATGAGTGAAGTTTTTAATTATTCATTTTAATTGTAACACTCTTCTCCTTTTGGCTCTGCTAAAATTTAAAATACTTATACACAAAATAATAAAAATATGTTAGAAAAAATTGATTTATCTCCCTTAAAATATCAAACTACACTGTTGGAATTTTCATTCTGAAATTACCGTAAAATAGTCGGCAGCAGTTTGTCCTTTCTAATAAACTTTTAATATTGCTAGGAATATTTTTTTACCTTTATGGTTTTAAAACTGTTTAAAAATAGTACTGTTAAAAAGCTGTGAATACAAAACTATGCGTTTTTTTTTTGCCATTTACAACTAGCATAGGTTTTAAAACGAATTTTAACCGGACATTGCAGCTTGTGGGTGCTGCTCCATTTATGCGTAAATGATAGTTTCGTATTCTAATAGTCCAGGGTCACCGATTAAAGAGTGCAAAACACTGGATGTATTGATGGAATCAAAGAAATTTTGCAGTTTCAACGCAAGGATTCAATATAATGAAATAAAATAATTTCATTTTATTGAAATGAAATATTGACAGTGAAATATTTTGCTATGTAATTTCTAACAGTGTAAAAAAGAGAATTCAGGTGAAATTAACTATATTTTTGTGAAAAAAAATAATTAAAATAAATACTTGGTGTAAAATAGTTAAAGTCTTAAAAGTTTTATATACTTTTGCAGTTTCAGAAAACTATATAAAATTTTCTTTTAATTTCATTTCAGATTTCATTATGTATTATTCCCATATTCTTTCGTGTCATTTTTTTATAAGAAGTTAAGAGATATTTTAAGATTTCCAATGTTCATTTGTAGTTTTACGAGAAAATTTCTTACAAATGGAATTTGATGGAATTTAATCAACTGAAAATTAATCGTCATCGGCAAGATTTAGGTTTTATTCAGATTTCGTATTTATGTCATATCGTTTTTTGATTTCTTATATTATTATCGTATCATTATTCAATTTTTAAGAATGCCAGTTTGAAATGTAATGCAAAGCAATTGTAATTATTTGTAATTATAATGTATATTCTTACAAGCATCAAAGAAAATCTATGATAGCATATAAAACGCTATCAACGATTTTGATGCAATTTTAAATATTAAAACTCAATCGCAGTTATAAAGCTTCAAACTTCATTTAAAATTTTAATTTATGCCTCATTTTTAATATTTTCTGAAATTAATTTTGTACCATAGTTAATTAGTTTACTATAGACATTCAGCAAAATTACATTTTCTTGAAGGATAAATGTTTAATTTTTTATTTTATTTTACTTTACAAACCATAATATTAAGGGTCATTTTAAAAAACCAATTTAATTTAAATAAACTATACATAAAAAATGAATTTTTTTAATTTATTATACATAAAAAATAGGCTGTGTTTGGAATTTGGGGCACTACATACATATTTCCATTATTTATTTATTAGAAAATTAATGTTAATTAAATTTTGTGGTTAAATGCATAGTTGAGAATCTTCACTTTTTTATGTACAGTATTTTTTTAGTTTTAGTTGTTGATTTAAAAACTCCAAAACGTGGCGAGGTTGTAAGTTTGAGAATCACTATATAAGTTTAAGGGGTAAAGTATTAAAAAAAAGAGACCTTTAAAATGATATTGAATAATTAAACTTTAAATTTCTAGTATTAGAAATTCCTTTTCCATTAATAAGTTTCTTTCTCAACTAGTACAAGTTTGCTAATACAGCACAAATGTTTAAATCACTGAAATATCTTTAACTATGTAAAACTATACAAGACTTAACTATATAAAATGAAATTACTGATGTAAATACATATTAATTAGTTTTAAAATTTATTTGAAGCTTTAAAAAAACGGAAATTTCTATGACATTATTTATTGTGTTCAAAAATTAAATCAAGTAGAACATATCTTACTTTTTAATTCGTTCCTTTAATTTTCTTAGAAAAAACTATAAAAGTCCATTGCACACACGACAAACAATGATCGGCAAACCACTCTTTTACTTCTGTGAAGTTGAGAAATTCGAAAAAAGTCGTTTGGTTTCATTTTTCAAATTAATTATAATGCGTTTATTTTGAATAAAGCAAACGATTTTTTTTCTCTTTCTCTGTCTTTTTGAAATTGAATACTTTGTTTTTAAAGTTCTTTGTTGCCATTTTTTGAAATTAATTTAGATACATCGTTACATTTATTCACATGCAAACGATTTTCTAGATTCTTTGCATTTGTTGGCAAATTAATACTTGGTGACTTAGCATTTTACTGCACTTTTATTTACGTATTACATTTCTTTTAACGCAAAATTCATCAAGACATATTAAACGCCAGGAGAATTTGATGTAGCCTTATAAAACTATTATATGGCTTTTGGTGGATTTAGTGATTTATTTCAATATAGGTGAGTTTTCTGAGTAAATTTTTTTATCAAGGAGGTAAAAAGTTCCATATCACCTGTTGTTTCTTTCTGTTTGTTATCTTTTATATTACGTTAAGAGTGCATCTTGCTTTTAATTTAAATTATTTTTACATTAAGATTTTAATAATCTAATTTTTTATTTTTAAATTAGATTTTAATGTAATTATTTTAAATTTCTCATTTCAAGTAGTGTGCGATGGCGTATGACATTTCCAATTTCGTCTTCTATGTTAAATCAGCAGAGCGACTTTACAAACGATCCGGAACAGTTAAAGGCTGCTAAATATGCTTTTATTTGTAATTTTGAACTATCTTTTTTATGTTTTGAGGTATCCTAATTCTTTTTTGTGATATTTTAAGTAAACCCTTTGCAGGTATTTTATTAAATTATATATTGCTGTTATGTTTTAGCGTTATGCATACATTTCTGCGATAAATATTAAAACATTAAAAAGTTTTTTTTTTTCAAATACGATATTTTTAACATAGTTACATTTATGTTTGGAATTTTATCAAGGATTTTTCTGCAAAATTAGAATGATAAAAAGCGTTGATAATAACTTTAGATCTAATATAAAATTAAATAATTGTTACACATTTTATTTTTCAATTATTTTTTCTTCTGAAATTTTTTTTGGTACTTTGCTTTAAGTGAGAAATTAAAATAATGTTGAAGCATCTAACTAATCAGAAGAAAAATTAAAAACCTAATATTAAAATAATATGTCAACAGAATCTTTGATTTTCCATAAAAGTTGGGGGAAATTATTAAATTACAATTTTACTGTACTTTTCACATTAAAATTCACTTATTAATGTTTTCTTATAATGCTGTTATTATTATAGTTTTGTATTTTATAAAAATGCAAAGAAAGGAATAAGAAAACTTCAATAATTTTTTTTAAAAACTTTTTTAATTACAAAAGTAGTCCTCATAATAATAAAAAAAGAGACATTCCACCTTTACAAGGGTCTATAAGATATTATTTGTATGCTATTAAATATTATCATATTAAAAAAAACAATAATAAAACAATTAATAAAACAATTTTATGTTGTTAACGTTATTTCAATTTGCAAACATTGAATAATTTTTTAATTATTTAATAATTGACTTTTTTGCTATTTAAAATGATAATAAATTGTGCAATATATAATGTAGGGAGAGGAAAGTATATTGTGGAAAAAATTATCGTACTCTATGGCAATAATTTCTGGTAAAAAAACGACATAATTCTTTTTAATAAAATCAAAATATGAGGTTTTTAAACCATTTGTTTGGTAATATTTTCGTTCATATGATAACAGTTTGCCATAGATTCTGCTTTTCAAAATTATGTCGCACATTTCCTATTACTACTCATTTAGTAAAAAAATTTAAAATTGAAAAGTAAATTTAACCAAATAAATGGTTTTTATGACAGGCTTTAAGGTATCACGTTAAAATGAGCAGATTTTATCACATATTAATTCAGTTCTGTGTGTTTCCCTGCAACTAGCATGGTTCCATGACCGCAAAGAAGAATTTTAACTGGACATTAGAACTAGGCTTTTTGTTAGGTAATGGGCATGGAAGCTAGATTGTGGTTGAGTTGTGTTTTTAAGATGAAATATATATTTTTTAATAAATGAATAGTTGAATGTGGTTCAAATAGTTTATCTAGTTGTCTTATCTATCGTAAGAGATGAGAGATGGTAGACTTTTTAAGCAGCTTCATGGTGCTGTCATTTATGCATGAATGAGAGTATTGTATTCTTATACTCCAGGGTCACAAATTGGTGAGTGAAGGGCTCTTCATGTATTAAAGGGAGTGGATAAAATAATGTGGTGTCAAGGCTGGGACTCGAAACACTGTTCTGTCGAACATGATATTGACAAATTTTCCCTCTCGACTGTGATATGCACCCAGCTACAAAAAACCAAGTGGCTTCTTTAGGTAGGCCTAATTTGTGCGATAAAATTCTGGTTCTTTAACAGTATTCGGGGAAAGCAGTTAATCAACAGTTTTCTCACAGTTAACAGTTTGAATATTATCTTATTTATGGTTAGTTGACTGTTTTCTTCAAATATTTTTAAAATAGCAGTTAAATAAATTGTTATTTTACCATTTTTTCCGAGAAATTTACAGCAGTGTCCCGGTGTTTATATTCCAAAAAAAGTGTATTAATTTTCCCAAATAATAAATTTAAGTGTAATAGTTTCGAAAATTGTGTTTTATAATGCAGGTATTCATTTCTGGTAACCCTAACTTTTAGGAACATCATGAAAGATAAAAATGAAGTGTCACCTGTTTATTCATAGTTTTAAATATGTTAGTCAAATGTTATAAAGTACAATGAAGAAGAGGAGCAACTTTGATGATATTCACCTTACTGCCAAATACGCGGAAATGAATAAGATTTGAATAAATTATTATCTTTCATGGTTTTGTGAAGTGAAGATTTGCATATTATTGCTTATTTAATATGACGGTGAATGTGTAAAAAGTTTTCAAGCTGAGTTTTTTGAAAAACGTTGTTATTTCTTTTTATACTTAAAATATAACACGTAAAGTCACTATAAATTTTAAATGCTTTGATTCTCTTTTTAACAGCATACTTGAAAACAAATACTTTATGAGCAGAAGCTCTGATTAGGAAAGGATATAATTAAAATCTATAAGAGAGGGTTTTGAAGACTGAATATAGTTGGGAAAAGTACGCGTTTTCTTCTTTGATTTTATTATTATTTGCAGGACAATTGTACAACTACTACTACAATATTATCATTTGCAAGACAATAATTCGATACAATTTTAAAAATATTCTATGATCAAATTAACATAAGGGAAAGTTGAACAAAAATGGGTCTCTATCTCTTCTCTTTTCATTCCAATGTAGTTACCTGAGTAAAATTTATAATAGGGCAATTCCATGAAAGTGTAAACTTTTAAGTAAAAATTTTTTTTTATGAATTGCACATTTTGATTTCAAAAATATGATCAAAAATAGTCAAAGTTTATATATTCTTGTTTTATTTTTGATAATTTTAAGTTTTTTGAATCTGCCAGCATTCTAAAGTAATCACATAGCTGACAGATGAATTGTTCACATTTGAGCTGAAATTGTTTTCTTGAAAAACACTGGTAAAATAAAATAAATACATCTTTCTTTTGCAATATTTTCATAAAATTATGCATATAGTGCAATATTAAAGCATTTAAAACGTAGTCTTTAAGTTAATTTAAGTTTCATACATAAAATAAAAGTAACTTTTTTTGTGTCATTCCGTCACATGTTTTAGTACTATTTTTTAAATAAAAACTGCATTTTAAAATGAAAATGTATATATTTTGGAATATAAAGCAGATGTGGCATAACAATCAATGAGAGATTATAAAATTTTATGCACGTGATTATTAACTTCCAATAATTAGCGTGACGGAATGACAAATCCTCTGTGATGGAATGACAAAACGAGTCCTTGAAAAGCTTATTCAAAAATTAAAGAACTATTTCTTTTTCAATTAATCTAATGGCTAAAACAGCTGTTGAAAGACAGGTAGAATGTTGAAAAGGAACAAGATCCCCATGATATGGTGAAAGAAAAAAAAAAGACAGAGAAAGGAAGGCAGAGGCGATAACCTCCTCGACAAAAGCTGAACTTAAAAAAATTTCGATGTGTAAACGCTGTTGTGCAGAGATTGTGTAACCAAAGATAAAATCAAATTCTACCAACATCTTCACATACAAATAATTTAAATTTCCCATACAAATGCAGACTGAGTCTTGGTAAAGCTGTGAAAAAAGTTGTGCACTCATTTCCAAAATCACCAATAAAGGAAAAAAAAATTCAATCTTTACGTGAGAAGTATTTAATATCAAACTCAAAAGAAAATAACTTAAGAGAAAAATACTGTCAATGAGCTGTTTATTTTGGTTAAAAAAATTTACTGTCAAGGTGATATTAGTTACATGCCCTTAGGTATGAGAGATTCAGTCATACAAACTCCAATAGAGTAACGAAGAGTGCAGAAGCAATACATGCTTATGGTACTAAAAGAGGCTTTTCATTTGTTTAAAGAAGCATATAATGATATAAAGTGTATTTCATAAATACCTCACAACACATGCACTTGTAAATACCACTTATACAAGTTATAATCGAAATTAGAATGTTTTTAACCATAACCAAAATTAAGTGTATGATTTGAAAGAAAAACACTTTTTTGAAGAGAAAATGGAAAACATGACAGACGAGTATGGGGTCAGCTCTTTAATCATTGTCCCATATTGCGGAAAAAAGAAGGAATATGGGGCGCAAATTACTTTGATAGCCAAAGACGATTTAGATGTTATTAAGTTCTAAGATGGGACGAAAATTAATTTATGTATATATTTTATGAGAAAAAAGATAGATGTGTCATAGGAAAGTTAGATATAAAACATCTTAAGAGACAACCTAATTTTCAAATTGTTGAAAATTTTACTAATTTTGTTTATTGGTTATATACGTATTAATCCTGCTTATCTGTTGCATTCTGTTTATCACTTACAAATTATTAAAACACTTTTTAAATGAAGACTTTTTTCTATTAAACTTTTTGTCATTCCGTCACGGTCATTCCGTCACAGCACATTTATGTTAATAACTGCTAGCCAACCAGGAGTTAATTTTCCAAATTCACATTTTACATTGCTTACACATTAGACTAAAAGTAAAAAATAGTTCAGAAAAGTAATAGCTGCAAAATTCACAGAAACTAGCACCTCTAAGCAGCGTGTCAAAAGCTTGGTTGCCAAAATGTCATTCCGTCACACAAATAAAAAGTTCATAAAATTAAAAATAAAAAAAATAGAAAATCCTTTTTTTTAAGTTTATGAATCGCATTAAGCCAATATTAATGATTTGCATGAGAAAAAACTATGTTTATTTGAAATTAGATGCATCGAAGGTTCGATTACTTATTATTTTGCAAGTTGAAATGTCATTCCGTCACACATGGAATTGCCCAATACCTTGTTTAATCCACATCGTTTGTTAAAACGGAGTATATATTGAAATAATTAAAACTACACTGTTTATTCTAACTGAAGGTACAATGACCTTTCAACTCTGTGAAGCATGCAGGGGTTTTAAAATCAGGGAATAAAAGATATTTTAAATTTAGCACATACACATCATTCTTTTTTTTTTTTTTTTAATTGTGCTCGTAAGATTTTTTAAGAGCAGAAATTAGAAAATAATTGTTATTTTTCAATTTTAAATACCAGGAAGCGAAAATATTTTCTCTTTTTTTTCAATTGCATATATCAGGAACAACAAATATTATTATTATTATTTTTTTTTTTTAAATTTCAAATATCAGGAACAACAATGTTAAACTGAAAAAAATTCTATAAAACAGACGTTTTTACAATAGTACACATAAGAATAATTAAATTGATTAATTTTCAAAAATTCAGATTTTCTAAAATAATTTTTTCATACAAAAAGTAATTGCATTAGGCGTTTGTTCAATTTTGTACGAATATTTCAGTAATAAGTGCACTTAAATAATATTAACTTCCAAAGCCATTTATTTACTCTGACTCTTTGGGAAATATTTACAAGCTTTGTTAAACAAATAAAAAAATTATAGTTGTTTCAATTATTGCATTGTGTCTCAAACATTAAAACGTTTTTCTCAAAAAAAGTGCACCGCTTAAGCTACCTCAAAACGTTTACACCTTTTCATGCCATTACGTAAAACTTTAAGCTACGGCAATGGTTAGATAATTGAAAAATTGTCGTTAATTTGGTTCAAAATTTTTTCTTCTTTTGTAAGTAGGGTAAAATTTGATTTTTAATATTTTCTTAATGTTTAATGCAGAAAAACATACAATAAGAAAAGTTCTAATTCTAGGGTTTTAGAATAGCCTGAAAAATAATCTAATTAATGTCTAATTGAGGTGGAGATTAAGCATACAATAAACGGCGTTCTACATTTCTTCCGGAATTCAGTAGAAAATCGGTGAAAACAGGAGAAACGGGAGTGAATACAAATTACTCGAACTAACGTAGTTTTCCTGTTTCACCAGGAACTAGAATTAAAACGTGAGGTAAACTTAAAGGGAAGTCTCTTTAAGAAAAGATTGGCTTTCACGCCCCAAATAATACTGTTTCGCTTACTTTTCACGTACGTACTTTCACTTTATTTTTGAGAAAGGACATCATTTCGGAGTATAACTTCTCTTTTATTGCTAGTTTTTGTTCCAGTTAAAATAATTTTTTTTACTTAGTATTATCGAAGTATCTGCACTGTGGAAACAATTTATTTTCCCCTATTCTTTTCTGTTGCGTCTTCTTGTTGAAAAATGTTTCCCCGAAATTGAGTTTTAAGAAGATCTACGAGAAATCTTTGGGCTTTAGACTCTTCGCAGTTCTTTGTGTGAAATAAAATTACTTTGTGAGTCATGCTTTGCACAAGATTAATTTACTTCATACATTGTTTGTTTAAAAGTATAAAGTTTTATCTCTTTGTCCGAAATTTACAGCAAAATAAAAAAATAAAAAACTTTAAATTTCATATGTATTTGAAATGATATATGGTGAATGCACAATTCAAAAATTAGGAAAATTATGCTCACCTAATCGATGATGTATATTTATTATTTTCAAGAAGAACAATTCACTGTGCTTTTCGAATCCGTTGCTTTTTCGAATCCTTATATATAACTTGTTACTATACCGTTTTATTTCTTTCGTGTGCCACAACATGGATAATACCAAGACCCATATTGGTTCTAAAGAAATTTTCAGACCTGTTATAAAATTTAACTCAGGTTCTTAAATTTTTTACTGATAATTACTGAGGCATTAATCGCATTACTTGCCCATGCAACCTTAGACTTATCGGGCAAACTTAAAATTTTGCGCGGTACGCTTTAAATTTGAATTAGGGGTACAGCTAGTGTGTCCATTATAAAGAATTCGATAAATTATCTATTACTGCCCATTATCGGAATCTTGGGATAAAACTTCAAAGAATTGACTTTCTTCAATAGCGCCAAAAATCTATCTACCCCTATAACATCAGCTAAATTTGATGCTGGGTCATTCATATGAATACCGATTCCCTAGTTAAGAGCATGGGCCTCAGCATCCCTCTATACATCTGGGAAGTGCATTCTGTCTAGATTTGCCTCAACCAGCCACCGTAGTTTTCTTCGAGTACCATGAATTTTTTCGTCTTGTTCTCCACCTTTATTTTAATTTAATTTTCGGTTGGCATGTTTAGGTTTGCTTATTTGGAGTTTGTTCTATTTTCCGTGGGTTATAACAAATTTTACTAAAAAATAATCGAGGTATTTTTGTCATGAATTTTTTTTTTTTTTTTTTTTTAAAGTTTTATTATCAATATTTTCTGTTTTAGTTCTTTACTGAAGCTATTTCACATTTATTTCCTTTTTTACATTCATTTTTTTTTCTGTGAAATTTGAATTTTGAGCTCAATAAAGGTACCTAAACAGAAGTCGCTTATATTGTGTATGTTAATTGAAGATGATTTTGTAACTTAAATATTTCATGATGAAAAGAGAGATTTAATAAACAACTGCAGGTTGCGGTAAAAATTCCTGGGCAAACAGTTTTTAACACAAATTTATTAAAACTTTATTAACAAAATATAACAATAATAAGAGAAGACTTTTTCTCAAAAATAAATTTTCTTGGTTTCGACAGAGTACAGCGATGCAGAATCTCAAATGTTTATTGAAATTTTTAGCAATGAGCAGCAAGTATTCCACCTTTTATCTATCTAATTACTAAGGCTGATATTATTTTATTGCATAACGAGCGTTGAACAGCAGTCCGAATTCTGAGTTGACGACTATCAATGCTCAACGTCTTAGTCTTGTAGTTTTTAAAATAATCCAGAAGACAAGGGAACCCCAGGATCAAGTACAGGGACAAACTAGATTTCGTGGGGGAATTTTTGATGAAAATAGTCAGCATTTGTATTACATGCGGCTGTAAATCACCAAAATGTCCCACTGTTAACCCAATGGCAAAGGGATTTTAACACATGATATGTCTACAGTCAGCAGTGTGGTCGGTGCGAACCGGCAGCAGAATTTGAATTGACCAACCAACGTTCGTTAATTCCAGCCAATTCATCAATTATTCAATTCAACCAGGTTTAATTCCAACCAACGTTGGGTTTGAACCTGGGTCACCGCATTGAGAAGCGAGCTCACTAGTAGTAGCTGTGTAATGCCAAAAAAAAAAAACTAAAACTAAAGCTTATTGGAAACTCTCAAAAAACAAAGTTATGCCCATAAAACCTTATAGCTAACTTTTGATAAATCTAAGCGACTTTTGAAACAAAATTTTTATTTTACCACACGCGTTAATACATGTTAAGAAAAATTTCAATTTTATCGAAACCCTGTTAAAGAAAATTGTTTGCTTACTGATGAAATTTAATTGTTGTATGGGCTGATGACATTGAGCTCACCCCAAAAAATTATTTTTGGACAAAATAACGTTTAGATAATTAGGTTTCGAAAAATTTCATTTTTTAAAACAAATCATGAACCTATAGCTGAATTCAATAAATATATGTAATTTTTTAACAAGATTTTTTGAATTTTGTTACGAAATGTTAATATATTGTAGAATCGTAGGAGTTTTGTATCACCAAAAAGTTTCGACAGTGATACTGTAGAAATATTTTATGACCAAAATAGCTTTATTTATGAATTTTTATAACTAAGAACTATTTTTGAATAAGCTTTTCAAATATTACCTCAAAATGTTAGCATGTAGTAAAAAATCATAAATTCGTATTGAACAGACAAAAATTTCGCAAGCCCACCCGGCAAAAATATTACAAGACCAACCAGTTTTCACATTTTATTTTGAAATAATTTCTCATTGTAGCTCATTATTATTTTGTATTAGCATATATATATATATATATATATATATATATATATATATATATATATATATATATATATATATATATATATATATATATATATATATATATATATATATATATATATATATATATATATATACATATATATATATATATATATATATATATATATATAAATTTTATTGTTCTGCTCCTATATTAATATAAATTATAATGTGTCTAGACGTTTCATGATTAATTGCTGTTGTACTGCAATTAATGAAATACAATATTATCAAAACGCAGAATCATTAAAAAAACAAAAGTTTAAAAATGTTAAAAATACAGTATTTAAATGACTTAAAAATGAATTTGAATCAATTGAATTGAATCGAATTTTTTTTTAAAAAACATACTACTAAAGAAATAGTTAATATTTGTATAGTCATATCCAATTCAATATAATTTTTACTCAAAAAAGTTCTCTAAATACAAACATTATTCATCCAAATTAATGCAATATATTGAAAAAAAAATTACGAAACATATTTTCGAGATTAATATGTAACGATATTCTATCTTATTTCCTTTATGTGAGGATTTTATTTTGCAACACTCAGCAAAAATGGGAATGAAAGATTTTATAAAAGCCTGGCTTCAAAATGAATGTTAAATAAATTAAATTTAGTATTTATAAGGTAGTCATAGTAATAATTTTTGATTAAAGAAATACTAGTGTAGAAAAATATGGGAAAAAAAACAGTTAAATACGCTTTGAATGTTTATTTAGTATCAAATTTTTTTAATATAAATCTTTCCATTTATATTTTATTTCACATAATCATTAGTTGAAGTAATAAGAAGCATACCAGTAGTGACTTCTCAATATATTTCTTCCAATTTTTTTCTAGCATTTTTAAAACGGCAGTGCGCAGTCCTTTTTTAAAAACATTAATGTCTGAAGTAAATCATATTTAAAGAATATTGCATACATTATATATGTTAAGAAAAAAGTTACATAATTCATTTTTAGAATAATTTTATTAGTTTTTTTGCTATTAAACAAACTTCAGTAACGTGTTTACCTATTTTGAAATTAATTCATAGCAAATGGTGAAGAGTAAAAGAAAAGAATGTATATATATATATATATATATATATATATATATATATATATATATATATATATATATATATATATATATATATATATATATATATATATATATATATATATATATATATATATATATATATATATATATGTATATATATATATATATATATATATATAAGGCATATACAACATTTAGCTGAAGGATATTAAATATTAATTAATGTATGTTAATTTCTTTAAAAAACGTCTAGCCTGTTATTTTTATTTCTGTAAGACCCTCCAAAGCTTTATGAACTTTTGAGTCGTTTTAAATGAAGTATGGTCCCAAAAATGATTGCCAAGCATTTAATAAGAAAATTTTTAGTTCCAATAAGAAGGTTTTTTGTTATCTTTTGTAAGAAAGTCTTAATAATCAATAAAAAAATCACGAATTTATTTTTTAATTTCGAAAGGCCATTCGAAAGGTAGTTAATGAAAATATTTATTTAAAACATTCACTTAAATCTCTACGTATGATCTATTTATTCCTTCCTTCTCGTTAAAATTTTAAATTTCTTCTTCGTTTCCATGCACTTAAAAAGATTAGTTTAATCTTCTTAGCTTTTACCGAGAAAATTAAAACTGGACTCTTTATGGATTTATAGGGATTTACAGTGCTTAAATTTTCAAAGCTTTTGAGTTACTTTGGAATCGCTATAATTTTTACTTTCTTTAAATGACGTTTAAATGAAAAAGAATTATTTCATCTTTAAATTTGTCCTGAAGAATTCGTAAATCAAATATATCACACTTTGTTAAGAATTTCTTCATATGTTTTTTCTAAAAATCTTTAAGCAAAACTACTCAGTTAACAATACGAAGAGTTATTTTTTAAATTTTATATTTAATATTCATTGCAATCTTTTTTGAGTGTATATATATATATATACGTGATTATGACAAAATAAAGTTTAGTTTTATTGATACAGCATACATTTGCTGGCTTACGAGCTCAATTAGCCTTTGGTATATAGAAAGACGAATAGCACAATTCATAGAAAAACAGCACGAAGATACATCCAGAATTATGGTGAGATTCATACCTGCTACTTCCAGCCTACGCTACAGAATGTTTGATTGGGAAACCGCTGAAACAGGGAGACCCATGACAGAATAAAACAGGTTTAATTTTTATTAGTATTTCAAGGGGCTTCAGTCAGAGAGCCAATTCCTAGAACCGCTTTCCCAATTCTATATGAAGTTCATCTCAATCAGGTCTCGCTTCGCCCATTGCATTGAATACTCCTGCAATTTAGTCCAACTTTATATATATGCTTGTATTCTTTTTAAAATGAAGTTTTAAAAATATGCAACATATACCTTTGACTTTTAAACATTTTATTCACTTTCAATACAATATGATTTGATTAGCATATACTACAGTACCACTTCGTTTTTTACTTCAAATAGTTTGACTAACGATTTGACACCATAGGGGAATGTTTAGAGATGAAATTCAAATTAGTGTTTTTTAGACAAAAGTTAGTTTTAAAAAATTTTATAATATTTTTTTTAAAATTTTATTTATTGATAGATTTATTTTATTTTTATTTTCTTGTTTATTTATTTATATTTTTGATGGGGGACTATCGATTTCTTACTATGAAGGATTCATATACATTTGGAAGGAAAATTCATGTTTGTGATTTCTTTTCTAAAAATTAGCTAAGTTTTGTTTTGGCTATAACTTCTTTTGGTACATGGGCTAACGTGGACTAACGATTTCCTTCAATGGGCTAACGTTTGGAAGCAAATTTCAGACTTTTCATTTCAAAGTCGAATTAAAATTAAAAACTATTTTGATGATAACTTATTTTTGGTGGCTGAGTTAACGTAAATGTTTGAGGAACAAGTATTTAAAGACCAAAATTCAAACTATTGGTTTTCATCCTCACAATTTAGAATAAAATTTATTTCGATTGCACTTTTTTTGCCAAGTGCGCTAACGAAACGTTTTGGTTTGCTAACGATGTCTTAAAACGGGTGTTGGATGACGATTGTAGCTAAAATTTTAACTTGCGGTTACCAGTTTTAAGCTTTACTCAATTAAAAGTAGTGGTTCATCTTCAGAGATGTTTCCCCTGACCGTCGCCAATAGCTTATTGTGCAGATCTAGTGAAACGTAAATAAAGAACAACTACAACTACAATTAAAAGTAGTTTATGTTATATTTAATTTCAAAAATAACATTTTCCACCTCGTTTAATGATATTAAACAAAAGTTTTTTTTCGTTCTAAAATGCTGTGAATAGTTTATTAAAAGAAGAGGTAGAGGAAGTTCAGCCACTTTATAATGTTATTTTTACTCTTTGGATGGGTTCAGAACGGAAAAGCATTGATTCGCTGTTTTTTATTCCATTTTTGAGACAATTCCGCTACACTGAGAAAAAAAGCATCGCCTAACTACCACAATATTATAAAATTTACCGTATTTTCTGACTGCATAGGAATATAAAAAGTACAGTTTAATTTGAGGCAATGCAAAAATGTTCTGTTTGATCATCCATATAAACTTACATCTATCAACTTTTACAATTATAAAAAAATACAGTAAGCAAATACCTGGACAAAGCTGAACTAAATAAGTAACTTAAATGCTACGCATCCGGTTATCACAATAGCCGAAAATAGAATCATAGAGGTAGTGGGATCAAATTCCATCACAACCCCGGATGCATCTATTTAATTACATTTACTTATTTTTTGTTATACATACAAATGCAGAGTAGTGTGCTCCCTACAGGTCGGCTTATAAACTCGATGAATAGATAGTACAAGATAGAGAAGTATATCATAAAGATATATCCAGGGATACGAACAAGCTAACTCCACGTTACAACAGAGGCAACTTTTTAATGTCCTTCTCTATTTTTTCTATATGTTCTTCGACTTAATAATAGCATATAATAAATTACTTTGTTAAGAGCACACAAGCCTGCATATGTATGTGTAACAATAAATAAATAAATAAATGCTTTGAATAGTATAATTCTTAATAATTCGTTTTACAAGGGCTTCCTTGTCCTACATATCTCGCCTTTCAAACGCCACTTAAAGTATAAGAATCTCAACGTAATCCGGGATGTGTAGCAATAAATAAATAAATTTGGTTGAGATACATATGCAGACTCGAATGCTTAGTCCAAAGATCCTCTACCTCTACCTCTACCTCATCCGCTACCTTTACGCTTTAGAGCGTTTGGTAGAAAGACAATATTTTTCTACAAAGGCCTTAATAATGCATGCTTGTTTTGCTTGCAATAAACCCTAAGGACCTTGCTCGCCGTGCAGTATTGCTGTTCCGCTAACTGCTCTTAAACGTACATCTAGTTGAATCAAGTCCTACGATAACACCAGGTGTATATTTTTCTGTCTTTTTCAAATTTGTGCTATCTGTTTTTGAAACTGAAAATAATTTTTAAACCACTCTTTTTATTTTCAAATATTTTTATGTATCACGATTCGTATTTTACGTGGAAAAAAAATCCTTTTTTACATATAAGTATGCATACCGATTGCAAATACAAGAAAGATATAAGAAAGGCATTCTTTTTTCTTCTTTTGATTTTAATAAGTTGAATCCAGTATGATTAAAAATATTATATAAGCTTGTATAAAAAGGTTCTAACTTCTCATATTTATTTTAGAAACATTCTGTTTTTTTGTTTCTGCTAGTCAATATATTTTTTTAAAAAATAGAAAACTATCTTAATTTTTGTTTTACCTTACAGATTTAAACCTTCATGGATTATTTTAAAAATCAAATGGTTTAGCTTGCAAACGTAGGACATTTAATTTTAATAGTTAGAACATATGCCAATGAGAGATAGTTTTTTTATTTATTAAATATTTATAAAAAAATATATTATCTTTACTTTTCTGGAATAAAAACTTATTTTATGCGTGGTATTTAGAACGTAAATTTAGAACAAGAGGATTGAGAGAAATTTAAATGCGGAAGTAAATTACGAGTGCAACAAAATTAAAACGCAGAGAAATAAACGTGACATTTTAATGCGTGCTGTATACTGACTTTAAAGAAGAAAGATTGGTCAGATAAGCTAAAAAGTAGTCATGCAATCTTAACTGATAATTGCTAAGAAACATAATTTTAAAGCCCAACAGATATATTGTTCAGGTAAAGATGCAGAACGATGACACATTTAGCTCGGTGAAAACAAAGTGTAAAAAGAAAAGAATCATGGAATTATAAAAAAAGCAGGAAATTTAAATAAAGATTTCACATAACATATATTTTATATATTTATAGACCCAAAATGTATTTTATTTTTACAATTTTGTACAATTAGAAACATTCGGTAACTTAACAATGTGTTTTTTTAATGTCCTTTTTTCGTCATTTAAAAATTTTTCTTTTTCTAATTTTGAATTAGTTTGGAGCTTGTTTTACTTACCTAGTACAAAACGTTTCACATAATTGCTTTTATTCAAGGAAAGAAAATAACATGCATTTTAGAAAACAACAATTATAAAATTTAATAATCGTAAGAGAAATTGATTTATACGGTATTTAAATTTTGCATAATTTTAAAGAATGTAATTTCAAATGATAAAATACGAAATTTGAGCGCAATTGGTCAAATAGTTTCTCAGTTAAAACGTTTTGAAACGTTTGATTTCTCAAGATCTATTCGACCAATTTCGTTAAAATTTTGCATGTTTTCATTTAAAATTACATTCTTTAAGATAATGTAAATATTATCATAGCTTACAGTACAAAATATTTTCAACTATTACTAAATACATTAATAAAAATAATAAATTACTATAAAAAGTAATATTTTACAGCTTTGGATGGACGAATTTTTTAAATGCGAGCAAAAGTTTTTCGTTTCATTAAAAAATTTCTCGATATATGGCTAAATGAAATTAATATAAAAAAGTTCATTTTTTAGAATAAACTCCCTTATCCAAACTATTAAGACCATATCGTCCAAATTACGGCTATCCCCCCATTTTTTGGAAAAAGAATCCACCCAAATTCGCCTCAAAAAAGTATATTTATTCAGAAGAGTCAGAAAAAATTATTTTAGTCTGAATTCGGAACTTAAAATATCGTCAGCACAAATTAATTTACATATTTTTGATTACTCCCTCAAACCACCAAGACTGAATCCTGATACGTAAAATTCTTCTCATTAAATAACTGTGCAATCCGCATCACGAATTAGTCCTCAGAACTGTTATAGGAAAGCAGGATTTAAAATCTGAGTGTCGATTGACTTGGATAAAAATGCTGTTGATTGAAATGAATTGGGTGAAATTGACAAAAACCTCAAATGCAAGACTATTTAGAAGTTAGTGACAACTTGTGTAGTGAAGTCATAAATCATTAATTTCAATTGTAGCTAACGGCGTGAGATTTAATAAAAATAACTCAAGGAACAGTGAGGAAGATGAAGAGCCAGACGAAAGTGTGACATATAAAATTATACAGATGCTTTTAAATACATCTCTCAGTTAAAAAAAAACAAACTTATTAACTGTTGGTGACTATGAAGGACTTAAGATGATTGATGACTTTAACGTAAAAAAAACGCAAATCCTCACGTAAAAAAATACTTTTAATTCACAATTTTTTAAATAAATATGTAAAACAAACTATTAATTTTTAAAGGTACAATTTCGAAAAGCACATAACTTGTAGTTCATGATATGAGCTTTAAAAAAACTCAGGAAATAGTAAGGAAGATGAATAGCCAGAAGATATATATATATATATATATATATATATATATATATATATATATATATATATATATATATATATATATATATATATATATATATATATATAATAACTGTTGGTGATAAAGAAGGACTTAAGATGATTGAAGACTTCATCCTAATGTAAAAAAAAACTTCTCTGTCACAAATTTTTAAACAAACACTTGTAACAAAATATTAATTTCTAAAAGTACAAAGCTCTACTGTTTATTTCAAACATTTTTGGAAAAAAAATGAAATTTTTTCAATTGAAAATTTTAACTTACTTCAAACAAATGTATGTGACTATTATACTTACTTACTTATCATTTATTTTTATATATATGTAACCTGAAATTCTAACTAAATTACAATTTGGTTTTTTAATTTTTATGTAGTCTCTGAATAAGAAACTTTTTTTTTAAGTGACAAAAAATTGCTCCATGTATGTCATTCAATTTGGAGATTCTACTGCACATCTTGATATACAACGTGTATCATAAAACAGTACCACCTAAATGACTATTCATTTAACGTATTGTCAAGGAAGTTACTCCTATTATGTATTACTCGTTATTCAAATTTTATTTTTCCATACAATAGCTTTTAAAACAAATCCTTTTTGCAAAAGAGTTAATACTTCCAAACATTTTATGAGTTACGTCTTCACAAATAACAAAGATGGAGAGAAATAAAAAAAACGAGGAATGTTTAAATTTCAAAGCTCATTTACTCAATTCACTTTAACACATAATTAAAACATGAAACGTATTATGTACTATTTCATTCTGTATAATATAGCGGCATGCATTTATGCATATTGCAGCGAAAATGTTAGTTGAAATTTTTTTTTAAATTTTAATATACTCTGTTATTCTGATGTTTTAAATCTTAACGCACTTTAAATTTTAACGACAGCTGAGCTTTACGTTTTAATGTAAATATACTACCATAAATAATAAAGAATTTTCAAGATATAAATTTGTTCATTACTTTAAACATTCATAAGTTTTGTATTTTAATTTGATGTAATATTACATAATATTATAATACCTAACCACTGTTTGAGAAATTTTCTTTTGTTTCTAATACATTAAAGTTATTTGAATTCTGCCTGAAGACAGAGGGGCAAAGGTCTTGAAAACGGTTAATATCAGAAAAAATACAGCTTGGGTCAAAAAAGAAAACAATGTCAGGTTGATATCAATACTTTTTTAATAATACTAAAATTACTTCGCCTTTTGAATTCATGAACTTGAAATGTAAGAAAATTTCATCTGTGTCATCGGATTTTTAAATGCTTTCTTGTAAAGTTTTTTTTTTTTTTTTAATAAACAGTTTAAAAACGAATTCCTTTATTTTATTAAACGTTTTAGCGTAAATATTTATTGGAAATTTAATTTTGCAGCTATGCCAATTTCTATTTATGTTTCTCATTAGATGAATTAATTTCAAATTGAAACTATCTACAAATAATTCTTGTTTATTTTTATGATATATTTTACTTTATATTAATAGAGCTACATTATTTATTTACCTCTAAGCATTCATTTACTTTCACTGATACGTACCTAAACTTACATTCATCAAAAAATTTTCGTTATAAGAGATTTGTGTATAAAAATACAGGTTTGTACTTTTTTGTACTTACCTACTAAAAACTTTAATAACTTTTAAACTGTTAGTGAACTGAAGTGCTTATATTAATTCTTTAAAAAAACATTGGAGTCAATACCTTACTTGCCAGGATAGCAATATCAGACGCATAATTATGTAAGATACAGAATTTATTCCGTTTCTATACAAAACTTAAGCAATTTATAGATGTATCGACAAATATATATATTGACTTGGGTGTGACTTTATTCAGTTCATCTTAAAAATTACATCGGTAATATTATATCATTTGCCTAAATATCAGCTATAATCCCTTGCAAGTTAAGAAAAGACCATTGCGATATAGGATTTAAGAAATCATCCATGACTGCATATGATTTGTTTTATTTTGTTATCAAATTATTCAAATATGCTTGCTTTCGAAACAACATAAAGCTTTTAAAACTTAAACACGTCAGACAGATATTAAATTCGTGTCCTCTTTTTCGATATACATCATAGAATTATTTTTTAAAAAAAGTTTATAGTTTCATAGTCTAACTGGAACCCCAGAGTTGGTGCATATTTCGATAAATAAGGAGAATATTCGTTCTTGAGAAAGAAACAACTATATGACGGCGTGACAGTATTGGATTTGATTGGATTACTAAAAATGGCGCCTCTTATGCTGGCATACCTTAAGCAAAATCAAATGCTAGATAAAGAGTTTTTACTTTTGTGGAAAGAAATGTGGAGTCGTGGTGGCTCAGGGGATAGAGCACTCCTCCCAATAAGGTGACCCGGGTTCTATTCCCAGAAATGGTTGTTCGATACGAGTTCCACATCCGGCTCGCACCGACCGCAGTGCTGACGTAAAATATCCTCAGTAGTAGACGGATCATGGGTTAAAGTCCCCTTGCCGTCAGACTAACCGTGGGAGGTTTTCGTCGTTTACCTCTCCATGTAACTCAATTGCGGGTTAGTTCCATCAAAAAGTCCTATACGAAAGCGAATTTCTCCCAATATTTGATCTAGAAGTACCCTTGTCTTCTGGATTGCCTTAAAAATTACACAGCTACAAAGTTGAACTTTAGTAGTTGTAAACTCAACATGGGGTCGGCTGTTCAGCAACGGTTATAAAATTAAAAATGAAAATAAAGAAAGCTGAATTCAGCTAAGTTAATAAGTTTTTTTTATAACTTTCGTTAAACAGTCGACCCAATTTTTGGGCTTACGATTACTAATGTTCAAATCAGTAGCCTTGTAATTTTGAACCCAATCTAGAAGACAAGGGAACTCCTGGAAATTGGAAGAAATGTTCTTTCGTGGAGGACTAAGTTAATAATCGATGAGGCTTCATGCCTTTCAGTTTTAAATATTTGAAAAAAAAAAAAAAAAAAAAAGAAAAAAGAAATACGTTCGGAAATTTTGTAACACTACTATAAGTGCTGCTCTTATTTTAGTCAAAGAAAAATAATTTTTCTGAATAAAAAAACTAATAGTACCTATTTATGAAAAAATATTTACATCATTTTGGAAACAAATAGACTACAAAAAAAATCGACTTCATTTTATTTAGTAAAATTATTGCTATCATATGATGTTACTTACTTTAATATTTTGGCCGTCAGTAATAATTATTTTGTTTGTATTTTTTTTTAAATAAGGTTTAGTCTGAATAGTAAGATAATTTATTTATTTATTTTTTTGCGTTTTCATTTAATAAATTTCGTTTCAACTCTTTGCTTCATACAACATGTGAAAAGCATGATTCCCTCTCGTTTCTCAAAATCTAATTTAGGTAATCTAATATAGGTAATCTGCGTCAAAAAGTATTAAACAACATTTTTATTCATAAATCAAGTAAGATTTTGCAGGCATTGCAAAATTTTAGCGGTATTAAATCCTCAACTAAGTCGCCAAAGATCTTGACTGTTATTTCACAATTAATGCCTAACACATTTGACTTAATGATTTCAGGTTAAAGTGATAAATTTATTTTATTCCTCACAGATAGGGAGAAATGAGATTTTTAAAGTACGGCATTTTTATCACTGGGGGTCATTCATCGAGAAATTTCCGACATTCTCCACTAGAGGGCGTGTAGTTCGTTTTCAAGAAACGATCAATGTAGCGATCCTTAAAACTCAAAGAGGAAAGCCTTGACAAAAAATCGTCTACAAAACATACTTTTTAAAAAAAAATTCTTTTTTAAACAAAAACTCAAGGTTTAAAAATATTACATTAAATTCTCGTCAACATTAAATTCTCAGCAAAATGGCACTTTATTTTTCAACTGAGTATCTCAATAAAATTAACTAGAAAAGTGTTTAAAAAGTATTACAGACTGTGTAATTTTTTACTAATTGAAAAGTGTTTTTTATATACAGGAAATCAATTTTGTTAGTTTGATAGGACTATCTAAAATATACTATTATAGCTAGCACCGTAGACATAGTGGATAGGATACGGGAATTATAGTTTACCCCAATGATTTCTAAGAACTTTTAGAAAGTATTATTTAAAAAATAAAACTTGTGTGAGTTATTACGTAAATGTCTATAAATAGTTTTCATAATTCATTTTTTTTTTTTCTTTTTGGAGATTTAGAAAAGAATTGAATACTTGTAATTTTCTTAAAATAATTAAATACATATAAATATTTTTATGCTATTTGAATATGTTTTCATGCAATTCTTTTCCAATTAATTTTAGTTGATATATTTTTTGCCAAATACGATGAAAACTGTCTCGTCTGTTACCTCAATCCCTATTAAATGTGCATATTCTTAAAAAAAAAACATTTGCTTTGTAACTTTAAAGATAATATGTAAATTTAAGCTTTATTGAGAAACAATTTGCTAGTAACGTCATATCTGAATAACAGAAATTAAGGAAAATAAATAATTCTAAAAAACAATTATGGAGATTTAAACTAAAAACCTATATATTATCAAGTTGATAAATTAACAATTTTTTATGCAACTATACATGTTAATATACATGGCATAGTAAAACAGTACTCACTACTAAAAGGCTTCTTCTTCAAAAAGCAAACCATGCTATTTGTTGTACGCTGTTAGAAATTTATCGGTAAATATGATTAAATAGCGATTTTTTAAATTTTTATTTTAGCACATTCAACCAAAACAATCAAACAACCATAAAAAAGGTGATAACCAAACGGTTGAGAAATAACGTATATTTATTGTTTTTAAATAATGCGGTTTAATAACAAGAATTCTTTCCGCGCCAACTAAGTCCACCTTGTGAAGCCATTTTGTTCCTTGCAACTGAGTGCATACTGCAGCTGAGCTGGCTAATCGGTCAATTTTATGACTTGAACAGGGTTTTGAATGTAAGCGTTGATGCCAGAATATTTCTTCCATTCCTTCAGTACATGAAAAGTTTTCAGCGTCCTGTACTCTTCAATCGGCGACCTTGGACTATTAGTATACGAAACTATCATTCCCCGTGGCTTTCGCAGCACACACAGAGCTCCAATGTTCAGCTAAATTCTGTTTCTATGGCTTATAAACCATGCTAGTTGTAACTGGTTACAAAACCGTATAATTTTGTATTCATTTCTATTTTTATTCATATTCATATATATTTTTATTCATGAAAATATTTTTAATTGCACCAGTTGTAAACGGTTTCAAAATCGTGAAGGTAAAGAAATAATCTAGCCATAAATTTCATGGTTAATCGGATATGCAAAATACTGCCGGTTATTTTACCGTCAATTTACGGTAAATTGTACCAGCACTTTGGATGCCGGTACTTTTTACCATAAAGTTTCACGGGAAAAATCTGATATACAGTAATTTTTGCAGTATTGTAAAATTATTGAAATCAATGTAAAATCAATGTAGTAAAATAATTATTGCTGTAAAATATACAGTACAAAATTTTACAGTAAAAGTGGATTTGAAGATAAAGTTTACTTTATGGATGATGCACCTTGGGGACCGGTACCTTTTACCTTAATTTAATTCGGATTTTTCTATAGAGTAGGCGTTTGACCTTTTTTTTTAGAACCAATCGTTTCAGAAGGAACAAAAACGAATACTAAAAACCTATGACTCACACCTAAATATTAAAGAACATTAAGAAGATAATAATAAAAGTAATACGTTTGTTATGACAAAAAAATTAAAATTTTAATGATTAAATAATATACGTTGCATCATCATTGCGAAAACATCCCATACCTCGGATAATTTTAGTGTTTAATGTTGTGCATTTTGAAAGTAAATTTTTTTTAGAATAGAGTAAAAGTTTTGCAAAAGAAAATTTTAAATTTTGTTAATGATTTTAAAATTAAATTTCATGAACTGAGGTACTATTTCTAATAATTTACTAAATGGTTTTTTTATTATGTTCAGTTTGTTTTATAAAAATAAAAATATAATTCTTTTGCAGCGGACTGCAGCTTCCTGCTGGCGAATGCCCAAATTGTGGACTATCCTATTGTATACTGTTCAGAGTCGTTTTGCAAAATCTCCGGTTTTAACAGAGCTGAAGTTATGCAAAAGTCGTGCCGGTGTACATTTATGTATGGGGAGCTGACAGACGAGAGTGCCATTAGCAAAATTGAACAGTGCCTAGAAACACAAACTCAGAATCAGTTTGAAATTCTTCTTTATAAGAAGAACGGTAAGTACATTTTTATCAGAAAGTTTTATATCTTCTTACACATAAAAAAATTAAGTTTTTAACATTTTCCGTTAAGAATAAGTAATAAATATACTCAAACAATAGAATATCTAACAAAAAATATTTTAGCTTTTAAGTTCAGAAATATTCTTTAGAAAGTTTCTGTCCCATTGAAAAAAATGCTGAAAAAGTTTATGAGCAGATAGAAATTTTTACACTGGATTAAAAAAAACAAAATTCTATTATTTGAGGTCATTTTAGGAAGAAAAAAATTTAGTTCGTTAATGGAATCGTAAAAAAATTTTTTATCGTGAAAGGACTTTTCACAAAATACTTAACCTCAAAAATGACCCTACACGAGCTGTTTTTTTATAAATACAAACCCCTCACAAAATATTTTTTCTGAAAAAATTTCATAATATTTTTCATTTTAAATATGGACCCTTGAGAAGCAAAAATGTCTCTCTGAGAGACATTTTATCCTTTTTTCCTCACAGGATTTATGTTCACAAAACATTACCTTTAACAATATATCTGAACTATTTCATTTAACTCGTCTGTCTATTTCATTTGTTTTGTAGGTTTTCACAAAATCTGAAAAACCCGATTTTCAGCCAATGAGTATGTTTTTCTAAGTTTTACAAAATTTGACCTTTTCGAATAAGTCTGAGATGGACCCTAATTATTTTAACCCTTTGAGGAAGGAAAATTTTAAACTATAATTTTAGACAGGCAGAGTCATGAATTTTGCAGTACGGTTAATAATCATGATTGATACAAAAAAATTAACTTATAATGCTTAATAAAAAAGCATAGTTTAAGACAGTGATGGGGAAACTACGGCCCGCGGGCCAACTGTGACCCGCCGGAAGGTTTTATCCGGCCCGCGGATAGAATTTTAACTTGCCGATCCGTCGCAAATATAAACAATATACGTAGTATTTGTATACTTTGTTTAAAGCTAGTTTTTTTTCTTTTTCAATAAAGTACTGGTGACCTTTTTATTTTCTCTATTTTTGTTCTACAAAACATAAATTGATGGAAATAGCTTCAGACAGCTTTTCAATTGGTAAAATTTTGAAAGCAGAAGTTCTTCATAGAATAGCGCCAAGAAGCGTTTGTCTTTCTCGGGGAGCAGACAATACGGAATCTAATGTAGGTGAATTGTGCTTCACATGTGGCAGACTGCGCATTTTAAGCTCCAACGAGCGGATTTTTCATTTTTCTGCCGGCGTGAATTATTTATTGCGTATGGCCTCCAAAATATAATAGGCCATTAATTGACAGTTATCAAAATATTGAAGAACTATTTTAATTTCATGAATACAGAATTTTGCCCATGAATATCCAAAGAGGAGGGTACTGTGACGTCACATGAAAATGAATTGACCAATCACAACCAAAAAGCTTCGCGATTTGCGTCTGCTCTATTTCTTGTTTCCTTTGCTTCAAACTGCTTTACAATATTTGTATAAACGTTATAAAAGTTTAGTAAAATTATAACTTCATTTTAAGAGGACGCGCAAACACCCGCGCAAGAGCATTAGTTAGCAGTAAGCTTTCGTCAATTGCGTTTCTGTGTGCTGTTCTCCGTAGTAGGTAACGTCTAAAATGGATGTTAAAAAAAGAAAAGTCAGAATTGGATTCAGAATGTCGAGTTTTTAAAGAAGAATGGACGTGGAAATATTTCTTTACTTTATTGAAAGAAAAACCTGTGTGCTTACTTTGCAATACAACTGTTGCAGTTTTAAAAGAATATAACATTCAACGCCATTTCAAGAGCAAACATGAAAACCACTCCTACTCATCGTTAAGTGAAGAGGTAAAAAAAATTAAATCGAAAGATTTAATAAAAAATTTATCAAGTCAACAACAATTCTTTCAGAGAGCTAATCATTCTCAAAGATGCGCTACGAAAGCCAGTTATGTGTTGGCTTATAATATTGCTAAATCTAATAAAACATTTTCAGATGGTGAATTTATGAAGCAGTGCATGATAGATGTGTGCGATATTATGTGCCCTGAAAAGAAAAATGATTTTCCGTCACTGTCTCTCTCAAGAACAATCGCCGAGAGAATTGAAAATATTGATAAAAATCTAATTTCACAACTGACTACAAAAACTCAAAAATTTATTTTTTATTCAATTACCATGGATGAAAGTACAGATATCAGCGATACTGCACAGTTATTCATATTTGTAAGAGGAATCAACGCTCACTTTGAAATTACAGAAGAACTTGCAGGGCTGCAGTCAATGAAAGGAACAACGACTGGTGCCGATATATTTTGTGAATTTGAAAATTTCATCGATAAACTTCGTTTACCTATTGATAAGTTATGTAATGTAACTACAGATGGTGCTCCTAATATGGTTGGAATCAATCAAGGATTTTTTGGGAAATTTAATTCTAAGTATCCGGAAAATTATGTTGTTTTTTCGCATACATCAGGATGCTCTCTGTAAATCGGCTTTAGATATTGACCATATACTCAATATTGTTGTAAAACTAGTAAATATGATTCGTTCCATCGCCAGTTTCAACAGTTTTTGGAGTCTGAGCATTCCGATATCCTGTATTATTCAAAAGTTCGTTGGTTGAGTGTTGGAAAAGTATTTGAAAGAATTTGGGATTTAAAAGACGATATTGTGAATTTTCTTCTTGATAAAGACATTTATAATCAATTTGACGTCTTAGAAAACGAAACGTGGCTTTCTGATTTCGCTTTTTTCACAGACCTCCTCGTACAGATGAATATACTTAATCTCAAATTGCAAGGGAAAAATCAGTTTCTTCACAATATTTGGCAATACCTGAAAAGTTTCAAATTACAGTTATTATTATTTGCTAATCAGATCTTTAAATCTGATTTTTCTCATTTTCCAAGAATACAATCTTTAAAATTCACTATATCAAACAATAAGATTAAAAAATACGAAATTAATTTGAGAAAACTATCTTCAGAATTTGAAAGGAGATTTCAGGACTTTAGAAAAATGGAACCTGAGTTTAGTATTTTTGCGACCCCACTCAATGTTAATTACGAAGAAGTTGGTGCAAAATTTCAACTTGAGTTAATAGAACTGAACTGTAATACTCTCCTTAAACAAACTTTTCATACCGTACCATTACTAGAATTTTATAAAAATTTAAGTTCAGATAATTTCCCAAATCTAATTACTCATGCAATGAAGATAATGACAATGTTCGGCTCATCTTATATATGCGAACAAATCTTTTCAACAATGAAGCTTAGGAAAACTTCTTTAAGAAACAGAATTACAGATGAGCACCTTTCATCAGTTTTAAGAATTTCTGCTTCGCAAATGGAACCGGACTAGGATGAAATTTTGAAGAAACGGTCTCAATTTCATTTTTCTCATGCACCATCAACCAGTAATGACACCAGAAAATAAAGTGATAATACTTCACATCAAGAACTACACTAAATTCATTTCATATTTTGCGCTTATAATTTTCTTACCTTTAGCTTTTTTACTATTAAAATAATAAGTGTAGGTAATAATATATGTATATAGAACACATAAATTTTTTA
Organism: Parasteatoda lunata; assembly: GCA_949128135.1. Classification (NCBI taxonomy): domain Eukaryota; kingdom Metazoa; phylum Arthropoda; class Arachnida; order Araneae; family Theridiidae; genus Parasteatoda; species Parasteatoda lunata. Next base: position 57,900,923 of record OX421980.1, on the reverse strand, counting down.
ACGATTAAGCATTATTCTTTGGCCCGCTACGATTGTCTAGTTATTACAAATGGCCCGTCTTAAAAAAAGTTTCCCCACCACTGGTTTAAGAGATAAAAACTGCTTCATTTATTTCCAAAAAAATAGTTTAACTTTAAAAACAGTGCCCCGCGTGAGGTTTAAAATACAAAGAGAACTCCTCACTTTCGTGAAAAAAATTTAATCTAGTTTTAGTGTTAAAATGCAGTTTTGTTTTGGGTAAGATGCAATTGCACATATTTGCCTCTCCTTTAAATAATTTAGCTGTATAAAAAAAATAATACTTTAAAAATGCATTTGCTCATTAAAAATCTTAGTTTAACTAGAATTTTAAACAAAAATGTCTCCAAATAATTATTAAAAAACAAATATTTATTATATTTATTATATTTTTTAATTTTATTTTTTATGAATATGAAAATTCCTTAATATCCTTTCGGGTGTAAATTTTAGTTTGAATATTTCAAAAAGTTATCTTCAGACCCTATAGTGAGCAACAAATGTTCCGAAACAATTTCTGTCTTTACCTAACATGATGTTTTCTGCTAATATTACATTATATGCTTTCTTAAAAAATATGTAATAAAACATTACAGAGTCTGAGGATAAAGACTACGACTACATCGAACTTAATAATTTTTTGATAAAATTTGATAAAAACAGTAGAATTATTAGCCCAAAATGTATTACTATAAGCTCATTACAAAATCAAAAAAAATTGAAAAAAAAATATCTTTGAACACTGGTATTAACAATTTTAGTTCATTTTGTGCATAGAAATGGATATTTTAAATTTGCTAATAGCCTGCTTTTAGTTTGTTTTTTTTTTTGACTAAAAATTGTCACTAACTCATGACGTGAAGCTCAGAATTTTAGTGTTTATAATTAAATATCAATATTGAGTTTAATTATTTAGGTGTAAACATTAAACTAGCTTCTTTTAAATATTCCTTAAATGAAATTTTGCATTAAATATAGTCAATATCGTAATAAATAAATATATATATAGTATCGTAATAAGCATAATTGTTGCTTATCCAATATTGACATTCATTACATACAACTGCTTCGACACGTTATAAACCATAATAAGATATTTTCAATCAATTTACAGTTAGTTATTTTTTTTGAAAAAATAATATATGAACGAAACAAATACAATTCATTATTCTTTTCCCAAATTTATCCATATATTTTTTGTAACAGCTTGTTTAAAGAAATTGCGAATACCTATTCACTTATCATCTTTCTGAAATCACAAAAAATCACGCAAGAGAACACTAAATGATTATGCTCGCAGCAATGTTTGGGACATTAAACTAGATATAAATATGTTTTATTTAAGTGCTGACTCAATAGTTAATCAATCATTGTTTCATTTTTTTCATCAATTTATATGCTTAATATATTGTATAAACTTATATAATGAGTTGCCAAAACGTGAAAAATGTTTTTAAAGTTATTTCATTTATCAGAAATTCTCTTTCTTATTTGAAATTAACTTGCAATATTTGATTTCTTTCTGACATTCAAGCATATAACAAAAAATATTGTTATCAAACGTGACAATCCTCTTAATTAACGAAAAAAATCATTAAAACATTTTAAACAGTCTATTGGAAAACGTTTCCAATTTTCATAAGAAGTAACACTTCAAATTATGAGTTGAAATAGTTCAAAATTAAAATTAAATATTTTTATAAATAATATATGCATTGAATAAATAATTTTTCTGCAGCCGGTCATACATTAATAGTATTCAGTAAGCAATGATATTTTTTGTCGTCATATTGAAAGAAATATTCAATTCGAAAAGAAACAAAGCGCTACAAAAAATGTAGTTGATGATAAAATGAGGTTATAAAAGAAATTATTTAAGCATTTATTTGCTGATAAAAAATTCTAGTAAAATTGTCGTACTTGTTTGTTCATGAGATGTACATAATTCTAGTACTGAAACTAAAATATGCAATATAGCTTATTCAATCATTACTATTCCTTTTATACCTAATTATTATTACTATTCCTTTACATGGTTACTGTTTGCATGAAATTCTGGTTTTCATAATTTTACTTCTGATTACTGCACATTTACTAAGAAGTACAAAAATGAAAAGAAAATGCAACCGTAGAAATGGTTTTTATGCCATGATCTAAAGCATCATGATCAAATTACATAATTAAGCCATATCAACCATCAGCATGGTAATAAAATCATATTTGGCTATTAAGTTTACAAAAAGTCATTCCAAAGAGCTTGGGTAAAAATTACCGTGCTTTTTGGTGTTCCCGTAGAGCCAAACACACAGTATATTTTACCATATTCCAGTAGTTTTGACCTTAAGTTTTTTCTGCGTTTATTGAACTAAAACATAGAAAAGATATTAAACAATTTCAATCTTGGTCCTAGGGAATGTATTAAAAAATAAACATACCATGCTCCAAATTGAGAACAAGATTTATTGCGAAAACCATTATATAAACGACAAAAAAAATCAATCAGAAGTTTATATATATGTATAGTTAAAATATAATAAAAAGTGTTGTATCTCATGAGCAGCCTACAACAATAATACATACCTTTGAAGAAACAAAGTGTCGGGTTTTGTTATAGCAACGTTGCGAACAGCAAAAGCTGTAGCTGTTATTGGAAATTGTCAAAGTGCTTTAGTAATGATTTTGGTTAAATTAAAATATTTTTATAAAATGTGTTAAAATTTGGTGAATATGGTAATTTTATCATGATACCTTAGGGCATGAAAATCTTTTAGTCGGTTAAATTAATTTTTCAGTTTTGTATTTGTTACTGAATGCACGGTAATAAGAATTATAAATTTGAAAATCAGAATTTCCGGTAAATCTTTTTCATATAAACAAAAATAATTACGAAATGAATAGTATAAATACAGTATATTTTTTTATTACCAATGTTTATAACCAGAAATCTCTTTACCATCAATTTCGGTAATTTTACCAGAATTTAATTCTCTTTGTAGAATCAATCAATCCAAAAATATGTTAAATTATATTTTGCCAATTTTGAGGATTTGTTGCCTGTTATTTAATTATTAACTTACTTGACAATTAAAATTTATTGATAATTATTTGATAGTCAATAATAGTTTACTTTTAAAATAAAATGTGAAATGAATGAGTACGGAAAGTTTAGTGGCGATTATTTTTGAGAGCAAAATTCTGCCGGTAATTTAACTAGCTTTTACAAAGCATAGATATTTATTGAAAATAAAACAACTATTCATGTGGAAAATGTCACTTAGTAAAAAAATGCTTACTTTAATTTAGCTTTATAAGAATTGAAATGTTTATAAAAAAAACTTTCCTCTTTCGACATTTTAAGTAATTTGATTTAAAAATTCTTTTTAAAGGACTTTCTTCTTAAATCTATTTTTCAATAATCATAAATAAGGGCAATTAATAAAATATTAAAGTACTTCAAATTTATACGGAACTTTTAAAAAAGATTTGTTTTTAAACTGCTATAAACTTTCAAACATCCTTTCAATACAAATAAACATAAAATCAAAGTAATGAAATTATTGAAATGAATGTTTAAAAAAAACAGAAGAAATATATATTAAATCAAACAGAAGTAGAAAATAAAATGAAGAAACCCCAATAGTTGAAAAAATGTCAGTTCAAAATTATTTAAGTTGTATCTCAACAGAGCGAAATATTTACTTGGCATCCTTTTTACAGCAATTAAATTACTTATTTGCATTAGAAAGAAAAATTGCTTCAATTCATTGAAAAAGAATCCCAACTTAAGTTTCCGTGGTTTGAATTGGGTGCATTCACAATCTATGTTGGTAGTCATTATTCTAATCTTTCTGTGCGGTGAAGGACTCATAAAATCGATTTCGAAAAAGAGAGCAGGGGCAAATATATCTTTGTCGCTCCATTTGGCGGCCTTGTGTTTGAATAGTCAAAACAATTATTTCTCCTCACTTATGAGAAGTGACTGTGAAATATTATGTTGACCAACTTTGAATTTTTCCTCAATTATTATATTTGAATGGTTTATAACATAGTTTAGTAAAAATGATTGCTTTAGTTTTATAAAATAGAGTGTAGTTTAAGATAAATGGATGCATGGATTTAAGATAAATGGAAAAAAAGATACGCACATACTCTAAAATGAGTGGTGTTTTCGTTTAGTTTTGGAAAGCAGTCTCACACTACATGGAAAATATTTGAAATCAAATATCCGCGTTATAAGTGCATGACCGTGACTAAAATAACACCGTTTGAAGATTTAGAACCAAAAACAATTTTGTTAGAATTTGAATAGATTTGAAAGGCGTAAATTTATTTAATAAGCAGAAAGTAGTATGATGAACTAAAAAACACAAAAAAAAAATAATAATTTTTATTTTAAAAAATAAATTAGCACTGTATTTAATTACAGGATTTTTAGTTTATTCATTCCTTACAGCTAGCGATTATTTGTCTCTTAAATATTATCTGCAGGTGGGAAGCGTACATTAAAATTATAATTTCCCAAGTATATGGAGTTTGGAATGTACTCGTTTTATGTATTTTTTACATTTGTTTTTACTTTAAATTATAGATGTTTCTTAATGTATTATATTACACATATACAATTATATTTATCAAGCTAAACAGAATATGACTTTCAAGAATTTCAAGGGAACATTAAAAAACTGTTTGTGGTGATAATGTGTCTTATGTAACTGTGCTTCTCAGTGGACCAATCTAAGCCAAATTTTGATCACTTGTAATCCTGGTTGTTAAAAAGTAATTTTTTTAAAGTCACGTAATCAAGTTTTTTCTTTTTGAGCACTATAAAATTATCTCTTAAGAGTATCTTTAGTAAAATTACTATAATTTTTTTTTTTAAATATGACATCCGCTTAAATTTCACTTATAAATAATAACCTTAATTTTACTGAAATCAGAAAAATAATAATTATTATGTTACACTTAAGGCATTATAGCATTCTTAATAACAAAAATCAATTCTTAAAATAATATTATAAAATATCTTAAGGTAATTCTAAGAGAAATTTTCTATGAAATATCTCTTTTTTCTAAATCCAAAGCTTAGTGTTTTAGATTAGTTTGACTTTCTCCTGCTAAACCATAAAAAAAATAAACTTTTTAGAAGCAGATAATTTAAATATTATTATGATTATTAGATAATTTAACGATTATAATTTGAAGATTATATTAGGATGTATTATTATGTCAGCTGTATTGTTTGGGAAAAAGTAATTTCATTAATTTTAGTACATTTTTTTCAAATCGAAAAAGAAACATAAATACAACTGATCAACACTGTTAGAAATTTCTCGGGAAAAAAATGGATAAATAACAATTTATTTAATTATTATTTTACCATATTCAAACAGACAGTAAAATAACTATAAATAAGATGGTATTCAAACAGTCAACTGCGAGAAAACCCATTTATCTACAAGTTTCAGCCTGTTGATAAATGGGTTTAGTAAACAACAAGAATTTTATGGCACCAACTAGGCCCACCTAATGAAGCCACTTAGTTCCTTGCAACTATGTATATATTATAGTCGAGAGGGCTAATCTGTCAATATCATGACCAACAGAATGAGGGTTTGAGTCCATTCCCTTCAACACATGAAAAGTTTCCAATGTCCTACACTCAACAATTTGTAACCCCTGGAATATTAGAATACGATATTCTCATTCACAAATAGATGGCAGCAACAGAAAGCGTCTTAACACAAAAAAGTCTGTTATTTTCCACTTCTTACAATATGTGAGACAATTAGTTAAACTAATTAAACCACATTTCACGGTTCATTTGATTAAACACATCTTATCCACAACCCAACTTCAATGACCATTAACTATCATAAAGCCTAGCTCGGATGTCCAGTTAAATTTCTTTTTTTACGGTTTTGAAATCAAGCTAGTTGTAAATGGTTAAAAACGGTATAGTTTTGTATTTACAGTTTTTTGATCATATTAAATGTAAACGTTTTCAAAAGCATAAAAGTAAAAACTGTTCTTTACTGTAAACGTTACAGTTAATCGGATGAACAAACTGCTTCAGGTTATTTGACCGTAATTTTAGAGTTAAAATTCTAACAGTGTATACAAGCATTTAAGTGTAACAGTGCACACAGGCATTAAGTGTATTAAGTTCAACTATTCATATTTTTTTTTAAAGTTTCTTTTTATCAAGGGTATAATGATGGTTGGTATATATAATGCGTATTTATAATGGGAATGTGTAAATACAGTAGCAACATAAACGAAAGCGAAATAAAGAAACGAAAACCCAATCATAATATCTTGGCTCAATCTGATCCTTTGACTAATCAGGCTTCTCGATCTTTACTGAAGATATCAAAAACATTTAATTAAATTCAAATACATCGATAAGAAACATTCTAAAATTTCTAAAATGAAACAGATAGTTTTAAAACTATGAATAAAAGCATTATAATTATACTTAAAATTTCGTCGAGTATTATAAGACAAGCTCAATATCATATTCTAATACGAATATGACCTTCAGTTTATCTTATACTTAATAAATTAAAATAATGATGCTTATAAGATCTTATAATACTTACTAAATTAAATTAAGATCATAATATAATACAAACTGAAGAGAGTAAATATAATATTTAAATGGAAAAAAAATTATTGCTTTCACTGTAATGGCACAAGTGTTACAAGCATTATGCCTCAAGTTATTTTAAAAGCTAAAAATAATATTTAATTTAGATTTAGCTCCTTGATTTAAAAAAACCTAAGTCATTTCCAGAGATTTTTATATTGGAAACATGTTTTTCTTTCAAAAAATAAAATATCGTTCCTCAATTATTACATTTTTAAAATTTATTTTGTTGAGACAAGAAATTTATTAATAATTGAACATATTTATTCCCTTCTGAAATAAACAGAATGAGATTATTTTAAAACTGAAAGAGGTAGCTAATTTTAAAAATATCCAAGTAGGGTGAATTTAGGGTAAGTTCATATCTTACCACTCTATATTACTATTATATAAAAGAAAATTTTCACAGTAATACAAAAATTTGTGAGTAATGAAAATAAGTTAACTGCTTCATCTTGACTGCAAACGGAACGACTTAATTAATAAATCTAAGTGACTATTTCTTTTTTTAATTTATTCAGTATTCCAAATTGAAATACTCAATAAATGCAATTTTGATTTTAGAAAATTTGCAAGAAGTTCCTGGTAAAAACTTTTTTTAGATGATATTTTTTTTATTTTTAAATTTTGATAGAAAATGTATTTTTACTTTGAATAAATATAGAATAAATACCCACCACAGACTCATTTTTAGTTCACTATTTTTTTAAATGACATACAAATTACAGTATATTTCATAATAGTTTATTTACTTGATATTCAAATACTATTACAGAGATCTTACACTAAAGTCTTTAGTGTGTTCTTTTTCCCATTTGAAACTTGGTCTTTAATTTTGGAACAAGTTTATTAAAAATCATTCAAAGTAAGCAAAACAATACTACACCATATTTAATAACACAAAATATAATTGGCTGTAAGTGAGAAAACACAATTAAAAACAAAAGATGAAGTGTTACTTTGTAGTTTATTTGTTTCATTTTAAACAAAAGAATATATAACATTATTAACCATTACGAACAGCGTTGTAATCAAACAAAATGTTCATAAATAACGCGTTGAAATAAATTACTTATCTTGATTTAGTTTTTCTCAACACTGTGTGCTAAAGAGATCATCCCATAATTCATTCAACCTGAATATCTAAGTATATCAAGGTTATACACTAGGGAAATACTCTAGGGAGGCCAGTTTCAACCTCTAGGTCATAAATAAGTATTTTAGTCAGCTTCAAGGAAATTAATTTTTCTCTTTCCACAGCCTGTCATCGATCAATTGCTAACCTCAGCTGTGAGTTATTCTAAATAAGAAATAGGCCAATAGCACGTATCTCCAATGTACTGAAAGTATATGTCTTCATTAAATGATCATTGTTTTAACGTCACGCTATATTTTCGTTTATTAGGTTTAATATATATTAGTATTAATATTATTAATATTTATTAGGTTTATGGGATTAATATATTTAAATTGTATTATTGTTTGAAATAAAAATAATTTTAATTTTAATTGATTTTAAATAAATTCTGCGCCTTTCTTTAAAAACAACAATACTAGTTGTATTATATACAAATCGAAGAATGGAGCGAATTTTCAATGTAAGACATTTTCCGATTAAAGAGCATTTACTTTAGAGATTAATTTGTTCTAAATCTTTGGTTCACAATAACACTTAATTTTTACACGTACAAAAGTTTTCTAGAGAATTTATTATTTGACAAAAAAATATTATTATATGGTATCGATAAGGAAACTCATAGTATCTGCTTCATAATAAGCACTGTAAAAATCTCTTAAATTTACGGAAAAGAACTATCAGTTGGTGTGCCAGTTAATTTACAGAAAAATACTATTATTTAAAACACCTGTTATTTAAGCAGATAAGTGCTGTTATTTTAGCAGAAAAATTCATTATTTTAACAAAATAAAAAAAAACACTGCTATTTTACCAAAAAAAGAAAAAACTTTATAAAATAGATAGGCTTGCTTTGGTGAGAGCTGCGAAAAGAACTGAAACAACCAGTCAACTCTGGGATTGGAACCTTTGGTCCCTCATTGGAAAGCAAGTACTCTTTCCCCTGAACTACCGAAGCTCCACTTTCTATTGTGAAGAAAAGTCTTAAACTGTCTTTATCATAAGAGTCTGGTTGAAATTAAATTTAAGTATAGTAGCATTTAAAACTATTGTGACCAACCCTAATAAAATTGCCTGGCAACTGAACTCACTAAAAAATTATATCTAAAAAAGCATAATAGTCCGGTAGAGTATCATTTTGACAATAAAGTTGATTAGCCGTTTTATTCATACGATGTTCAAACCTTAAAATAATTGCTAAGAACAAGTACAAAAAGTGATCGTGAAATTATTTGAAAAAGGGTTAAGTAATCGAACAGTTAGCTAACTACTGAAAGCAAAAACTAGAATTTGAATTTAAAATTTCAAATATACAGAGATAGTAGTCTGTAAAAACGGGATTTTTTTTTTACATTTCGTAGATAATGGCTGAAAACAGAAAAAAGTCCCTATTTTTCTTTGAAAAGTTTTTTTTTTCCTTAGAAAAACAACTTTTTTTCTTCTGTAGAACTTACTGTTATTTTTTCAGCGTGGAGCAACTTAAACCAGTAATAAAAATTCCATATTTGAATAATGTTTGATAGTGACGGGATAACAGAAGGCTAAAATAAATGTGCAAAATGAAAATGGGACATCATTTTAAATTTTATTCTGGTGGTTGGATTTTCTCGTACTATGTAATCTGAAAGGTTGACTCTAATAATGTTAATTGATTTGAATTAATCTAATGAAATTTTAGTTGAAAAACCACACACAAGACGTACTTTCTCTGATGTGTTATTAGTTTAGGTAGAAAAGAGCAATAAGAAGTGGACATTAATGTGTCTTTCTTCAGATTTTTCTCCAAATATGTAAAAATAACAGGTTCTAGTAAAACATTTTTAGTATGCAATATAAACTATGTTCGATTTCTTAAAACTTAGAAAAGATGTTTTTTCGGTGATTTCTAATTTAGGAAATAAATGAGATGAAAGCAATAATCTTAATTATAGTCCTGGCATACAAAAAACATATCAAAATCATAGTTTGAAAATTTGGCAGATATGTTGGAGTTATTCAATGATAATGACCCCCCATTCGTAGAGAAAGAGGGTTTTTTTGTTTCAGGTATTAAAAATATATCACTGAAACTATAAGCTACGGTCAATCATTTTTAGAATAATAAAGATTTGCTTTAAAAATGTTAATTTTCTTTTTTTAAGATTTTCTGCATTTTAAAAAGAGTGCTAAATTAAAAGTGAAAGAGCGATGAAAAACAGGCGATGTAGCAGTAAAAGTTTGTTTTCATTGTATTCCCGAAATATTTAGAAAATGGTAAGTTTACAAGACCATATGATCAGAGAAATTACCAGATGAATAGTTTCAATGCCGTACATTTTGGTTTTTATTACCAAAATTATTGTTTTTTAACTGGAAATTTTATTACCATGCACACATGATTTTACCAAAATCTCTTTCTTCACATAGGATCCATGGTATTTAAGATAATTAGGTAAAAATTGAAAAGGAACAATGCTTATTTTTAATCTCATATTATTTCCTGAACTATTGATTCTACAGAAAAACTCGATACTTTTTTGTAAATTTTTTGCATATTATTTTATATGTTGAAAATATTTGCTAAATTTAGTTGTTTATCGAGGTACGTAAGAAAATGGACAATTATTGAGGTCAATTGGAGCAAAGGCGGGATGAGAGAGTCAAAATATGACAAAACTTTCAAGCCTTTCTTCTCACTATTCAGATATGTATTTTTGAGAGCAGAAGAAGGTATTTTATGATTACAATAATTGGAAACAAAGTTGTTTTAGAAGCATTTAGGAAATACCAATTTCATGATTAACTCTTTTTGAGATTTGAAAGAAAATAATAATTAAGACACTGCTACATCAATGCTTTGCTAATAGAGCGTCAAAACGAATCAAATGAAATTAATAATATTTTATAATTGGAAAAAAAACATACCATACTCTATATAATACTAATAGTAATAATAATGATACTAATAGTAATGATAAAGGAGGAAGAATAAGTGATTTTAAAACTTTTTTTTTAACTTTGTCAACAGACTGATGCTACGCTATGATAAACATGCAATTTTCAAAAACTAAATGTATCATACTAAACACAGCAGAATGTCAAATATGCAAATTTTTAATTGAGTTACTTTATTAAATATGATTAACAGGAATCAAATCTGTTATTGCAATACAAAAGAAAAACTACTAATTAGAAAAATAAATTAAAACTTTTATTCGGAAACTTTATAAAAATTCCGTCAAAATTAGAGGATAAAAAATTTCTTAATCTCGCTATTCATAGAAGTTAATAAAACAATTTTACTAGCCTCTCAAAACGCATAGGTAACTTTTAAAAAAAATTAAATATAGCAAATGAATAAATGACACGAAAGACTTTCCTTTATTTCTTTCAGATAAATTTTTATTTGGCAAATTATTCCTTTCGAATAGATTCAAATAACTCATTATGGCTGAGAACTCAGCAGAAGGCAGATCTTCAGCTTTTTATTTATTTATTATTATTTTTTAAATTTTCAATTATATGAGCTGCAATAAAGATAGGATTTAGTTTTAATCATTTTTAATAAAAATTCATAATAGTTTCATGTATTCTATCTGGAAGAACACTGTATAAAGTTGTTTAGTTTTATTATTCATCTATTTCGTTCAATCAGAACTCCCGACAGCATGTAGCCCAACTGCAACAAATTGGGTAAAAAAAGTAGTAAAATAACAGAAGTTAGTGGAGCGATTAAAAAAACCATGTTTATACCTAATTCTTTGTCCAATGAAAACTCATTGCAGCACTTAGCATTCAGCTGTAATAAATGGTGATAAAATTATCTAGCACAAACACAAAAGATGATAAAGGAGCTCAAAGAAAAAAATTGTTTATCCAGTCCAGTCAATCAAAACTTCACAAAAGCATTTAGTTTAGCTTAAATCAATGGTGATAATATAAACTAGTGCAAACACAGAGGGAGATAGAGAAACCTAAAGTAAAATAAATCGTATAGTCTTAATGTTTGGACCGAACAGAACTTTAAACAGCGTTTAGTTCAGCTGTAATCATCGATGATAAAATAGACTAGTACAAAGATAGTGCTAATAGAGGAACACAAAAAAAATTGCTTTTTATTAACGCTTCATCCAAGCAGAACTTTAAACTGCAATCAAATCAACTGTAACCAAAGGTAGATAATTAAACTAGTACAAATAAGAAGGTGATAGAAGAGCTCAAAGAAAAATAAATTGTTCATTTTAAACATTGTATCCAATTAGAACTTTAAAAAGCATTTTATTCAGTTATAATCCATGGTGATAAAATAAACTAGTGAAAACACAGAGAGTGATAGAGGAAACTAAAGAAAAATAAATTGTATATTCTTAATACATCATCCAAACGGAACTTAAAGCGGCGTTTTGTACAGCTGTAATTATCGCTGATAAAATAGACAGACTAGTACAAAGAGGTAATAGAGTAACACACAAAAAATGTTTTTTAAACAGCATTAAATAAGCTGTAATCGACGGTAATAGAGTAGATAACTAATACAAACACAGAAGGTGATAGAGGAGCACAAACAAAAATAAATTTTTTATTCTTAACAGTCCATCTAATCAGAACTTTAAAAAGCATTTAGTTCAACTTTAATTAAAGGTGATAAAATAAACTAGTGCGAACACAAAGGGAGATAATGAAACGCAAAGAATAATAAGTTTTTAAATTTTAACGCTTCGTCCAGACAGAACTTTAAATAATATTCAGATCAGCTGTAATCAATGGTGAATAATTAAACTAGTGCAAACACAGAAGGTGAAGAAAAATAAATTTTTTATATTTAATGCTCCGTCCAATCAGAACTTTACACAGCGTTCAGTTTCAAATCTAGTTAAACAGCATTTAAATAACGCTCAAAATTTGATAATTAGAGAGAGTTGATACCCTCAAGCTCTTGTGCGTTGACCATATCACTGGTATAATATTTATCTCAAGTGATCGATTACTCATGATTCAAAATTCTTCAAGTTTTTTCGGGAGGAGGGGGCAAATTATAAACTAACAATAGTTTTTTACTCATTTAACATCGATGCAGTCCAAAAGTTAAGCTGGTTTTAAGTCATCAGCATTTCTTTTTTCACAAAAATATCATTTAATTTAAAAAGAGCTAAATTTAATTCCACAGGCATATAAAATAATTTCAAAACATAATATTCTATTTCAAAACTCTGCTTCCTTTCACTCTTTTATGGTATATTACCGTTAAAGAAATAAATGAACTTCAAAAAGCAGTTAGTTTTTCTGAGCTCCAAGTTTATTTCGTTCGTTAAATGGAAAGAGATTTCCACAAGCTTTCGAAAGCGCAAGAGCCTTTTCTCCTTTCATCGAGCGAGTCTGAGACTTTCGTTATTCTATTCGAGCAGCGATCGAATACTTGTCCTGGAAACGTCCTAGCGATAACATATATAGTACCGTCTGCGAGATCCTTGTGGATTTTCTCCCTCAACTGCAAGTCTATCGCAGCCTGTCTGGCTTGTGTAAGCCACATAATTTGAATCAATGATTCTTTTCTCTTCTTTTGAAAAGGAAATTGCTTTTCGTTTTCTTATGTGTACTGGAACAGTAATTTTTTATGAATCCAGAATTTAAAGTTTTTTTATTACTCACACAAACTATTGACTATCATTAGCTTAAGTCTGAGAAATTAGATAAAATCTGCTGATTCCTTAAAAATATTTCTAAGCAGCAAATTCACAGAACAGGTTGAGAGTATTTGGGCGTGGATACATTTTTGAAAGTTTTTAACTGTACACTTATTTTTTTTTAAAAAAACTTTTTGTACTTTTGTATAATTTAACAAGTTTACTTAAGTCTTCTGACTGACGTGTTTTCAAAATTAAAAAATAATAATTTTTTCATATTTCTAATTAGGTTGAAGTTAAATCGACGATATTAACATTTTTTAACTTATTCGTAATAAAATTATCTTTAGTTTGTGGGGAAAATGAAAGTAAGTCTTATCACACTTTCTCATTTATATACTATATATATATACATATATATATATATATATATATATATATATATATATATATATATATATATATATATATATATATATATATATATATATATATATATATATTTGTCTCAAAACAAATGAAAAATGAAAAATCATAATTATAACTTTTATTTAACTTGCCGACTGACTTAATGTGCAAACACCTGTAAAAACTTTTGATGTATAATTGCCATCATTTTTGGTGTTGAGGTAAACTAAAAATTGCATATAGCCACATTTTCACATACGTTTTCTTTGTTATCATTTTATTTATTTATTTATTCGTTTTTATTTGTTTATTTACTAACAACACATATTTTTATGAGCATAAGAGTTTATTTAATGGTTTGATTTTAAAAAAATTCCGTTTAGTAATATAATCGTACCATCAATTCTTTATAACAATTGTTATTTTGTCAATTTTATATAATTTTTTGTATGATAATTACAGTTCTGTACTTAAAAATATATTTAGTTTACTTCAACAATAAAAATGATGGCTACTAAATCGTTTATACAGTGTAGAAAAATGCTGCAAAAAAAGCTAATTTTTTATCTGTATATTTTTTACTGTTATTGAAACATTCAATTTCTATCCATGGATCAAGTACCATTCAATTTTAGATTTTTTTAAAATATATTTTTTTGTTTTTATTTGCCTACCTTGAATAAAATTAACTGCAAACCCTATTCTCTCAAATGCATATGAAAGATTTGACTTTCTTTTGATTTTGAGTAGAACAAATCCCCACCACGGACAGAGCGAATTGAAACTATAACTTGTTACATTAATATAACTGTAACTTGTTAATATAATAAATCCAAATAAATCCATTTTCATCTGTTAACATTTAATGCAATGACATTTTAGGCATTAATAATTTTTTACGAAAAGTTTTTTTCTGGTGACTGAAATAGTAATTATTTGCATATATATCACAAACAAGATTTACTAAAGAATTGATTTTTTTTTTTACAAAATATGCCTTTATTTAGCCTAAGTTATTCAAAAAAATGTTTTAATTAGATTTCTTACTGCAGAAAGGAAATGCGCTCTTGCATATACTTTAACAGAAGAAATAATAATTTGTTTTTCAGTACTCCAGATCATGAAAGTTATCAAATCTTAAAAAATCGTATTTTTTAATTCTTTCGAACTATTCGACCTATTTCATTCAAATTTTTTTTTGTCACTTAAAACTATATTTTTATAAATGATATAAGTTTTGTATACCTTAAGAGCTAAAATTTTCGTAAATAAAATATTAAAAAATAAAATAATAAAAAATAAGTAATTATTAAAAATTATATTTTACGAGGAATAATCTTAGGATAAATTACATTTATAAATTCTTGTAATTGTTAAAAATAGTCTTGAAAGTTAACGAAGTAACCAAAAAGTGCACTGAAAAAAGAAGTTAGTAAAAACTACTAGAATACGGCAAAAATTACTGAGTTTCTTGCTCTATAGGAAAAAACTCGGTAATTTGTACTGATAAGCACTTGGTGATTTTTGAAAAATTACCAATAAAATATGTGATAGAATTTGTTACATGAAGTCAAAATTTGGTAATTTTATCATGATACTCTAGAGCACGACATAAAGTCCATTTATTTCATTTAATTTACTTTTCATTTTTTTTTTTTTTACTTTTTACTAAAGTTGGGATAATAAGAACCATTATTTTGAAAACCAAAATTTTCGGTAAACTATTACTATATGAACAGAAAAATCAACAAATAAATGGCTTAAATACCGTTTATTTTGGTTTTATTAACCAGAATTATAGGTGTTTTTTTTATCAGAAATGCCATTACTGTACAGTACGTTTATTTTAGAGTTTTTGTTTTTTTTCATTCCGTGTGAAAATTACATTGCGAGGACCAAAATTTCGATCGCTCTTCTGCTTAAACTATTGGCCCCATATTTACTAGATCATCGCTACACCCTATATTTAAAGGGTCAGAAATACAAATCCATCGAGTAAAACGTACGTTTATTCAGAGAAAGTATGCTTCCCGTCTATGGTTTCGTAACTTAAAATATGAAGTGCGCTAATTAAGAAACATACTTAAGGTTAGTACCTCGAACTATTATGCTTGAGTCTTAGTACGTGAGTTCAATCATTAGAACAAAAGTTAATTCAGGGTGATAACTTTTTTATTTTGTGCACTGTACAAAGCTAAGGAGAAATTCGAACATCGAAACTTAGAGGTATCTTGAGGAAACTAGTTTTTTCTCTTTTTGATATCGGCACATTGTAAGAAACCATAAACAAATGCTCGTTTTAAGTGGGTTTTTTATAGAAAGTTAAATCGACGTACTGATTAGTTTTGCTAGACAACTTTTTTAATACACTTTTTCTTCTTATATCGCATTGTTTTCTGGATAGAAAAGATAATTCTCAGTTTCTCCCCAGGTGACGTTGTAATAGGTTTTATCAATTTACCGATAGCATCTTTATTAAACCTAGAAACCATTTTTATAGTTACTGCTGAGACCATTCAAACAGTAAAGGAAGGTTCCAGGATTTAGTGGGCACCCTGTGTTCAATTTAAGTACAATATATGCTTGTATGTAGCTGTAGACACATTAAAGTAGTTTTAATATAGTAGTTTTTATTTATTTATTTTTTTTTTAAAAAGCACAATGAATATAACAAAATTCATTTCGTGCATTAGTTTAATTTGTCAGTTTTCCTACACTAACCTTTCAAGAAGAACCCAAATGCTCCATAATTTTTTCTAAAAAAATAACGTGTCTAAACCCATGAAACTCATTATGATTTAATGAGGAAATGATAAATAATTTTCAGTAGAGAAACTGGTTTTTCAAGTGACATTCAGCGACAAATAGTTATAGAGATTCACTGTCAATTTTACTACCGAATATAACTCGGGTGGGCGTTTAATATTTTGTTCACTAGTGCGTTTCAAATGCTCTAACATCAATCAATGTGTTCTAGGAGCTTTTGCAAAGCAGTCTGCTCGATAGTATGAAGTGCACGTGGTACCGTTGTCACTTTAAGTAATATTAATGTTAGTGGTATCAAGGTGGAATAAATTTACGAAACACTTTTTGAAAACACTCTCTTACATATTTTCTCATTTTAAAGCATTTAAATGTAGCCAATGCATGCATAAAGCTATAAGAATAAAGCCAGGTCTTGCTAATCTACTAATTTCTTTTAGAAAAATTGTCTAGTTCCTTACTAAATTTTGTCTAAATTCTTAATTTAATCCTAGCATAGATTTTTTTTTTAAACATATGGATTGGTTTGTATTTGATGAAGAATTCCCCTTGATGTCTAGTTTTATTGAAAATAAAATTTCATATATATTTAGTTCATCAGCATGCAGCAGATTTTAAACATAACCTATTTTTCTTTCTAATTTACACTGCACTCAAGTCGAACAAAATCTTTATTTTCAACGAAACTGTTTCCTGGGAAATGCCCCGAACTTAAACTTCGAAATGCCAGAACTTAAACTTTTGACGAATCAGCAACGTGATTAGTGCTGAAACGCAAACCCTCAAATATATGACGAAAATATTTCCTTAACTCGAAACCTCATTGGGGAGCATTGTGGGAGATTATTAACTTGAATGACGAATCTAGAGCGGAGACTAGACGATCAAAAATAAAAAGACAGAACAAGCCGATCAGGCTGTATGGTGGTCAAAGAGTTGGACTCGAACCTCTTCAACAATGTGTGTAATTTATCTCATTGTTCGATCCTTTATTCTTGTGTTGTTTAGGCGACATTGGCGCTTCGCGCTCTCGTACCACGGGTCCTTGGTTCGATCCTCGGGCCGAGCAATGTTGACTAAGCCTTTCATCCCTTCAGTCGGTCGATAAAATGAGTGCCAAGCATGCTTGGGAACTAAATACTGGGGGTTTCGCGCTCGGGCGACCACCCAACCGAAACATCTGCTCTTTCACCAGAGAGCCCAAGGAGAAGAAAACTGAGATGGGAACAGTAGACCTTGGCCCTCTATGGGCTGTCGCGTTACTGAGTTTAGCTTAGTTTAGGCGACATCTATCTACCTATATGACGCCCAAAATAAAGTGATTATTAGAAAAGTTAGATACATTATGCGTTGCGAGTTTTTTTTTTTTTTTTTTTTTCGAAGAAGAAGAAAAGAAAAATAAAATAACGAAATATTCCTTAATTTTGGTAAAATTTGTTTTCTCGAAGAAATAATGATAGTAATTTCGTCATTTTGACGAAACGATTTCGTCAAAAACGAAAAAAGTTTCATGAAATTGGTGTATCCATTTTTAACAGTGATCATCACCTGCTTGTGGGTACGAATTTTGTCAGGAGTAAAAGGCTTAATGTAACAGGCCAATTAACGCAATGATAATGAAATAAAAAAAGACTGTGAGTAAATGTGTATTTAGCATACGGTAAGTATCGAACATTAGATACCTGGTTAAAAGGAAGCTCCCTAACACTTGAACTCTCCCATCATATAGAGAAAATGATTTTAAAATCAAATGAAAAGAAAGTTGGAAAACCGGTAGTTCAATATAGTGAATGGTAACACATTTTTTCATTCTATACCACTTGGCCTGTATAATGTGCTATAAAAGTTTAATGATATTATAGGGAATAATATTTTACGATCCGTCAAAATTCATGGGATTTTTTGACAAAATAATTGTGAAAAATAACATGAAAACAAAACCAATTGATGAAACGTCAAAAGTCAGAATTAGATCTCAGAGAGAGGTAGGAAGAAAAAAGAATGGTTGAAATACCAGAATATGGTAATGGGAACGGTTAAAACCTAGGCAATTTTTACCGAAGTGCTTTGGAAATGATTTTGGTAAAATTAACAATAAAATATGGTTTTATAATATGTGATAAAATTTGGCAAATGTAGTAAAATTTGGTAATTCTATCATGATACCTTAGATCATGACATGAAAACCATTAAATCAGTTCTCTTAAGTTTCTTATTTTTTACTGAATGTTGTTGTTTTTTTACCAGAAATGTTACTACTATACAGTACGGTAACTTTACTAAAATTTTCCTCCCCGAGTATGTAATAAAATAAGTTTTGTTCGCAATACATATTATTTTCTATAATATTAAATATATTCAATTTTAAAATAAATAATAAATTTAAAATAAATTATTAATTTAATTCAAATAAATAATAATTTTAAATAAATAATAAATTTAATTAATTTTACTTTACTTTAATTAATTTCAATTTAATGTAATTTTTTAATAATAAATAATAAATTTAATTAATTTTAATTTACTTTAATTAATTTCAATTTAATGTAATTTTTTAATAATAAATAATAAATTTAAAATAAATAATTAATTTAATTTAAATAAATAATAATTTTAAATAAATAATAATTTTAAATAAATAATAATTTTAAATAAATAATAATTTTAAATAAATAATTAATTTAATTTATTTAAATTTTCTTTAATTAATTTCAATTTAATGTAATTTTTTAATAATAAATAATAAATTCAATTTAATTTCTTTTGATAATAAATAATAAGTTTAATTTAATTTTTTCAATAATAAATCATAAATTTAATTAATCAATAATAAATTTAACTTTCATTTAAAAATAAAATACTTTAAAAGAGCTTCGAAGATTTAAAATGTAAAGTTAGTAATAAAATGGAGCGATAAAATATATGGTTTCTTTGAACTAAGCCATTGAAAACAGTCATGGTCATTCTATGGTATAGTAAATGTCATTTTGAAGTATCTTCTAGGAGTTAAATGTCACTTACTTGCTAGGAATCTTTCTTCAAATAGAATTTTCTACTTTCTTTCAAGATGATTGTAACAAGTTTAGAGCTTTAAATATTTCGTTGCAAGCACCTGCTTGAAGAACTTCGAGAATCGTAACTTAGCTTTGGTGTTTTCATATTCTATCCCCAAAAAAGTAAAAATATGTTAAATTATTTTTCAATACTAAACTTTAAATCACTTCTTTTTCCTTGGTATTTTAACTTCATTATTATAACTGTATTTCATTATAATTCAAATTCTTATGAATGGTCTAATATAGGAATTTTCATACGTGTTTTTAGTGGTTATAATTAAAAAAAATTACTTTATTATGTTACCAAAAATTTAAAAAAAAAATTCTATAAATGTTCTATAAATACCATTTTTAAGAATGAAACTTTCAGTTACGAAGCAATTAGTAAATATTTAACCATTCTAATTTAATGCTATAGGAACACTCATTTTTTAAAATTTGATTAGAAATAAATAAAAAATACTTTTAAATAATTAATTATTCGTGAGTGCATGTTAGATGGATGAAAATTGAAAAATCTCTTCAGATTCAAAACAATTTTCAAACTGACATAAATTGAAGTTATTTAGACATGTTAATGAATCATTGGGAGGCGTAATTTTTCTTCTTTTGCTTGGTATTGTTTTACCTATTTATCAACATTAAAATAAAAGAAATAATTCTTATTGGCAGTTGTGGGACTGAGATTTTGGACAATGTACACTTTTTGTCCTAATTTATCACATTGATTTCCTTTAGAAGAAATAAGTTCAATCGAATTTTCAGAAACATTTCTCTTATGTTAGAATAAATGTGTTACTTTGTAATTTAATAAAACTTGCACTTAATGAGTTATTTTCATCAAAACTCTTTTAATAATATGTGGTACACGTTTTAATAGGTTTATTATTATTTTTTCCATATAAGAGTCCTAGAGAGTTCTTCTTAGATATAATTTGTAAATTAATTTACTTACTTTTATAACAATAAAATTGTAATAAAAAAAAACATTTCCTTTTTTTTATATCTGTGGTTTATTTCAGCTTGTAATTCGTTATTAGTTAAATTGGTAATTTATTGGTAAATCGCAATTGACAATTAAGAATTTTTAAGCATTTCGTTTTGGGTTAAGATTTTTTAAGCGTTAAATTCTTGCTTAGTTTACCATTGAGAGGAAAAAATCTCTTAAAATATAATTTAGCTAATTGTATGACATAAATTTAAAATACCATTTGCAACCTACTGTGAAACATAAAATATTAGTTTAAGATTTGAATAATATTGCCTATCCTAAATAGGTACAACAAAATCTAAGTACTGTACCGGATTTCTTTTTAAAAATTAATATAGTTTTAATTTCAATAAATTTTCTTAGGTAATTAAATTTCAAATTAATTTTTATTGTTACAATTTTTCCAAGTTTAATTATATTTGTAGACAACAAAAATAACCATTTCTCATTTGTGCAGAAGTTGTCTGAAGACTTAAATATTTCACTTTTATTGCTAGCATAGCCGGTAATTTCA
This sequence comes from Parasteatoda lunata, assembly GCA_949128135.1. Classification (NCBI taxonomy): domain Eukaryota; kingdom Metazoa; phylum Arthropoda; class Arachnida; order Araneae; family Theridiidae; genus Parasteatoda; species Parasteatoda lunata. The sequence continues at coordinate 57,879,789 of OX421980.1, read as the reverse complement.
ACATATTTAAGTAACACAAATCTCATTTTTATTATTTAAAAGTATTAAAAAATTCAATATTCATTTAAGCCGAAGCGTTTTTCTATGGATTTTATAGTAGCAAAACAGTTTCAGTGAACAATTTTGATTTATTAAATAACGCAGAAAACAAAGAAGTAAGAGGAAAAATTATTATAAATGAAATAAGTACAAAATTTATTTATAATTTATAAAGTTATAAATACTCAGTATATATATATATATATATATATATATATATATATATATATATATATATATATATATATATATATATATATATATATATATATATATATATATATATATATATATATATATATAGGGGAGGAAAAGCGAACAACAATCTATGAACTGTAGCCCCAGGAAGGAACTGGTCAAGATCTTAGGCCCCATAACTTTTTACACATTTTATTATACCTCTAAAACTAATTTTAAGTATTGAATTTTTGACCCAAATATGTTTCAATAATTTTATAAAATTATAGTTTTAATAAATATTGATTACTTATTATTAGTTAATTACACGGAGAAAAAATCTTGTCAAAATTTTATTGCAGTATGGTAATGGCATATTGGTATATATATATATATATATATATATATATATATATATATATATATATATATATATATATATATATATATATATATATATATATATATATATATATATATATATATATATACCAATATATATATTTATATATATATATACCAATATATATATTTATATATATATATATACCAATATATATATTTATATATATATATATATATATATATATATATATATATATATATATATATTTGGTTAATAAATTTTCAAAAATTATTTGGTAATTTTTCCGCTCATATGATATCGGTTTACCGGAAATTCTAGTTTTTAAAATTACAGTACTCATTACAGCACATATAGTAAAAAATTAAAAACTGAAAAGTAAATTTCACCGAATAAATAGTTTTATAGTTTTAAGCTCTAAGGTATCATGATAAAATTACCAAATTTTATCACATATTATAAAACAGTATTATGTTCATAATTTTACTAAAATAATTACCAAATCACTTCGGTAAAATTTACTGAACTTTTTGGTGTTTCCATAGAGCAGAAACAAGGTAAATTCTATCATATTCTGTAGTCCTGACCATTCTTATTTTCTCAGTGTATAATAAAAACTTTTGAATTAAGAAATATACTAAAACTTAGATCATATTAAAAGCGAAAATTGGTCAAATAGTTTTAAAAAAAAATAACAATCGAAAACTGCTAAATTTTAAATAATAAAAGATTATTACAAAAAAAATAATTTTTTATAGAAACTGTAAATGATTTTTATGATTGTGCACAATAGTGTAAATAGACAGGAGGAATAAATATGCAAAAAGTAAAAATGACACTAAACTTTTTTCCGAACTTTACTAAGTTAAAGGTTCAACATTTTTAAATTTGCGGCTACCCTTCATGTTAAGGTTTAAAATTCATGTAAAGGTGTAAAAGGCATTTAAGGGTGTAAAATTCAGTGCTATCGAAAAAATATTTATTTATTTAAAGAAGTAAATTTTTGTTTTTATTTTCGTGTTTTACATTAAAACGTGATTATAAACTTGAGTTGCAAAAATAAAAATAAAACTCTCACTTTTACCGATTCAGCGATCCTTATGTTGCGATTATTTTGTCATGAAATCAAGTGACTTGTGACAAAACGGGAACTCTCAAATATCTGACGAAAATGTATCCTCTACTCGAAACCTCATCGTAGTTCATTGTGGGAGATAGTAAACTTGAAGGACGAAACTAAGATGAAGACTAAACTTTCGAAAGTAAAGTGACGATATAAGTCGAAAAACTTATATGGTGGTCAAGAAATTGGCCTTGTACCTAGACGATCCCGGGTTCGAATTCCGCTTCGACCATGGGTGTGATTCATCCCTCTATTCTACTTGTCTTTCTTGCGTTATTAAGGTGACGTTGGCCCAGTGGTATGGGGCCGACATAAAGTAATTATCGGAAAAGTTAAATACATTAGGCACTACAAGTTTTAGTACAAGTTAAGTTCACTACAAGTTAAGTGAAGAATGGCGAAGTATTTCTTTACTATTGACGAAATTCGTTTCCTCTAAAGAGTAACGATAATTATTTCGTCACTTTGACGAAAGGTTATTCGGAGCATGTACTAGGAAACGGTTTCTTAAAAAGCGAAGAAAGTTTTGTGAAATATAGTATCTATCTTTTATTGTGCAAATTGTTTTGTTAGTTTAAAATATTAATTTGTGAAATGGATACCCAAATGGATCACACTATCAAATGGAGGCACAATTGCTAATGATTAAAATATCATATTATATTTTTCATGTCGAGAAAATTTCACATTTCACTTGTTTAACTGCTCTTAGTTATACACTTTGAAAAGCTTCACTCGAATAAGAAGGAAATAATAACTTGTCTGATCCTTCGAAATTTTACCTTTCCTTTAATATCGAATTTACTCTCCTTCGCATCTAAATTACTCGCCTACGCATTACTAACTTCTCAGAAAATAACAGTTTTGACACTTTTCTCCCCTCGCAGCAGAATATTTTGAATAATAGCTGTGATTTATTTCAATACACAGTAACAATTTAATTAAGGTTAGAATTTGATGTGACGTTTGATTATACGAAGTCTAAGAACTGATACAGTGACTCTTTTCAACGAAATTATAAATTATTGGCAAAATGTCACAAATATAGTAACAGTGTATAAAGTATTTAACCGACCTAGCATATGGACAAGATTGTGTAGAAAGTTCGCCTCAATTACACAATTTTCTCATTAAATAACAAGGAAGGATGTCATTTGTTTTTCGATTGGAAACGTAACAGCTAAAAGGACCTTTTTAGGTTTTAAAACAGGAAAAGCAACATTTGTGACTTCTCATGTTTTATACAACTTTGAAGAAATTTTGAAAATTTGATCTAAATAAACTGTCTTAAAAACGTCGGCTCAAGGATGGCATATAACAATGACAATGAACAAATTTCTTGTATTGTTAATAATGCTTAAATTTGTACACTGAGAAAAAAGTATGACCAAATCTACCTGAATATGGTAAAATTTACTATATTTCTGGCTCTATGGGAACACCAAAAGTTCGATAATTTACAACGAAGAGCTTTGGTAAAGATTTTGGCAAAATTAACAATAAATTATGGTTTTATAATATGGGATAACATTTGGTAAATGTGGTAAAATTTGGTAGTTTATCACGATGCTTTAGAGCATGGCATAAACACCATTTGTTCATTTAAAATTGCTTTACAGATTTTTATATTTTTACTAAATGCGTGTTAATAAGAACTATAACTTTGAAAACCAGAATTTCCAGCAAACCGTTACCATTGAAGGAAAAATTACCAAACAAATAATTTAAATACCGTATATTTTGGTTTTTATTTCCAGAATTATATTTTTTTACTTGAAATCTCATTACCATACAATACGGTAATTTAACCAGATTTTTTTGTTCTCCATGTAACATATTTTCAATCAGTTCGAACCATAATATAGTGTTCCAAGCGTCGGATTGGTTAATTTGTATGATAATATTGTTTAATTTTGTTCCATATGTGCATATATATATGCTTCATATGCAAATTTGCTTCACAATATCGTTCAACACGCTTTAAAATTTCAAATAGTTAAATATGTAAGTAAACTCTTTAAATTTACATCTCTAAATCTACTACATTTGTTGTTACTCAACATTTATTATTTGTCACTAAACAAAGCGAATTTTTTATGTGCAGCTTACATTTGATCGAGGAAAAAAGAAAATTTTAGATTGGTTATAATATATATATATAGTTTTTTTTCTTGTTTTCTAAGTCAACAATCACAGAAAAATAGTGCTGATGTGTAAATAATTTTTAAACTTGATGCAACTTATTACTAAAATAATTTTTATTGATTTAACCTTTAGCAAAAAAAGCAATAAATAACTTCTCCTCAAGAAATTGTTATTCCTTTTTAAAACTATAATAAGTTACAGTTTGTGTTAATAAAAGAAAGATATTTTGTAGAACTTATACTATCAGCATTAAATAGTTTCTTAAAAATTTAAGAATTTCATTTAAACAAATTGCCCTGATAAAAGCGACATAAAGTAGCAATTCATTTTTAAGATTCAATTATTATTTAACAATGATTTTGTTCTAAAATAAAATATGCATGGGAAAATAACTAAAGTATGATTTATGCCCTTCATCTAGCTTTAGTTTCATAAATAGTTTCAAGTACACTCTTTCTTATTCATATAGATCTTAATAATAGTTAAAATGTTTGTTTTAAATTTTTTAATAGTTACATTCAAACATATTTATAATGGATTCTAGCCTAAAAAAACCTCATACTCTGAATAAATGAGTTTTAGGCTGATCTCCGTGGTCTCAGCCACTATAATATTTCAAATTTTAGACGATAATTACAATAGTAATGGGTATTACTTATTCTTTTAATTATCCTGTCTAAACCTGTTTATATTTTTTAGTGTTTAAATAAATAAAACTAAATTAGATACTTTGAAATAACAAATTTTTGTAGCAAATATCTCCATATACATTCAAATTTATTTTAGCTATTTGAATGTAAAGAGATTTTACTTAAACTGTTGTAATTTTGATTCTGAAGTTACGGTAAAATAACCAGCAGCGTCTGTCTACCCGTCTGTCTACACGATTAACCATAAAGTTTATGGTTAAAAACATTTTTTTTATATTTACGGTTTAAACCAATTACAACTGGTACTGCTAAAAAACCATGCTTACAAAACTATTCGGTTTTGAAACTAGCACAGCATAGCATACAACTAGCATAGCTTCAAAACCATAGAAATGAAACTTAAACAAAGATTGGCGCTCTGTGGGTATTGCGCCATTTACGCGTGAATGATAGTTTCGTATTCTATAGCTAAGGGTCATCAATTGAAGAGTGCAGGATACTAGAAACTCTCCATGCATCGAAGGAATGGAAGAAATAATGTTATTGGGATTCGAACCCCTGTTCAGCCGGTCAAGAAAGTGATCGTTTAATCCCTTCATCTACAGAATAAACCCAGCTGCGCAGAACAAATAGTTTCATAAAGTGGCGCAGATTAACTGGTTGTAAAAACCGTATTAGGTAAAGACAATCAATAAAGTTTTTTCTCACACTTATCTCCTTTTTTAATGGTTACTTGACTGTTTTGGTTAAATATGGTAAAATAACAATTAAATAAATTGCTATTTAGACATTTTTATCCAGATATTTCTGACAGTGTATTATCAAATCTATTATCAAATATTTAGCACGCTCCTAATGTCTTTGCCTAGTAAAATTACACGGATAATTATTAAAATGTTCATAGATATTTATTTTTGAATCCTATTTGTTGTAGCAAAGATAACAGAATACTAAAATTTTTTAAAATCTAGCAAAATATTTATTTTTTTAATTGCCGTTGATGCTTTTACACTCACTAAATAAGAGCATTTTATGCTTAAGAAGATTAAGTTTTACAAGAGTTTTTCTGTTCTATGAGATTGGAGAAATCAACTTCGGTTAACTTGTCTAAGAATTTAGCGCAACTTAGTCATGATATTGAGAAACTGGAATATAAATACATAAGAAATAAAAACTTATCAAAAAATTAGTGTAACAAATTATCTATTAGAAATATAACAAATTATAAAGCAGAAAACATAACGTAGCTTCTACTTAAGTCCCTCCCTTTTGTTAAAAAAAAATTATCAATAAATTCATGTAATTATCTATTTAGAACAGCAAAATTTTTTGTTATCTCAAAAAGTTTTTACTAAATTAATGCTTAGAAAAGTGAAAGGAAAAAAATTCCAGTTTTATTTCTTAATCCTTACAAGATATAATTTAAAGGCATTAGGTAAATATAAAGGTATATTTTTTTTTCAAATATTAAGTATTATTCTTATATATATCTTATACATAGTGATGCACTTTAGTTCAAAACACCAATGTGCTTACTAAAGTAAAACTTTGTCTTTTATACAAAGGAAATTTATCAGGAACATATAAAGAATAGCTTGTAAGGTATAAATTGTCGACATTAGTACATTCTCGACTGATTTCCCGATTGGGAAAGGTATTTCTTTCCTTAACTCATTTAAGAAATTCCCTTGTGAACACAAAATTCAATTACCACTTCTAATTTTTCAAGACTTGACATACGAATAAAATTACGGATTCGACTTATATTGTTACCATTTGATTTCTTGGCAATTGTTCTCAATCATATAATTTGCTGTTGATTTATAGTAAAATAGAAAAATATTAATTTAAAAATAGATTAGTATCAATTTTATTCATTTTGAAATATATGATTTTTCCCATACATTTTTCCCGATTTTTGTAATTAATATCATTACAATTCTAACACTGTTAAAAAATCCTGATCAAATTAAGGAAAAAATTACTGGCACATTGAATGTAACATTCGTGAAATTCAGTTTTTCAGTAAAATTTTATACCGTTATTTTTCAGAAATATTTTTTTATTGACAGTAATTCAGCGATATTAGAGTAAATATAACTACAAAAATTACTGTAAATCATCTTTTTATTCCATTAAATATTACAGAACAAATTGATTTTACTGTACAAAATACTGGTACCCCGAGTGCCGGTACGTTTTTCCGTTCTTTGATTTGAATTTACAGGGAAACCTTATCTCAAAATTATTTCGTTCGAAATATGCAGTTTGGTAATTATTCTATTAATTATTATTTAATTTATATATGATATTCGTTCTTTTAATTCTAAGTCTTAAAGTTTTTAAATATAATTAATTTATTTTTATCACGGTACATTTTTTCTTCAGTGCATTTTTTTTGTTCTTTAAAGCTTTTATTTATCATACATGTTGTTGCCATAGAGCTATTAGCACTTAAAGATAAATTTCAGCTTCATTTATTTTAACCGGACTTAATATTATGATAAATTAATGTATTCAATGCTTGTGTTTCTCATTTTTTAAATTTTTACCTCATCTTAAATAATTAAAAAGCAAATGGTTGTGTCTGTTGGTTACACTTCCGGGTAAGGAAGTTTGCAAACTAAAGTCAACATTTCATATAGCTTTGAAACAGTTGGCTTACTAAACGCCTGAGGTAGTAGACTATATCAGTGAAAGCCATTCAACTAAGACGGATCCCATCATTATGTTTTAACTCTTAACTATAAAATTACTGTTTGCTTAATTGTGAGTTTTATATAGAATAATGAATGATTTGAAGAAGTAGAAAAAAATTGAATTTGATTATTTGATAATTCGTTGTTACAGCAGGAGCGTAAAAATGACTTTTAAAAAAAAGAAGAAAAAAAAGAAGCAACCCATCAATCCAACTTAAATGAAAAATTACCATGATTCCGGGTTTGCGTAAACCTCTTTTCAATTTATGACATCTGCCAATTTGAAAGCATTTACTTTAGAGATAAATTAGTTGTAGTAAAACTTAGGTCTCCAACTTCATTTTATGTTTACTGCCTGAAAATTTTCTAAGGCATACATTTCTATTACTCTCAGAAATAAAATTCTCATTTTTGACGATTCAGCAATCCTTGAGTTATATTTCGTTAATTTTTGTGGTTATTTCGTCATGAAATGAAGTGACTTGTGACGAAACGGGAACTCTCAAATATATGACGAAAATGTATCCTCAACTCGAAACCTCATAGTAGAGTATTGTGAGAGATTGTTAACTAGAATCACGAAACTAGGATAAAGACTAAATAATCGAAAATTAAGCAACGAAATTAACCGACCGATGTATGATGGTCAAGGAGTTTGCCTCGTACTAGGAGGATCCCGCTACGAGCATGGTTGTAATTTATCGCTCAGTTATACTCGTCTTTCTTGTGTCATTAAAGTGACATTGACCTAGCTATATGGTGCCCATCATCAAGTGATTATTAGAAAAGTTAGACACATTAGGCACTAATATAAGTTTTTTTTTTGTGGAAGAAAATAGAATGACGAAATATTTTTTTATTGTGTACGAAATTCATTTCCTAGAAAAAATTAATATGGCTATTTCATCATGTTGACAAAATGTTCACTCGGAGCATACACTAAGAACCCATTTCGTCAAAAATGAAGAAAGTTTTGTGAAATTTGAGTATCTATGTTTTAATGTGAAGAAGAGTTATCCCGTAACCTGGACAGTAAAATCTCAATATTTAATTTATGTTAGAAGGGGATGGAGCTACGATAGGATAAAATAATTTCGCATATACTGCTAAAACAATTATTCATCAAATGAAAGAATAAAAAGTATTTTCTTTCGTAAATTGCTTTTACAACTAACTATTGACTTTAAGTCAAACTAAAAATCAAGCACGACATGATATACCCTTTTCTAATTTATTTGATTACAAATGTTTAAGCTATGACTGACATTGTTTTCTATAATAAGATTTAAAAAAATACAGTATTTTTTTCAAACAGAATTATCTCTTTTCCTGTTGTGTAGTTTATAAATAATAATAATACGAAAAGCAATCCTAAGATTTGCTGCTATAAGTTTAAAATTATCTTGAATAGGACATTTTCAACATCAATCAAAAAAAAGTTTTTAAAAATTAAGTATAATATATTTTAAACATAATTTATCAGAAGCTTTTTTCCTGATGTATCTAACAATAGTAATAGACTCAGATAAACATACTAATAATTAATAATATAATTTATAATATAATTATAATAAATTGATTGTAAAATATATTTATAACAAATTGAGAGATTTTTAGAATAGGACATTTTCTAGATCAATCAAAATATTATTTAAAAATAAAACATACTATATTTAGCTTGTTAAAGAATGGTTAAAATGTATAAAATTTTTACGTAAATAAGAGTACAGAATAAGGAAATGAACAATAATTGGAATACATGAAATTGTGAATACATGAATTTTAAAACATATATATTATCGCAGTTTTATTGTGATTTAGTTTTAGAGAAATTACAAAACACTTCAGATATTACTTTTAATATCTGTTTACATTTTTTAAACATTATAGGAAAAAAACTATAGAATATTAATAGCTCAAATTAAAGTAAAACTCTTTTATACAATTTTAATATGAAAGTGTAATATTTTCAGAGTTATTAAAAATTAAAATAAAAAAATTTTAAGTTTTTATATTCTAAGCATTGATACCTAGAAGATGCTTGAGTTGTAGAAGATTTTTTTTCTTCATGATTTTAAAGAAATAATTTAATAGCAAATTTTGATTTTTGCAATTCTGTAACTTTTAAAACAATAGTGACGTTTTAAAAACAATTAAAACAAGATTAATTTATCCTGAAATTATGCGGAAAGAAATAAAATTAATATGTTGAATTATTATCAGTGTAGAGTTAAATAAAATTAAGGTAATCATCAAAAAATGTATTTAAATTATGTTATATAAAAAGTTTAAAATATAATGCGTTCGAGTTTTATTGAAATTATATTTTGTTATAAAATTTAGTATCGCTGACAATTTAACAATATAAACATTAGATTCAGATGTATCAAAACTGCATTAAAGACAATTCGAAAATTGACAATATAAGTGGTTTCACGCGGTATCTTACTGACGAACAGATTTTTTTCGTAGCAACAGGATACAAATCTACAATTTTCCGAGCAAGCTCCATTTGTCATGACATTTGAGGTTTTTTATTCGTTTATTCGTTCTTTTCGTTCCTATTGTTTTATATTATTTTCATTGAAAGATGTAAGATATAAAATGATACCATTCTTTAAATGACTTTGAATGTTAAACCCTTTCAAACCAAGACACTAATTAATAAATTCGAATATGTTTTTGTAGCATTGGCAAGTTCCCCAATGAATCTTTAATATCTCAAAAACCATCATTTAGTAAAATACGGTACAAAGAATATTTTGTCTTTTTCAAAAACAAAAAATTGTGGAAAATTTTCTCTCAAATATCACAAAACTTACTTCCCACAAAGCAGTACGATGACGTTTCGAGTTGAGGAAACATTTTCGTCATGTCTGCTAAAGTGCGTGTTTTGTCACAAATTACGTGATTTTGTGAAAAAATAAGGAGTTTAGCTCAAAGATTGCTTAATCGTCATAGGAAAGAATTTTATTTTTCAGAGTGTAGAGAAGAAACCACAAAAAGTTTCAATTTCTTACATTTCCGTGATTTTTATATCATTAATAACGATAATTAATCATATATTTTTGTAAATAATAAAATATATGCACTTAAATTTGTTTTAGAATTTATGATTTTTACGCTTAAAATAATTTTATTTAAACTTTGTGACTTATGAGTGAAATTTTAGCATCCTATTTTTACACAGTTAAAATATCCTATAAAATTTACGTTTTTTTAACTGGCATTTGCTTTTGTTTGGAAAACCGTAAAACTTATGTAGTAAATCCGTAGCTTTTATGTTTTTTCACCGTGAAAAGGTTTTTTCTGTAAAAATTACAAAGTAAATCCATAGTCACTATGGATTTTTACAGGAACAATTTTTTTTACCTAACAATTAGAGAAAATATATGTACTCAGAATGGATTTTTTACCATACCAGAACAAGTTTTTCTCTGTAAACGTTACAAAATATTAAATCTACGGGCAAAACGGAAACCCACTGACGGTTCTGCACGTAGAAAGTCGTATTTTAACCTGCAGTCTTCACTGCATAGCAAAACCGGTTTTCCAATGTTAATAGATGGGGGAACTGTGTGTAGGGGAGAAACTTTCTCCCAATTTCGCCCATTTCCTTAACCGCCAGTGGGTTAACAAAATGGATTTTTTTAAAATCTATACTCGTATAAGATACGGCTATTTTATCTCAATACCAGTTATCTACCAGAAATATCTATTGTCATTACGAGTCGAAAGCAGAATTCGCATTAACTTATAATACAAAAATTTGAACATGGGGACATTTGGTAGGCATGCGCTCTATCCTCTGAGCCACTAAGACTCTAGTATTTTATTATGAAATGCTATTTAAGCGTAAAAACGTTTAAAACTATAGTAGCAAAATTTATATTGAAAGAAAGTTAATAATCAGGTAGAATATTAATTTAATAATAAAGTAAAATGGCAGTTTTATTTATACGTTGTTTAAAACCACAGAATAATTGCTATAAAGAGCAAATACAAGACATATTCGCAAAATAATTTTAAAAAAGTTAAAGTTACGGTACTGTCAGTAAAACTGTAAGTTAAAAACTTGAATTTGTGTTGACAGTTCTACTCCGTTTATGATAAGGGTGTAAAACAGTGAAATAGTTTTGTCATTAAAACAGCTTTAAACTATCAAACGTAAAGAGAAAATCCGGAAAAAACACGGATCTTTTTTAGGGTATAAGATGTTTGCTTTTATTTTTGCACAATTTGGATATTACCGAAATAGCGTTATCATTTTACAAAATATAAACAAGATTGTTTGAAAAGAAAAAATTTTAAAATTTAGTTTTTTTTCTTCAAATTTCAAATTAACTCTTGTTGTTGATGAGTTTCTTTTTATGTATAGTGAGCACCCTGAATAACTTTTAATCTAAAGTTTGAATTTTTTCCGTTTTAAGATTTAATTTTCGGGTGGCTGCGACTGCTGCCTATATTTTCTGACCCCCAAAATATATAGAGCAGTCGCAGTCTATGAACTATGGTACCGATCCCTTGAACCCTTTAATGATAATTTTTCTTTTTGAGCATTTTGCTATATCTCAAAAACTCTTTAATTGAATTTAAAAAAATTTGCACAGTCATAAAAATCATTCTTCACCTTTGGATAAGGTAAATTCATACAAAAATTAACTTTTAATAAATATTTATCATTTTTTTTTTTTTTTTATTTGAAATTGGCCAAATTGGTTCAATAGTTCCTGAGAAATCAAATTTTCACATGGTGACTTTTTAGAAATTCAATTTATCATTATTTAATTTAAATATTGTCTGAAACATGCAAAACTTTAATATTATCTGTATAGAAATATTTCAAAATCTGAAACAAGATAAAGAAACTTAACTTCTGCTGTAAAATAAAATTTAAACAAAAAATCAATGTTTTTTACAAATTGATAATTGAGACTTTTTATGTTATAAATTAAAGATCCTAATAGGTTTCCTTAAAAAACAGATATTTTTTTCTGGTAGAAATCTTTAACATTGTATCACCAAATGGCATCAAACAATAGTCAAAGGATGTTAGATTCTCCATGAAAACAAATGCCTTTGTTTTTTAAATAGATTCAAATATATTTTCTGAATGAATAGAATTCTTCTATTAAACTTCCTTCCTACCAAAATTACTACATTCGACACCTAAAGCAATTTCTTCAAATTCGAATTGGCTCCTTGCCAAAATAAGCTACGGTATTCAGGGCTCTCTTCAGAGTATAAATAGATCTTGATAAAACTAAAGTTCAAAGAAAAGAGCTGATATTTTTGTTCGAACTTTTTCAAGCAATATTTTGGATAAGAGGCGAATTTTGAAAGAAATGGGAGTTGAGGATTAAGTTTCTGAAAAAGTTTCGAGCGCGAAATATTTTACTAATCAATTTGCCTCGAGAAGAACGTGAATCGCAAAGTTAAATATTTAAAGAGCGTTCGTAGAAAATTATCATTTAAATTTATGTATATTTGTTAATAGAAGATATACGATGCAAAAAAATGTTTCTTATCACTCCTTTTAAGTTCATTGTTGAACTTTTATTTTGGCTATTTATATTGATTCTGATTTATCGATGTATTTAAATCAAAAAGCGCTTGAAAGTTGGATATTCTGTTGCGCTGTTGTTTCTAACAACACTTGAACAAACCAAGTTTGTCAGTCATTGGCCTTTTGAGAATTAAGTTAGGAAAGTACACCTTACGTTTGACAAAGCAGCTCTGTAAAGGTGGAAGTACGCTTTAGCTCAGAACTCCACGCATAGATGGCGGCACCACTTATTTGTTAGGCCACTTCCTCAAATTAGCTATAGATCTAAAGGGGATGGAAATTTTCGCTAGGTCCCTGTACTCATGATAGTGCTCAGCTTTCGATTACACAGATTTTACGAGCACGTATATTGCATGTACTCGGTGGCGTGTAATTAGCAGAGTAGAAGCTCGAACTATGGCCTCTCTGGACCAGAATTCAATTCTCTAACGACTAGATTACCACTGCCCAAATGTAGCTGAGCTCTAGTTGCTATATTGCTAATGAAAAATATAATAATTAACTAAAAGTCCACGTCAAAGTTGCCCTACATTTCAATTTTGAGGGTAATTTTTGAAGGAAGAAATAATTTGATCGTTTTTGTGATGTAGTTGGGGGTACATATATGAGAGGCTTAACCTGTTTTTTTTTTTTTTTTTTTTTTTTTTTTTTTTTTTTTTTCCCATATTGTTTTATTTTTTAACATAAAGAAAGTGAACATTCTTAGAATACTTATATTGTTTGTCATAAATTTGCATAATCTCTTTTTACTTAAATTAATTACTCTTTGAATTAGGGATTTTTCAGGAGTGTAAAAACTAGGGCAAACTGCTCAACTTGAAGGTAGTCTGACCCTGAACTTAAGACAAACATCTGAACTGAAATTAGTATACTGATTTAGTTTGAATATATAAATTAAATTATTTGAAAACAATAATATTACTTGATTTTTTGATTGTTCCTTTATCTTCTTCCTAGTATTTATTTTTACTCTTCTCGATTCTCTCTATAATATAGGTATCATTCAAAAGTGAATGTTTTTCATTTTTTACGATGGATGAAACCTTCCTCAACGGCAGTTTTGTAAACAATTCTGGCTACTAAAATAAAAGAGAAAATCCAACTAAAATAGACTGTTAAAGTAAATAATAAATACACTGATTTTTAGTATACTAAATCAAGTGCGAAAAAGATTTTTTTCTTGGTATGTTAAGGACAGATAACACTGGGGAGAAGAACTGGCATCGAAAAAGAAAATTAGCTCGTGGTTCAGCTGTTTTTTTTTAAACCCATTGAAGGTCAAATAATTTTGAAGAAAATTGTCATATTTGTGTTAGTTTTTTTATTCAAGAATATAAGACTACGTGCATATACAATATCTCTATTCATTTTAAATTTTTTGATTAATTTTTAGCTTAAAAAATAATTAGTGCTAATATCCAGTTTAAAATAAAATATCTAAACACATTAAAAATAATTATAATAATAATTAAATAATAATAATTATCTCTAAACTCATTAAAAATAGTCTTGCCCTGCCATCTGGTGTATGGATTGAGAAATAAAAGTGATTCTGGACATAAGGAATAGATTGTTTTAATCTTTTTGGCGAGTTACTTTTTAACTCTCCAATCCGGAAATATCACGGGCATAAGAAATAGAAATCAAAGCTCCACCTCATCATTTTGAAATGAGTGAAGGAAAGGGTTAAAGTGAAGCGTATTTTCAACTTTTATTTTCTCTTTTATACTTCAGCTCACGCAACGACTTTCACGCAAGATCTCGATGTTTCGTTAGGAAAATCAATTAAAGCTATTCAAATAAGGCCGGCAAATCGCTGATTCTTTAAACTTTTAAAAACGAGCCATTTTTGTTAGTTTAATGTAAAATAATTTCCAACAAGTACGAACCAGGATAACATCCTGAGGTGTCTCTAAATTGATGTTTTCACCTACTAGTTTATTTTTGCAACATTTTTTTTTTTTTTTGTTGTTGTTACTAAGAAAATACTTTCTCTGGAAAAGTTTTATACAGACATTTCAATATTTTTGGTTTTAAGGGACTCTCGTTATATCTACACTGTAAGAAACAGTTTCTCAAAATCGAGCAAAAATGTGTCAAAATAGCTCCGACACAAGTGTCAGTTGAATTTAAAAACCCAATGTATATTCAAAATTGAAGGAGCACATACTCATTTTCGAGCAAAATATGTGCTTTCAAAAGTGTAGTGGAGAGAGAAATGTTTATTGGTTGTCGGCATAATTCGAACCAAGGTCCTCCGTGTTAGTTGTAGGAGCCTCTAACCATCATACTTGTACAATCTGGACCAAGGAGATTAGTGGCCACCACAATGACACATCACGACAAACTAACTTCTAATTTACTAATCATACTAAATTTCTAATCATACTAAATTTAACTGTCTTTTAGAAATAGGCGTTTTGTTAGGTAATGGGCATTGGAGTTAGATTACGGTTGAGTTTTGTTTTTAAAATGAAATTTGAATGTTTTTAAATGAAATTTTTAAAAATGAATAGATGAATGTGTTTCAATTAGTTTATCTGGTTGTTTCTCCGATTGTAAGATATTAGAAGTACTAGACTTTTTGCATTAAGTTGCTTTAAGAGGCTGCCTTCTATGCGTGAATGAGAGTATCGTATTCTAGTAGTTCAGGGTCACAAATTGGGGAGTGAGGGTAACTAAAACTCTTCATTTGTTGAAGGCAATAGAGGAAATATTGTGGTATCAACGCTTGGACTCGAACCCCTGTTCTGTCGGTCATGCGATAGACAGATTAGCCCTCTCTGCTGTATACACCCATCTGCAAGGAAATAGTGTCTTCTTTAGGTGGGCCTAGTTGGTGCGATAAAATTCTGGTTGCTTAACCAAATTAGGTGAAAGCGGTTGTTAACAAACGGTTTTTCTCACAGTTAACAGCTTGAATACCATCTTATTTATGGTTATTTAACTGTTTTGCTTCAATATGGTAGAATAACAGTTAAATAAATTGTTATATAACCATTTTTTCAGAGAAATTTCTAACAGTATACGAATTTATGTGTTTCATTTTACCAAGAATGCCCTTTTACAATACTTGATACTTGTAGCTGCCACCATTTTTATTATTCAGAATTATTTTCAACAAATTTCTATAATTACATCAAGATATGATACATATAAGAATGAGAAAAGTTACTTTAACGATTCAATTTAAAGCAAGAATCATAAATCTAGTATGTATATATACATTATTTTTTAAAGTAAATTTAGTTTGTTAATAAAGCATACACACGGCACAAACAGAATATTAATTCGAACACAACTTAAGTGAATGTAAGTTTAATATTATAAAATTGTTTTATGCAATCGACAGATTTATAAAAATCTCATAGGTACATAAAAATATATATAGTTTAAAGTAAAAAAGTATAGGTATTTTATAACAGTTAATATGAATAGTTTGTCAAATCAATCTGAACAGATGATTTAAATTATTAGATACGCAATACGCTATGATGCACTTATCAAATGAATCTGACACAAAAAACTTATATTTTACCAGTGAACTTCTAATAAACAAACACCATATTGTTACTATATTGAAATTACACAATTTGTTCACCTCTAAACTTCGAATAATAGTTAAAAATCATTTGTTATAGGCGTAAAACGTGACATCATTATTCACGCAAGAATTCAGTTAAATAGTTTAAATATACTCTAATTATTCGCCAAATTTAGGGAACCTCAAAAATCACAATCTTCACCAGCCAGCTGCAGATCGGTGTAAACTTCATTAATTATCACGAAAGGTGGTAATGCGTAAGCTTGGAGTTAGCTTTTTCCATTATTGGTGTTTAGATTTAACTTTACCCTTTAAAGTGCGCAAAAAAAAAAAAAAAAAAAGACGAACCACCCTGAATAACTTTTGATCTAATGATCGGATCTTCACGTTCTAGCACTCAATCTGAATGGTTTGAGGGGGTGACTTCAAATAGGCTAATAGGCTAATTAATTTGTGCAGATGATATTTTAAGCTTCGAAATCAGACACAGAAACGTACTTTCTCTAAATAAACATAACTTTTTTTTCGAAGGATTTGGATTTCTGACAGCCAAAATATAGGGGTAGCCGCAATCTGGGAAATATGGTCCCACTAGTTTGGTCAAAAAAGTGCTCCAAAGTTTGGACCCCTCAATGTTAATTTTAGTTTTGGCCTATTTCGCTATATCTCGAGAACTTTTTATACGAATTGAAAAAAATTTTGCGCATAATTTATTATAAGATTTTTTATCCATTTTTTCCCCCCAATGCCCACCTGGAGAATGAACTATCATCATACAGGCATATGAAGAGCAGATTTGTTGGCCACTCTTTTAGGAGCATCATATTAGGTGGGCCAACGTTGCTCCCACAGTAAGGACAGATAGTACAGAGAGCGAAAGAACATCCATGTCTTGCTCGGGATTCGAACACAGAACCTTTCTGATGTAAGGCCAGTTCCTTGACCCCTACGCAGGCCGGTCGGCTTATCCAAAGATAAATCCATGCAAAAGATGACTTTAAAAAAATATTTGAATAGTGAATTTGAGTATTTTGAATAGTGAGGTATAAAATTTTTTGCATCATTTTAGAGAATGTAATTCATGATGTCAAAATTGTGATTTTTTTTTTTTTTTTTTTTATACATAAACGCTTATAGCGCTATATGTTAACCTTAAATAGTGTTCTTAATTGTACTTTTAAAAAATTGACTGTTCTTTTGTAGCTAAACAACTATTGCCTCTTTCTTGTGCTAAAACAATTTAAATGTTTAAATTAAACTTTAATTTTGATTATTATATAAATAAATATCAGAAAAAATCCCTTATTAACAAACAAGTTCACGGCAACTTTACACCAAATAACGTAAATGAAAATTCTAGGTGTTTCACTACACCAGGAACTAACCTTGGTTTTGGTGCAGTGGAACACTAAGTGAAACACAACTATGATGTAAAGTAGTTGCCACCATTTTTGGGATTCAGATATACAAAAATATTTAACTAAGTACAAATTTATTTAATACATAAAAATTGGCGACTCCTGAGGGAAAATTGTAAGCAGCGATAGGTATTCTCCCCTAATATATGTAGTTTGTATAGTGTTTAGAATTTCTTGGAAAAATGGTTAACTAACAGTTTATTTAATTGTTATTTTAAAATGTTCAAACAAAACAGTCAAATAATCACAAATGAAATGATATTCAAATTGTTAACTGGAAAGAAAAACTTTTTATTAACTACTTTCAGCTAATACGGTTAAACAACCAGAATTTTATCGCACCAACTAAGCCATTCCCTCCATTCCCTTCAGCGCATGAAGATTTTCCACTCCACTTTTCAATTTGTGAACTTGGACTATTCGAATAAGATACCCTCATTTAAGCGTAGATAACAGCGCCATAAAGCTGCTTAACACAAAGAAGTCTAGTATTTCTCATCTCTTAAGAAAGGTGAAACAACGAGATAAACTAATTAAGTTACATTCCATGGTTTATTTGATAAAGTACAATTGAACTACAACCTTACTCCAATGACCACTACCAAAAGAAAACTCAAGTTTCAATGTCCAGTTAATTTTTTTACGGTTTTGAAACTAGAGGTAAACTTATGCTAGAGATAAGTGGTTAAAAAACCATATTGTTTTGTATTTATAGTTTTTTTTAACAATATTAGTAAACGGTTTCCCAACCTTAACGGTAAAAAGAATTTTCTTTACCGTAAATTTTACGGTTAATTGGTTGGGAGTGTTGCCGGTTATCTTACCGAATTTTAGAATAAAAGTTCTAACAGTGTATAAAGAGATAATGTCCTTGCCCTTTTTGTTTTCAAATAATACAACAGTGAATGGAAAATTTAAATATAGCTGATATTCCTAAAATAACTCATATCCTGCATGATTTTTAATGAAAGTTTCACATTTAATTTAAAGTATTTTAAATTTAATTTAATATTTTATCTTTTTTTTTTTTAACTTTCAAAAACATTCAAAGATATTTTCCGGAGTTGTTTTTATTCATTCGGGCATAGAAATAATTGTCATAAATAATAAAGCATAAACCAACCCGTTTTCTCCTTAGATTACAAAAATTGCACCGATATTTAACAGACTATAGTCCACCCAAGTTGGTGATAAACAATTTTATCTAATTACTTTAACAACGGAATTACTTATTTTTTTAATTTTGTGTAGTAATGAAAGAGAGACTCGTTTGCATAATATTTTAAACTTGTTATTGTAATTATTTCTTTTAAAATAGCAATTGTTAAATGAAAAATACATTCGTTAAATATTCTTTCTTTCTCTTTATCTTCGCGTATTTTTATGATCATTATAAAGTGATCTTAAGTATATGTATTAGGTTTAGAAAATACGTTAAAATAATCATTATCTTCTAAAGAAAAAGAACTTGCAAAACTATATTCAGAAATAGTAAATACTATGAATTAAAGAATTCTGTTTAATTAGCAACATTAGTTACTCATTAACCGTCTTTTTAATAAATAAGAGTATTTTATTGTATTGGCTAAAAGCTCTCTGTAGATTTGAAAGAAAATCACAATTTAATTATTAATGACGCTTATTCCCTCACGAAATGTCGGGATCGATATTTTTAAGCTGTTAGTATGTGTCACAGTTCTTGACGTAATAAATGAACTTGTAACAGGTGACGTGCAATCTCAGAGATCGTTGCAAGTAACGATGCTTTTTTGTCTAGTTTCTTTTCATGTCATAATTTTTTTTTTTTGGAAATCTTTTGGGAATCAATTTTGATCCTATTTGTATCCTACCACAAAATTCATTTTTGATGAATGATATATTTGCATTTAAGGAAACCTACTTCATAAAATTACATTTGAATGTCTTAACATTTTTGACACAGAATTTTTTTAAACATTAGTAGCTCATTAACAGTTCTTTTTAAAAAATAAGAGTAATTTCTTTCGTATTGGCAAAAAGCTCTCTGTAGAATTAAAGGAAAATCACAATTTAATTATTAATGATGCTACTCTCTCCCGAAACGTCGGGATCAATATTTCTAAGCTGTTCTATATGTGTCACAATTCTTGACGTAATAAATGAACTTGTAACAGGTGACATGCAATCTCAGAGATCGTTGCAAGTAATGATGCTTTTTTTTTCTCTAGTTTCTTTTCATATCATAGATCTATTTCTGTTCATCTTCTTATGATTAATTTTGATCCAATTTGCATCCTACCACAAAAATCTTTTTTGTTGAATGGCATATTTGCATTTAAGGAAACCTATCTTTTAAAATTACATTTGATTACACAAGAATTGCACAAGTTCTCAACCATTTGACGCAGAATTTTTTTAAACATATTTTTCATACTTATTCATTATTTTGTAATACATTTGGTCAAAATAAGTCAAAAATATATTTCGTCTTTTAATAATTTATGCTTATAAAATACAACATGAAACACTAGTGTCTTTTTTTGCGTTAAAGGTAAAACCTTCCAAAAACAGTTTACTTCCAAACAATAATTGTTCAAATTTGCACTAATTTGCAGCTATTTAGATCTAAGAGTTATTCATTATTGAAATTTCTTTAATTTTTAAAATCAATTAACAATTTTTTTTTCAAACTACATTTTTGGATTTTTATAATTTCAATTTTCTAATAGATTTTTTTTAGTAACTCTCAGACTGTTTTAAAATTAAAAAATGCCAATATATATTTTTGCTTGTAATTAGTGAGTAATGAAAAAATATATATAAAAGGAACACCGGCGTTCATTCTGTGTTAAAGGGTTCAAAATGTACCAAATAACATTTCATACATGAATTTTAACATTATTATAACATTAATTAATTTTTACAATTTTAGAAAAATGGTTTCAACTTTCAACCATAACATCGGTATCATGAACAACGCACGTTGCAAAAAATAAGTTGCAAATTTGTTGCAACCTTAGGGTGTTAAATTGAAATATATTGTTAATTTTTTTAGAAGTATATACTAAGACTTTAAATAATTTATCGCAATTGAGGCGCGAAATCAGTGATTTGCTTATTTGTTTTAACAAAAACCTCATTTTCAAAAATGCATTTTTCTATATACATTTCAAACTACAGAAGACTTCAAAACTAGTTATAATCTATTTTCTGTGAATGATTGAAAAATGTGAAAACACGGATGTGAAAATGTAAAAACATGGAAGAAACTAAACATAGAAATTTACGCAAATTCAAACATGATTTAAAAAAATAACACATTTGGTAGAAAACTTTCTTTACAAAGAAAACGCAGCATCACAGTTTTTTCAATAAAATTTCCGTGTCGAGAAAAATGGATTCTCGTAAGGGACGTGACCGATAGAGATGACATCGGGCTCAGCTGAGGTTACCGAAAAGAGGTTTCGGGATCGATCAGGCTCATATTCATGATAAAATTTCCATAAATTTTTTATTAAAATTTAATACTTTGTTCAATTTTTTAGAAAGAAAGCTAAAAATTTATAAGGTATAAAATTTGCAGCGATCTGCTACTTCTGTACAGTGCTTTTGCTTTGCAAGACTATCGCTATTTGTCAAATAATTTTTATTTCGCTTCAGATTAGAATTTTATTTTTTAATTTTTAAAGTAATCGTTAAACAAATGACAATATCCGATTAACCGCAAAATTTAAGATTTCGAACATCTTTCACCTTTACGGTTTTGGAAACCGTTTACAACTGGTATGGTTGAAAAATCGTGAATACAAAACTATACGGTTGGAGCTCTGTAGATAGTGCGCCATTTATGCGTGAATGATAGTTTCCTTTTCAAATAGTTCAGGGTCACTGACTGAAGAATGCAAGACGTTGGAAATTCTTTATGTATTGAAGATATCTGAGATATATTGTGCTGTCAACCCTGGGATTCGAACCCTTGTTCAGTCGGTCATGAGATTCACCTCTCAATCCTCTCAGCTAGAGTATATACCCACCTACATGTAACTAAATAGCTTCATAGGGTAGGCCTAGATGGGGTAGGCCTCATAGGGTAGATAAAAAAAAACAATCAATAATCGTTTTTTATCACACTTAATAGTTTTAATATCATCTTTTAAACGGTTATTTTACTGTTTTAGTTGAAAACGGTATAATAACAATTAAATAAATTGCTATTTAACTATTTTTACCTAGAAATTTGCAACAATGTAATTTAAATAACAATTCAACAACTAATAGTAATCAACTAATTCAAACAAATTAACAATAATTCATAAAAACTGACTGGCTAAAAGTTCATATTTCTTATAACTTAAGAAAAATAAATAAAAAAATATCATGGGAATTCTGATCTTCAAAGTATTTCAGCCCATAGAGGCTCAATAGAAGCTCTAAGAACGAAGGTTAATTAAAGATTTGTAAATTAAAAACTTGTATACCAAAAATGTTTTCAACTGGAATTAATAAGGTACAGTGGAGTGCCACAAATCTCCGGCCAGTATAGTGTTACTTTAATTTTATTACAATAAAAGTTAAAGAAAGAATTGCTTGTTTTTCAAAATAGCTTTGTATTTTGAATACAAAAAAAAATTATAAGTGTCTTTAAAATGATTAATGTTTCTTTTTAAAGTTATATCTATAAACAGACAAAAGCTGTAAAAAGTTAAAAACTATATACTTGCTGGAAACGTTTGCACTTCACTGTAATTCTATTTCGATTTGTGCAAACTGCACAGCACTGCATATATATACATATATATATATATATATATATATATATATATATATATATATATGTTCAAAATGAAGATAAAACAAAGGTAAATTACAGACAAATGAAAAAAAAGGGGGGGGAAATAATAATAACAACAATAACAACTATATATATATATATATATATAGGGGAGAGTCGGGTAGCCCCGCCCACCTAAGGAGTATTGCTTATATTTCTGTATAATATTGAGTAATAATCAATATTTTTGTATGTTTCTATTGTTTTATCATCTAATTAAATAATGCAAAAAGAATAAACCAAAAAAAGAACAGTTTAACTTAAAAAAATAGAAATTTAAAAAATTTGACTACTGTATTCTACATATTTTCAAAACTATTGTTTACCATGTTACCAGCTGCATAAATACTTGAAACTTTGAAAACAATCTTTTTTTAATAAAACAATTAATGTCCGATGGCCCATTGACTTGAAAAAATGACAGTGAAATAAGTGACTATACATATGAAAATGACAGTGGACGGGGGTACCCGACACTCCCCTATATATATATATATATATTATATTCAAAAACTTCGTTAGTTGTTTTACAGACCTTAAAATGTTAGCGATGTTTAACTGTTAAAGAAATCAAATAGTTTTAAAGCGTAATTTATATTTTAAAACATTTGATAGAAATCCGGCGATAGCTTAATGAGGATTTTTTTATCAAATATAAGCAGTTATATTAAATAATTATTATAATTATGCCTCATTTAATCCGCCAACAAAGGCACATTTAAAAATATTGTCTATGTCTTTTAAAGCTATGGGACACATTACCGCGAATTATTAAGGGATTTTTATTTGTTATTTATTTTCAAAATATGACAGGAATGTATAATTGCAAACGTCTCATTAATACACTTGCTAAAAATCATTTCAACGAAGTATATTATCGGCAACTTGATGCAACATTTGCATAATACTAGATTATTCCATATTTCCGTTTAAAATTTTTTTATCATAGAGTAATCAAGTTCAAGAAGCTCAATAATATGGTTCATATAAGCCTTGTATAGATTGCAGAAAATTTTAATAATATTTTGATTTAAAACGTTCTAAAAAGTTTTTACGAATTTTTAATTACGTATGATATGTATATAAAGAATGAATATGTATTGTGTTTTGAGGAATTGAAAAAGGTCAACTCGTGTTTTATGAAATAAATTTAAGGAATATTAATATGTATGTTACTCGAGGCATAAAATATTTATTATTAGATATATAAGAATACAAATGTTATAGGTGGTTATTATCTAGCATAATATATATATATATATATATATATATATATATATTGATCATTTCGATAGTACTCTGAGCAAAAAAGTATGGTTAAAACTACTAAAACATGATAACATTTACCGTGATTCAGGCTCTATGGGAACACTAAAAAGCTCGGTAGTTTTCAAAAAAGAGCTTTAGTAATGATTTTGGTAAAATTAACAACAAAATATGGTTTTATAATATACGATTAAATTTTGTAAATGTGGTAAAATATGGAAATTTTATCATGGTAGGCATCGTCTAAAAACCATTTATTCGGCAAATTTACTTTCTCTTTTTTTTTTCTACTAAATGTTTAGTAATAAGAACGGTAATTTTGAAAACAAGAATTTCCGGTAAGCCATTACCATATGAGAGGAAGAATTATTACCAAATGAATCGTTTAAATATCATATATTTTGGTTTCGTTAACCAGAATTATGGTTTTCTTTTTTATCAGAATTGTCATTGCCATACAGCACGGTAATTTAACCAAAAATTTTTCCCGTGTAGGGACACGTAAAAACACGTAGAAGCTGAAGTCGAAACTTATATAAATAAGACAGATGCAATGATTTTTGTATGGACACGACAATGTCTAAAATAAGCTTTCAAGAAAATTGAACGACATTTCTTTTTTTCAAAAAACATCATTTTTTATTCTCTGAGATAGAAAAAATACTTTGGTTTGGACTAATTCATATGAAAATGTTATGTATAGTTAAAATGTAATGTATACTGCTATTAGTACATGAAATGTATACAGCTAATATCACTTAAAATGTATACAGTTAATCCAGTGTTCAGATATAGCGTGCTACAAGTAGCGAAACTGTAGTCGGAATAGTCGGTGTAGTTAATGTAGTCTGTGTAAGAATGAGGAGAACACTGCGTTACAAAAAAACAGTAATTTGTAGCGATTTCTTGCCTCTATTTCCAACCTTTGTCTAGTAAAAAAATTACAAATGTCACTATTTTTTCAAATCTGTTTGGTACAAATCTTTTCTGATCCATTATGAACGTAATTAGAATGCCCCTGTGGTCGAGTGCTAATATGAATTGCGCAATTAGAATTAGGTATCACTAATATTTTAACAAGCCAATACGAACAATGGGTAATTTATCACTCTGGCCACACCTTCAAATGCAAATATACACTCAAGAAACATTGATGTTATTTCAATGGAAGGGAACATATTTTCTCTGTCATTTTCGATGTAATATTTCTTAGAGGAAATAAATTAGATTTTAACACTTAACAAAATTACAAATATTTTATACTTAATATCATTTCTTAAATCAAATACACAGTTATAATTTCCATTCTGAAATTACGGAAAAAGAAATGATAGCAGTCTGTCCATCCAATAAACTGTAAAGTTTACGGAAAAGAACATTTTTTGCCTTTATGGTTTTGAAACCGTTTAAAACTAATGCGGTTAAAAAAACCACGAAGGCAAAACAATGCAGTTTTTAACCATTTACAACTAGCATGCTTTCAAAACCGTAAAACAGAAATTAAACTAGACATTGGAGCTACGCTTTTCGTTAATTAATGGGCATTGGAGCTAGGTTGCGGTTGTGTTGGGTTTTATAAAATGAACCATGGAATGTGGTTTAATTAGTTAATCTGGTTATTTCACCTATCGTAAGAGATGGGAAATACGAGACTTTTTATGTTAAGCAGCTTTATGGTGTTTCCATATAAGCGTGTACGAGAGTAATGTATTCATATGGTCCAGGGTATCAAATTTGGGATTGTGGGATACTGGAAACTCTTCATGTGTTTAAGGGAAAAGTAAAATTTTGTAGTGTCAACCCTGGGAATCGAACCCCCTTACAGGTCATTAAAAATTATGAGATTGTCAGATTAGCCCTCTAGGCTGTAATTATGTACCCAGCCGCAACGAACAAAGTGGCTTCCTTAGGTCGGTCTAGTAAGTATGATGAATATGTGGATGTTTAATGGTATTAAGTGAAAGCAGTTAATAAATAGTTTTCTCACAGTTAACAGTTTGAATAAAATTATATTTATGGTCATTTGACAGTTTTATTTAAATATAGTAAATTAACAATTAAGTAAATTGCTATTAATAACTTTTTTCCCGTGAAATTTCTAACAGTGTATTCGCTGTTGAGAAAGGTATAACAAATTGAATGTTTCAAGAATAAATCATTAAAAAAGGATTTAAAATAACAAACTGGCTCATGCAAACATGAATGAATATTTCTTAATAGTTTTTCGTGTTTAAATAATTCAATTTTTTTATTCAAAACCATTTTAAAGATAGACGTAAATTAAGTTCTGCAGCATAGCTCAAAATAATGAAGTAGTAACAAGATTTCGAAAGTAGTCACTATAATAAAAAAAAAGTAGAGCCATGGTGGGTTAGAGGAACGAATGATCATCTCCGAATGAGGTAACCTAGGTTTGAATCCCAGCGATGGCTGGGTCGATACGAATTCTGCACCCGGCTCGCACCAACCACATTGCTAACGTAAAATATCCTCAGTGGCAGACGGATCATGTGTGAGTCCCCTAGCCGTTAGGCTGGAAATGGGAGGTTTTCGTGGTTTTCCTCTCCATGTAACGCAAATGCGGGTTAGTTCCATCAAAAAGTCCTCCAAGAAGATAACGTTCTTCAAATACTTGATCGAGGAGCTCCATTTTCTTCAGGATTGGGCTCAAAGTTACAAAGCTACGAATTTTGAACATTCGTAATCGTAAACCCAGAATTGGGTTGTCTGTTTAAAGACGGTTATGAAATTTAAAGAAATAGTTGTAGTTGACTATATTTATAACAAAGTAATTGCAGCTGTAGTTAACTACAAAAATTAATATAGTTTTTTTTTTAACTCGGAGCCAATCAAATTGGCATTACAAGTCGATTATTTTCTATTGCATGTAGTGTTTTAGATTAATTAAATCCTAAATTCTGAAATTTTTGGATTTTTTTTTTTTTATTATTCTCTTATTTTGCTAAATATTATTTTTTACAATCATCCTACATGCATTGAAAACCACATCAATGCTATTTAAACTGTATATTTTTATAAGAAATCTAATAAAAAATTTTGTTGTTATCGTATCTGCCGTTTTTAAAATATATATATATCAGTCATTTTGTATCACATAATTTATTGTTAGCTAATATACTAATATAGTTTAAACCACGTTGAGGGGTGTAAAAGCAAATGCAGTACACTTTATTTAAGACAAGCTGCACTTAAAGCAATATTTTGTATAAAACTAATAGTTTTGAAAATAACACCAAACATTATAGCTAATAACATTAAATTAACGTGTATGCTGTAATTTACCTAACTCTAAAACAGAAATTTCAAGAAGGTCGTTAAAGATATAAAAATTTATTAACGATGGAAGCATTTTTGTGAATTGAGCCATTAATCCCCTATGCCAATTTCATGAACGTTTATTTCTTGTTTATCTGAATGTTGCGAAGCGTTTTATTTAGAATATTGATGACAAAGTTTGTGTTGTTCAATTTAATATTTTGATGAGGTTAGTTCAACATTATGAATAAAATAAAGAATAATGCGATGGTAATATTAATATTCCATATTTAAAATATTACACTGCTGGTATATAATTTTTTTTTAAAAATTATTATAAATTTAAGTTTCCTGAATTTTTTTTTTTTATTACAAGAGAAAATATTTTAGTAGCGTGCATTATAGCTTATTCGCACTATGCTGTGGAAAAATGTGTTTAAAATAACTAACACCGAGTAAAAATTTTTTAATCTTCATCAAAACAGTAGTCACTGCAAACCAAAGAACCAAACAAATTGAGCAAAAAATGCCTCCGGAAAATTCTAGTCGAAATTGAAAACCCTATGTATTCATTATTGATGCTCAAAATTGAAACATCATATACTCATTTTTGAGCAAAATGCATAGTCTCAAAAATGATGTGGAGGGAGAGATGCGAGCAAATAGATGCTCATTGGCTACTGGCAGGAATCGAGCCAAAGAGTCCGAGTACGTAGGAAGATGCTTTAATCATCACAGAAAAGAGTGTATAGTTTGTCTACGCTAAGAACTCCCCCCTCCACAAAGTCTGAGGCCACCTGCTGCTATGAAAACAAGAATAGCGCATTTCAGAATGGGTAGTTTCTCTTCCCACCAGGGCGAACTCAATAAAATGAAGAAAAAGATTTCTTTTCTTTCGCTGACCCGAGTCATAACCTGTCCTAAACAGAGACCCCACACCCCTACTGGAAATAGTTATACCTCGTTACCATAGTCACCGCCATGGGTCCAGACGAATGGCTAGGGGAGTTCTTACTTTAGACAAACTATATTCTTCAGTCCAAGGTTAGTTAGGAACCTTCATATAGTGGTAACCGCAAAGACACATCATGTACTTATTTTAAGTAATTTGTTGGTTAAATGAGAATACGCGTGGTTTCAAAAATGAGATATTATGCACTCATTTTTTAATCATTTATTGTTTTAATAAGCCTAATTATAAAAAGAAGGCTTCATAATTATTAATTGTCCCGCAGTTGACTGATCGTTAAGACACGGTTCCCAGAATCCCACGGATCACCGAAGTCAAGCATCACTGGCTGAAGTCAGTGTGCGGGCGGGTGACCATTTGGATCAGTCTGCGTAGGGACCGAGGGTGTGCGGTATGGGTCCTCGTTATAAACTGTTCTACCGTAAAGTGCTTATACCGTTAATTAATTATTTATTAAATAAGACGATAAATGATTATTATAATAATTTTTTACATAAATTTTCTTCGGATGAATTAATTTTGTGTGAAAAAAATGTTTCAAATTTTTGTTATAAAAATTAAAGTTTTTAAGATTACCCAAAATACGCAAAAAGTGAAATTAAAATTACCGTTCTCCTGACTAAGCTACTGGGACCGTATTTCCGAAATTGCAACCATTTGTACTATTGAAATTAGTACTTAGATGTGCATTGTGACGGCCACTCTATATTAAACTTTCCATCTCACATTAGACTGTGATGTGCATCTTTTCTATGATGGTCAGAACATCCTACTATGAACCAGGAAGTTAATTTACAATCTAACGACCTTTAACAACTCACTCTTTTTTTTTTTCTCTTTTTTTTTTGTTTTTTTTTTTAATTTCCTTTTGGCTGTAGTTGATAGCAATTATAATAAAAAGTGGCGAAAAAGATTGCGTGTCGTTAAAAGCGCTAGATTATAAAATCAGACCACCTTGGTTCGAATCCTGCGGGCAGCCAATGAGCATCTCTCACACATTTCTCTCCTCCCCCCATCCAACATTATTTTTCAAATTTTTTATTCTGCTTAAAAGCACTATTTCAATTTTGAGCATGTCACTATAATGATAAAAAATACAAGCACTTAGAACAAAAGTATAGACAAAACTACCAATATATGGTAGATTTCATCATGTTTCTGTCTCTATGGGAACACCAAAAAGAGCACGGTTGCCGAAGCACTTTGGTAATAACTTTTGGTAAAGTTAACAATAAAATGTGGTTTTTTTACCATGCTGTTTGGTTGTAAATGTGGTAAAATTTGGAAATTTTATCATGATATTTTAGAGCAGGGCATAAAAACCATTTATTCGGTAAAATTTACTTTTGTATTTTTACTAAATGTGTAGTGATAAGAACTATGAACTTAAAAACCTGAATTTCTGGTTAACAATTACCATTTGAACGAAAAATAAACTAAATAAATGGTTTAAATACCGTATATTTACGTTTTGTTACCACAATTATCGTTCTTTTACCAGAAATATCCTTACCTTATAGTAACAGAAATTTTTTTCACCGTGCGATTACGTAAAACCAATTTTTAACATAAGAGATTGATACAAAAATCATTTCTCTACATCAAAGCTTGTAAATATATTATTCCGCTGGTTTTAGTTTAAAGGGATTAAACTTTAGTTAAAACAACAATGAAAAAAAGCCTTATATTTTATATATAATATATATATATATATATAATTTTACCAGATAATTTTTCCAGAATTTTTTTCTCCAAGTGGGGTTTTAAAATCCCATTATATTTATTTTGGAGCTATTTTAACACATTTTTGTTTCATTTAAAAAAAATCACTTTTTAAAATGAAAGTTAATACAAAAAGAAAATGTTTTTCATTCTGTATTTGAAACATTTTATTTTAAAAATATGTTAAAATTTTCTTTTTTTTTATTTTTTTCCAATATTTATTTATTTTAAGCTCTCTATTGTAATCTAACGGATTCCTTAAGTTTAATAATTATGTGCGTTTTGTGAGACAGAAAACTGTATATAAAGGAATACTAGTTCGGCAGTTATTAATTACATCTAGAAAGAGTTTACTGTATATGTGCTTTTATTTATTATGCGGTTAAAAAATTTACTGAGAAATGCGTGCTCTTTTTTTGCTAATGATTGACGTTTTCTCCCATAATCAAAAGAAAGTCAATAACTTAATCTTTATAACTGGTTAGAATAAGTGAGTACGTGAAAAGAACTTCTTAGAGCTTCGATTGCGATTTATTAAAATTTACATTTGGAATCAGCAAAAAATTTCCAAATTTTTTACAGAATTTTCAATTAACCGTTACAAAAAGAGTGGAAAAAATTACCAAATAAATGGTTTAAATACGGTACATTTTGGTTTTATTTTCAGAGTTTTCCTTCTTTTTTTTTACTATAAATGATATTACCATAGAAGTACAAAAAAAATTTCTCGAATTTTTTTCTCCGAGTGGGTTTACAAATTCAATTATATTTGTTACAGAGTTATATTAACACATCTTTGCGGTGAAGGATATACAAAGAAGAAAATGTATTTATTGTTGTAGAAATTTTAGTTAAACATTTCATTTTATAAATAATTTAAAAATGTCTTCTTTCATGTTTCCATTGTAAGATTTATCTAACTTAAATTATCTACTTTGGTTTTTTTAATTTTACTATTTTCGTCAATTAGCAATTAGATTAAAATATTAAAGCTGTTAACTCAGGTATTTTAATCTATTTACCTATTTTAATCTAACGGGGTCTTTGGATTTTACAAAAATGTGCGTTTGTGAGATGGAAAACTGAATGTGAAAAAATATATGTCCGGCACCGGTCATTTACATTTTAAAGAGAGTTCACTGTATATGTTCTTTTATTTACTATGCAATCATAAAATTTTCTAAGAAAACGCTTGCTATTTTTGTCAATGTTTTGGCCCTTAATAAAGATAAAGTTTTAAACTTAATCTTTAGTTTGTTAGAATAAGCGAGCACATAAAAATAATAATTTCTTAGAGCTTTGATTGTGACTTATTAAAACTTGCGTTTGGAATAAGTAAATAATTTCCAAAATGTTTTAGAATTTTGGGTAAACCGTTAGTAAAAGAGAGAGAAAAATACCAAATCATATCATATACCGTGTATACCGTATATTCCGTATATTTTAGCTAAATTATACGTTCTTTTTCTACTAGGACTGTTATTATCATATAAGTTCGGTAATTGTCTCCATGTAGCATAAACGCTATTTTACAGTGAAAATAATAAAATAATACAAAAATATAATGTATTTCATGTTGTATAAATTTTAATTAAACATTTTATTTAAAAAAAAGTAATAATTATTTTTTTTTCAAGATAGAAATTATCAGTAATAATTTTTTTTTTTTTCATTACAAGATTTGTCTATTTTAAGTATCTAGCTATTTTAATCTAACGGAGTTTTTAGGTTTTTTTAAAAAAATTGCGTTTTGTAGGATTGAAAACTGTATAAAAATGAATATTTGTCCTGATAATTTCTATCTTAGAGTGATTTTACTGTATATGTACTATTATTTATTATGCGATCATGAAATTGGCTAAGAAACAAGCACTACTTTTTTTTTTGTTCTATCATTGACGTGTTTTCTTCCTTAATGAGAATAAAATTTAAAACTTAATATTTAGCTTATTAAAATATGAGAGCAGATAATAAAAATAATAACTTCTTAGAGCTTCGATTGCAATTTATTAAAACTTGCATTTGAAATCTGCAAATTATCTTTCCTCGAGTTGTTGAATTCTAGTCGGAAAATAAAATGAAGCTTACGACTTTTACTTTTTGAATTCCAAAACATTTATTGCCAGACACATTAATCCTACTTTTTCTTCTGTTTGAAAGACACTATTATGCTTAATGATTCAGCAGCTTACGATTCATTTAGTAGTAAGGAAGCAAAAGATAACCTTTAATAGAAGCTTTCATATGAAACTGCTACAAAGGAACAATAGCTACTCCAATTGTCCTCACTATTGTCTTCTGTATTATAGTGAGTGTCTCTCGATCTGAGTTTATCAGCTACTTCTTTTCCAAGCGATGAATCGATTTCTTTCTTTATTTCTATCTGTATTTGTCGTGTTATTTTTTATTTCCTTTGCTTCTTCGAATCACTTGCATCGGCGATATCATAGGAATGGTGGGAAGGTAGAAAGAAAATCTTATTGCCAAATAAGATCGTATGTTATTGGATAGCTGGAGAGGGTTATGATTTATCTTAAACTTATATTAATACAAGCAGTTCATTAATATGTGGTACGTGGTATAATATAATTTTAAAAGAAATGTGATTGTCAAATGCAAATACATTCTTGCATGTTAAAATCACATAGAAGTATTCAGATCAATGTTTTTAATATTTTAAAACACTTTATTGCTTAGAGACAATTCGCTGTTTTTATACTCTCAAAAATATAACTCTTACTTATGACGATTCAGCCATCTTTGAGCTATATTTCATTAATTTTGAGAATTATTTCGTCACGAAATCGTGTGATTTGTGACGAAACGGAAACTCTCAAAGATATGACCAAAATGTTTCCTCAATTCAAAACCCTATCGTAGGAGATCGTTAATTAGCATGACGGAGCTAGGATGAAGACTAATCTATCGAGAGAAAAAAGAAAGAAATAAGCTGACCAGGAGTATGGTGAACAAGGAGTTCGCCTCGTAAAAGGAAAATCGCGGGTTCAAATCCCGCTTCAGGCACGTGCCTAATTTATCTCTCTGTTATATTTGTGTTTCTTGTGTTATTAAGGTGACCTTGATCCATTTTTATTATGGTGCCCACAATAACGTGATTATCAGAAAAGTTCAATACACTAGACGACGAGGTGGTTAAATACACTACGTGGTTTAGAATGAAAAAACATTTCTTTACAATAAATGCAATTCGAGTTATCGAAGAAGTTATTTCATCCCTTTGACGAAATGATCACTCGGAGCATATACCAGGAAGCGGTTTCGTCAAAACCGAAAAAAGCCTTGAGAAATTTGATTATCCATTTTTTAACAGTGCGAGAGCAGTAATTAATTAAGGGGCCACAGAACTATTTAAGATGAAATATTAGATTTTTTGTAAAACTGATAAGGATTTTTTTAGTAATTTTTATGAGGTTTTTTGTCTTAAATTTGAGATAAGATTAAAGAGTTTTTATACATAAATTTTTCTATACTAAAAAAGAGCTTCTATACTAACTTGTTTAAAGATATGTAGCAAACAAATACAAAAATTAATCCTCATGTCTCAAATGCTAACAAAAAATTTTCAGATTTTATCTATTGACAATATAAATCACCGCAAACATCAGTTTTTAATTAATAGTTTTAGTTTTTGAGGAAACTGTTTTAAAACAAAACGTCTTATGTTGCCTTTTTTTTGATAAATCATGCGTTATAAGCGATGTTTCGACCCCCAACAAAAAATTTGCTTAAAGATTTTTTCAAGATAATAATTCTTAAAACAAAAAATAAAATTGAAATATTATGAGCAAAAAGAAAAGAAGATAAAAAAATATTAATTATTTTATTGGGATAAGAATCAAATTTTTGTGCAAGTTTACTCGAAACTGTCTTCATAGTTATTATAATTTCTCTAAAACTATGTTACATTTAAAAGTATTAATACCAAGGGACAAATCTTTTTCTTCCTTTAAAAAATGCTTTCGATAATTTAATGATCTTTAAAGTCCAGGGTCATGCTTTATGAACATAATAATTTCTTTGTGAAACATTTAACAACCTTCTTTTGCTTTTATAATGGTTCATAACTTGGAAAAAATATATTTATAAGTTTTATTTTCATTTCGTTCAAATTAGTTTTAAATTTTTGAAAATGAAGACTTCTTATTAAAGCTAAGAAAACTCTACAAACACAATGCTTTTACAAGAATTTAATGCAATAATAAAATACTATCGAACCAATATACATTTAAAAAGCATTCATAAATATAAATTTTTAAATGGATAAATTATAGTATTCGAGTGCATTAAAGACAAAATTTTGCTTCAAAATTTTATAATTAGAACTAAAATAGAGAGATTCTATTGATTTAGTTTCAAATATTGGAATATAATTTAATTCGTTTCAAGTATTAGAAACAAACAACTTATATGACATTTGCTCAGAACAAAACTATATAAGTATTAGCTTCCATAAGCATTTTACAATAATTGAAATACACATTGAGAAAGAAATTCTAGCAAAATAACCATACTTGTATATGTTCAAGACATTTCAAATTCTGGAAATTGAAATAAAAATTTGAGATATTGAAATCCTTTATTTGTTATTAATTCTGTTCTTTACGCCAACAGTAAAATCTAGATTTTAAAAATTATTGCTTTTATTTCCACAATTTGCTCTTATTAGTAAAAATATAACACTAAAAAAAAATTAAGTAAAAATATAACCTTCATATGCATCTGTGACAATAAATATATAAATATAAACATGCATCCAAAGATCTGTCCAGTAATACGACGGGATTCGAACCGTTTCCATGTTAGGATGTAGGGACACCCAAAATGCGTAACAGTTAATCTGCTGATTTAGTTTAGCCCTATTCCTGGACATTTTTTTATAGTTTTAGTTTGCAAATGTCAACTTATAGCTTACATAGAAAAAAGAACTAATTAAAAACGAAAAACGACGTTAAAGAGATCCGATGTACAATTGAACTGATCTAGTTAACAAATTAAACTTTCCTGAATGGTGTGAATTTGCTTTGGTTTTGTGCAAGAATTCTCAATTATTAGTGTTAAGATTTAACAATACCCTTTAAAGTGCACTGATATAATTTTCATTCTGAAATTACAGTAAAATAACCCGCAGCAGTCGGTCTATCGTATTAACCATAAGGTTTATGGTTATGAATATTTTTAGCCGTTACGATTTCGAAACCATTTACAACCGGTATGGTTAAAAACCAATAATACAAAACTGTACGGTTTTGTAACCATTTACAACTAGCATAGTTTCTGAACCATAAATATAAGACTTAAATGGGGATTGGAGCTCTGTGGGTGCTGAGCCAATTATGCGTGAATGATAATTTCATATTATCCAGGGTCACCAATTGAAGAGAGTGGGACACTGGAAACTCATAATGTTACGAAGGAATAAAAGAAATATTGTGGTACAAACGCTGGGATACGAATCCCTATTCTGTCAGTCATAAGATTGATAGATTAGCCCTTGTGGCTATATGTAAACAGTTGCAATGAACTAAGTGGCTTCATTAGGTGAGCTTGGTTGGTGAGATAAAATTCTGGTTGCTTAAACGTATTAGGTAAAAGCAGTTAATAAACGATTTTTCTCCCACTTAGCAGTTTGAATACCATCTCTGGTTTATGGTTATTTGACTGTTTTGGTTCAATATGGTCAAATAACAATTTATAAATTACTATTTAACTATTTTTACCCAAAAATTTCAAAGTGTGTGCATATGAACACTCGATATGATGTTAACTTAAAATAGAGTTTGAGTTCGAAGAGTTATTACATTGCAGTTTTTAGAGTACATAAGAAAACAAAATAATTTTTAATACTGAAATAGGTTACAATATGATACTTTTCAAAAACTATTATCACTTTTGATTTATAAAAGTTAAATTCGTTCACGAGTGTAACAAGGAAACCCTATAATTATTTTTCTTTACTTCAAGTCTAATTTATTTCATAAAAAGTTTTAGAAAAAGGTGTAAAATGATTAAATTTAAGGTAGTAAAAATTATCAAGAATATGCATGGCTTACTAAATATCACGCACTAAATAAGTTTATCTTTCTTTTATTTTTTAACAATGCTTTTTGGCATAAATTAAAGTAACTTCATGTGACTTTTATAAATGTGTTTCTTTAAAAAAAAAAGTATTTATTTTTCAACGTTTACCAAAAAATTTTCTCATGCAGTTAAAATTGTTTGTGTTATTGCTTTATTTTAAGATTTTTGTTTAATTTTTCTTATTGTGGGAGCACAAAATTTAAATATGTTTTTTTATCAATTTATTGAAAAGAGAATTAGTGGACAACAAATGTACATTTCAATTATTGTACAAAGTCTGAAATAAAAATATTTAAAAATTTATACTGAAAATCCATCCATAAGTCCATTTAAACTGAAAATATCTGAAATATTAGATAATATCTACGAAAAAGTACTTCTAAAATGCTTTATATTAGATAATATCGAAAAAATGTAAAACAAAACTAAAGCTTTTTTTTTCTCAATAGTTGTGTGGTTTTTATGAAACAAAAGTCCTTTACTTATATAAATTTTTTTGTATTTTATTTCAAAAACATATCATTTAAGACCATCAAAACAGCTAAATACTTATTTTTTTAAAAAAAAAAAGGTAAATAGTAAAAAAACAATCTTTTTGCGAATGTAACTTTCCAAACTTATGAACTGAAGGTAAATTTATGCATAAGATTCTTCGTAAAAACATGTGTTGCCTTTTTTTTGTCAGAATTAAATTATATAAAAAAAAAACATTTATTTTCGTTAAAAATGTGAACTGTGGAAAAGACGAAGTAATTCCCGAAATTCGAAAAGTTTCTAGTAAGTAAAGTAGATTAAGTCAAAAATTAATTAATAAACAAAGAGTCTGAAAAAAAACACAATAGTAATTATCTGCATATTCTGACTCGAAAACAACGAAAGTGAAAAAGGTTGAAAAGGAAATGAGTTTAAAATAAAAATTTCCAAACAACGTGACATAATATTATTAATTAAAGTTAGCTATATAGTTGATTAAAGAGCCTCAAAAAAAATAGAAAACGTAAAAATTTAAACAATGTAAATTAATTATTCAAATTAAAGAAAATAGGTCTTGCAATTTAGAATGGAATTTTATTTGAAGTCAGAAAAAATTAGCTTTTAACATGGACATTTTTTTAAAAACAAAATTCAGAAAAAAAGTTAAGGTTTAAAAGCAATGTATTGTTTTATTTTTATGCTCTTACTTATAAAGTTTTATTATGTTGAAACGTTTCAATTTTTGGTTTATGCTAACAGTTTAATTATTAAATTTTTTCTAAGTTAATCAAACTCCTTTTTCTAAAGGCACAAAGCAGTTTGTTACCGGTCTGAATTTGTGCCTAAAAAGCATTTTTAAAATACCTATAGCAAATTAAGTCATTGTTTCTCTGAGGTAATAGTAAACATAGTTAATATAACTATTAACAGCTCACAAACAAAATATAAGTAAATACAAAATGAAATGTACTAAATAATAAAAAGCATTGTGTATAATAAATTTAAAATTTTCAGATTGAGGTTGAACTTATATTTTGAGGGTCACAAATTTGAATCAGTTGAAAAAAAGTGTTCTTTTGTGAATAATATAGATATTTAAAACTTTAGTCTTTCCCTATTGTATGTTTACAATTGACCTCTCTAATTGTTACTATTGCATTTTTTTTCATTAGAGCAAGATAAAAAGTAGGAAATTATTCAGTTTTTCTTTCTGTACGTTTAAAGTTTAAAAGTTGAGTATAAAGGTAATAAACAATTTAAGCAAATCAACTGAAGCTTAACTAAATAATACGATGCTTTTTAAATTTTTTGAAGTTAATGCTTTTTTTAAATCATTTAATTTAATGTCCATTTTATTATGATGTCTAATTATTCTAGCTAAAATTTTGAACCAGCGTATGTCAGGACTCAAAACTACCAGAATATGGTAAACTTTGCCCTGTTTCTGTCTCTATGGGAACACCAAAATGCTCTGTAATTTTTACTGAAGCTCTGTAATAGTGACTTTTTGTGAAGTTAAAAATAAAATATGGTTAATTAACATACTGCTTCGTAGTAATTGTGGTAATTTTATCATGATACCTTAGAGCATGGTATAAAAACTATTCATTTGGTTAAACTTGCTTTTCAGTTCAGAAAAAGTATCAAAATAATAGTTCAAATGCTGTATATTTTGATTTAATTAATCAAAATTATGTTTCTTTCTTTTACCAGAAATGCCATTACTATAAAATAAGGTAATTTTAGATGAATTTATTTCTCCGTGTAGTTTAAAATGATAGATGACTAATCGTCGTTATCCAGTTTCGCCAGTGGTTACTTGATTAAATTTTTGATTGAAAATTTCATTGTTTGAGAATTTTACATTAAGGTATCTTATTTTAAATCTTAGGGATTTTTGATCTTCAGTTTAACTATTACTTCTGCCTTTAAATATTAACGTTAAAAGTAATATCTGAGAAATAATCTAGTAATTGTTATCGTTCCTTATCTTTAAAACATATTAATAATTAGAAAAAAAATTTTTGTTTTTTGACACCTGCTGTTACTTTAGTATGTATTAACAATATATATAGCAAATTAAATTAATTTTTTTTATTTTCTTTTAAATGAACTAACTTTTTTTATAAAAAGTTTTGTTTTTCGTATGTTTTGTTGTTCGCTTGAATAGTTAGAGCTGCATTTCCCAAAACTACCTAGGAGAATAGTAATATTTAATTCAATCAATCGGAAACCGTTGGTAATTAATCCTCAGAAACAATAGTAGATGACACATGCTGAGCATGTCTTTGTGAATATAATTAAAATGCTTGCTTAGAAATATAAAAATGACTGTTCGGTAGTGTACTTTAAAGAGCAAGGGGAACACATATGTTATTTAAAATTGTTTTCTTTAATTAAATGGAATTATTAAATGGATTATTCTATTATTGCTAAACTGAGGAAAAAAGTATGGTCAAAAGTACTAGAATATGGAAAAATGTACCGAGTTTCTGACACTATGGGAGCACCAAAAAGCTCGGTATTTTTACCGAAGCAATTTGGTTTTGATTTTGGTAAAATTAAGAATAAAATATGGTAAAGGTCAGTGATTTTATCTTGATGGCATTAAAAACCATTTATTTGGTAAATTTACATTTCAGCTTTGTGTTTTTTACTAAATCTGTGGGGTCAAGAACCGTAATTTTAAACACCAGAATTTCTAGCAAACCGTTACCATATGAAAGAAAATGTTGAAAAAAATTAATGCTTTAAATACCGACTATAAACTGTCTACAAATTATGGATTTTTTTTTATACCAAAAATGTCATTAGCATGCAGTACAGTAATTTTAACAGAATTTTTATAATATGTTGTAAATTTGGTAATTTTATCATCATACCTTATAGCAGTGTTTCCCAAAGTGTGGTAAGCGTACCCCCAGGGGTACGGGAGCAGTTTAGCGGGGTACACGTTCTTATGTGATATATCTTGCAACAAACAAAAATTTAAAAAAATTTTATTTAAAAACACAGCTGACCATGAAAATTTACGATTATGTATTATTCTATTAGCTATTTTTTGCAGAGTTAACAGTTAATAATTAGTGGTGTCAACAGCCAGTTGTGATTTTTAACTTCTGTGCAATTTTTTTTTAGTAAAAAATACATTCATTTTCTTATTAGTGGTACACAGCGTTACGAAAAATTTAGAAAGGGTACACGAAAGTCATAAGTTTGGAAAACACTGTCTTAGAGCATGGCATACCTTTATTCAGTCAAATTTACTTGTTAGTTTCGTATTTCCCACTTAATTTGTAGTAATAAAAACTATCTTTTTGAAAGACAGAATTTACGGTAAATTGTAACCATATGAACTGAAAATCTATAAAATGAATGGTTTAAATACAATATATTGATAAACCAGAATTATGGTTTTTTGCTAAGTTGTCGTTTACTTACAGTACGATACTTTTACCAGCATTTTTTCTCCGTTTAAAAAAATATGCATGTGGTTTATAGGTAATTAAAACAAGACACATCGAGAACGTTTTTTTTTAAAAAGTATTTTTATATTATGAGATAAAAATTGAAGACGTTTAAAATATCCAGTATTTCAAATTTAGAGCAAAACTTTGTTCTATTTCCATGAAATATTTTCCCTCTCTATTTAAAAGTTTACAACATTTAAAACATGAATAATTTAAATATTGAAAATCTTAGTTATAATTTATAACGTTATCATCAGTCACGGTTTATAAAAGTACCATTTTTATTAATGGAAATTCTTCTTTGCAATAACTCAACAAATGCAACGAAAGATTAAAAATAAATCGAATGTTTTTGTACGTTAATGTGAAACTGTTCAAGAAAATGTCTATAAACGGTTTCCTAATTATAATTTGAATTTAAATTTAATAATATTTCTATTTTACCCAATGTACTTAAGACTCGGCTTGCTTTATATTTTAAAAAGTAATAGTAATGTTGAGAAAATGCAGCTGGTCACATAATAACTATCCCATGCTATCCCATTATTCATTTATTTTGTTGATTCATTTAATGGTCAAAAATTTACCAGAAATTTCTTCGGAGCCGTATTCTAAGGTAATGATATTTATAGTAATAAAAAAAATCACAATTCTGGAAACAAGACCGAAATCTATGGTATTTAAACCATTCAATTCGTATTTTTTTCAGTTTATCTATCAATGCTTTAGCAGAAATTCTGGTTTTAAAAATTATAGTTCTTACTACAACACATTTAGTAAAAAATACAAAATTGAAAGCAAATTTAACCGAACAAATGGTTTTTATGCTGTTTTCTAAGACATCATGATAAAATAACAAAATTTTACCAAATTTTATAACATATTATTAAATTAAATTTTATTATTAATTTTATCCAAAATCATTACCAAAGCGTTTTGGTAAAAATAACCAAGGTTTTTGGTGTTCTTATATAAACAAGAAAGTGGTTAATTTTAACATTTTCTGGGAATTTTGACTATTTTTTCTCAGTGTATTGTACATTTAGTTATGTTTCATATATTATAATATTTCACAGATATTGTAGATGATGTCTTCAAAATATTTGTCTTAGAGAAAACAAAAATATCAGCGTATGAAATCAAAAAGGAAAATAAAAGATTAACGCCTATTTTTTTTAAAACCACCTAAGCAATATCCATTTTCATTTTAACTTATTTGTTTATTGTTTGATTCTTTTTGGGCTTCAACTAAAATACTTTGCAGAATATATAATACATAAGTATTATCAACTTTCGTAATTTAAAAAAACACTTTGATTTAATTGGAAATTATTGACTTTAATAAAATATGGAGACTATATGTTTTCTTTCAAATTTTTAACAATTGTTTAAGTTTAAAAATGAAAATCAGCTTTTTGTCCACAGTATGGCCAATCTTCAATATGTAATAC
This sequence comes from Parasteatoda lunata, assembly GCA_949128135.1. Classification (NCBI taxonomy): domain Eukaryota; kingdom Metazoa; phylum Arthropoda; class Arachnida; order Araneae; family Theridiidae; genus Parasteatoda; species Parasteatoda lunata. Next base: position 57,838,526 of record OX421980.1, on the reverse strand, counting down.
CATTCGGGAAGAACTGATTTTTCTGTTATTGATTTGTCAAAACTTAATAATTCGCAGAATGTAACAAATATTGATCAAATCATTATTTTGGTGGAAAATGGACATAAATCATTCTTCATTTGGTCCAGGTCTTCATTTATACTTTTTCGTATAAACTTTTTATTTTTTTACTTTTTAAAATAATTCTAAAAATTTGTATTAACGTATGTAACTCGGAACACTATGCATGCAAGCAACATTGTGTTCCTTGCACGTAAGAATAATTTCATTTCATTAATATTTTTCTTTTGATTCGCTTGGCATTTTTTGTTCACCTCTATTTAAAAAAACCTCTATTCACCTCTATTTTTTTTTTTAAAAAAAGTTTGTGTAACTATATGAGAGGTATTTAATCTATAACTTTTAAAGCAATTTTATTTTTAAAAGATTGGAGTTATCATGTTCAAATATTTCAAAGTTCTTACAATATCAGCTTTAATAGCATTTTGGAAATAACATAATTGACATTTTTCAAGGAACAATTCATACATTTTACATTCACATTTATTCTGTTAATGCCTCGTCATGTTAAACTGTAATGTACTGTCCAATTTTTACTGTAATTTAATTACAATACCATATTTGAAACAAAACATTGTACTAGCCACAAAAAATTGCTATATATTTTTAGATTGCTATATATTTGTTTTGAATGAAACATGCCTGTGCAAAATTATTTGTTAGCTCATACTCAAAGAAATTATTTTTTCTTTGTGCTATATATCATCATTAACATTATTTCGTATTGTCAGAAATAAACTGTGAAGAAATGATTTTGGTCGCGATTTTCAATTACCGCAAGCATTCTATTCAAACGGTAATAACTTTTCTCTGAATGAAATCCATTTATTTTTTCCCGTGGAAAATCTTTGTTACGTGAGAAAGGTAGAATTTTTTCTCTTCGGGGAAATATTCTGAGGATTTTATAAAGCTATTTTAATAACTCCCATTATTACCTGCAAATATTGTTTTAACCCATGTTAAGCCAAACGTATAAATTTTATAAAATGTGGCATTATTTTCATTGAAATTGACTTAAATTATATTATGATACATAAATAAATTGATGCAGGAAAAATAATATTTTATTTAAGGAATAAAGTGGCGCGTATTGCACCATTGGCTAAATTAAAGGATAAATCATTGAATTGAACACTAGTTATTTAATGAAATTTGTTTTATTTTTATTTCATTGACATAATTTTCAAATGTAATCCATCATAAAAGCATATGCTTAATCTCAAATGTAATATTTAGACTTTTTCTCTGAATTTGTAAATTACCTTTTTAAGTTTTAAAAAAACTTGCGTAGTTTAAAAATTTCTCAACAGAAGATGTTTACTCCAATTGAATTACTAATATTTTATAGATGTCTTTAGAAGTCTTGACAATAGCGGAAAAATAAAATTTGTTAAAAATATACTTCGCTGTCTAAATATTAAATATTTATTGAAATTGAGCGTTTACGCATTCCACCTAAAATGGATTGTGACATTTTAACGGTTCTATCAACATTGTTTTCATTGAATACCATTGCACTTTCGAATATGCTTTTGGTTTTTCCTTCTGAAATTCTAATTTAAAATAAAAATTTACTTTCAAGGTAAAGTTTCTACTATTAAATATTAAATTCACTATACTAAATTAGTGTACTAAACAATTCACTATACTAAACAATTCACTATACTAAACAATTCACTATACTAAACAATTCACTATACTAAACAATTCACTATACTAAACAATTCACTATACTAAATAATTCACTATACTAAACATTTCATTACAATTCACGTAAGCAATTTTCGATACTAAATTTACACAATTTTGAAAAATTGTAAGTAAAATCTCATTATGATGCAATAATACAGGATAAAGTTTGTCTAATCGAGACATGTGGTAATTAATCATGATCAATGCATTCATAAAGCATGCGATTTTATTTTATATCACGATTGTGCGGCTTTATATTTAATTGTTTTTTAAATATTAAATATTCATCAAATGTTTACACGCAATCAAGAAATGATTTATAACACGCAATAAGTACCTAGGTGTTATTAACAAATATAACCGTGTTTTAAGTATAACATATATAATGTTTAGTTTTCTTTTCACCAGTTATGTATCATTGCATCTAAACTATTATTGTTTCATACATTTATCATTGTATCCCACATTTATCATTGTATCACAGTCTTAACTCGTTGACTCAGATGGGACAACAGTATCCCTTTTATAAATTTTTTCTAATGCTCTAATTACATGCAAAATATATTTTAGTATTTCTTTAAAATAAAAACAGTTTAATAGTTACTAAAAAAATCTGTTAGATTATCGGAATTATGTTTGAACTAAAATATTAAGTAAAAAAAAGTAGATTTATTTATTTTTTTCGTTTATTTTCAAAACTTTATCAATAATTGATTTTGTGAACTAAAGAAATTTCAATGATAAATAAACCTTTTTCTTTCATTTAAGTAACAGCAAATAACGGCAAATTTTAAAAAAAAAAATTTTGAAAGTGATTCGAGTTTGGAAAATTTTATTTTTAACGCAGAAAAAGACAACGGCTGTATTTCATAACTATGAACTATTAAAATGCGAAATTTAATATTTTACACTCATTTTGACCTAAATTAATGCAAAATAATTGAAAAAATATGAAAAATATATTTAATAAAAAATTCTGCATCAAAGGGTTAAAATTCGTTATTCTGCATAAGTTGTACTTTGAAATTATATGTTAAATATAAACACTATTAAAAAATTATTTTTTGTTCGGCTCTGAATATACATTTAATTTTTAAAATCCTTATTGTTAGCGAATCAATCGAGAATAGTAGCTATAGACTTAAATAAATAGATTTAAAACATTGTTCACAACATAAATTAGTTTTTAGTTTTATGGAGGGAGAATTACTTAGAAAACAAAGCATTTGCAATTGTAAATGTTCGTACAAGCAACAAATGCTTATATTTTTTCTCTTTATTCATTTTGCCTAGTATCGAATTTCCTTTGATGTTTTTCTTACTTTTGTTATATAGCGGTTAAAACAAATCTATTTCATTTAAATGAAGTCTTAAGCTCTATGAAGCAATTAAAAAAGCTATAAACATTGAAAGGAAGTAAGTCGATTTGCAGACCATAAAGTTTCTAAATGATTTGGTTGAATTGTGACGATCGTCTTTTCACTAATTAAACGCAGTTAACCTCATTTATTTTAGTAACGTTATGAACATAAAAGTTTAAACTATTAGAAATTTGAAAAGATTGAACTATAAAAAGAAAATTCTTCTAAATATGGATGAATCTGAGAATTGTTTAAAATATTATATTGCTTTCCTGCCCCCGTAGTTAATAAAGATATTTTGAAGCAGTAAACTGAGAAAAAAGTATGGTTAAAACTACTAGAAAATGGAAATGTTTATTGTGTTTCTGGCTCTAGTGGAACGCCAAACAGCATGGTAATTCATACCGAAGCGCTTTGGTCATAACATTCGGTAAAATTAACAATAAAATATGGTATTATTACCACCCTGTTTGGTGTTAAATGTGGTACAGTTTGGAAATTTTGACCAAAAGTCGGTAATTTTAACAGTAGTAGTATAATTTGAAATGACGCGAAAATGTTCACTTTGATAACCTCTATTTTATTCACTAAACATTTGTTAACTTTATTTCTCGTTGGTTAGTTGTTTATAATCTCTATGTAAGCTAGAAGTTAACATCTACCAACCTTTAAAATTATAAAAAATGCGTATTTGTTACTTAAAAATTCCTTGCCATTGCTAAACTAAATCAGAAGCTTAACTGTAACGTGAACTACTTTATTTATGTAGCAGTTACGTAGCATTGCGCAGCAGTACTTTATTTGCGACGCACTAGAGCTGCATAATGGGCTATTGTCCATGATCTGGGGAAAATTTCTGAGGATGATCCGAAAACATGTCATTCCAATTTTAATCCTTTGCAGAAAAGAGTTCAAAGTCGAGCACATTGTTTATGGTAAAACAGTCTAATGCGAGCCAATACCGCTCACCATCGTTCCTTTCGCAGACTTAAAAGTGGTCTTTGATACACGCTCTAACTACTGCCATTGATTCTTGAAATGAAAGCGTAGAAGTAACGTTTTTGAATCTCATCGCAATCCTGGTATAATATATTTATTCTTATTTATGTTACAAATGCATATGCAGGCTTGTGTGCTCATTAAAAATTTTAGCTTATAAGCTTTTGATAAGTCGAAATAAAGATAACACAAGAAAGAGAAAGACATCACAAACATATTTCCAAAGATACAGTGTTATTCGAAACAGTTACAATAGAAGCATTTTTTTGTAATATTTTTTCTGACTTGTGCTATCTGGTCTCCAACTTGACAAGTGTTTATATTAACTCGTACTTTGAGCACACGAGCTGAACTATATATGTAACAATAAATAAAGAATTGCTTGGAATAGTAATGTTTACTTTTTAATTATTCGTTCAGAGACGTTCGTATAGATGATAAACCCCCCACTCCAACCAAAATAACTAAAACAAAGAAGGGATACACCATTGCTACACATCTGGGTCTTTTCGCCTTCGCCTGCTCCTAGCACCACGACAGTTTTTGTGACATTTTCCCATTCTTATCATAGCAATTAAAGACTCGTACTGCTTAAATTTTTCATTTGAAATGTAACTAAATAATATTTGAGCTGAATGCTCTTAAATGTATATTTTTAAAAGTGTGCATTTTCTAAAAATACCAAAATAAGCTATATTTTTGGTAATGAAAGTAAATGATGAACATTTACTTCTTATAAGCATCGCTAGATGGCGGCACCAGTTACCATATTTAATAATTCCATAAAGTTTTTAACTCATTGAAATCAAAGATATCGATTTATTATACTGTAAAATTTCTTGTTTTTATAAAGTGGGCCCTCTTTCCTCGCTTCTTCCATGAAAAAAAGGTAAAAACTATTTTAATGGCTTGTGAATAGCATAAAATCATAGGGCCGGGAAAGGTTAACTCAGTCTTTCATCCCTTCAGTGGGTCGATAAAATGAGAACCAAGCATTCTTAGGACTAAACACTGAAGCATGCTTGGGGACTAGAGACGAAATTCTATGGGACTTAAGGCACATCATCAGAATTAAATTTGCATTAAACCCATCCCTTGAAATGTCATCATACGCCGCTAGGGCCGATTCGCTGTTTTAAACTGTTTCACAACAGCGAACGTCCTTAGGAAAGTGCCCCTAGCCGCTTATACAAAGACATTTTTAGGCATGGGTTCCAATGCAATTTTAATCCTGATGATGTGACCTTTCGCCCCTAGATGTTGGCCGCGACATTTATGAGATCCTCTGTAATATATAACGTTTTTAAACTTATACATTTCGACAAAAAAATAGGCTAAAAAGTACTTTTTTAAAAAAATCTGTAGTTTTAGGAGCAAAACTATTTTCTGATTTGAAATCCTCACACCCGAATAAGACAATTTACTTCCCTGTGTTATTTTTATTTATTAACATTTTGTGAATTCATTATTTTTCATATAGGAATTCGTAGATGAACATATTTTTTCATGATTTTAAATGTTTCAAAGAAAATCTCGAATAATAAGACATATTTTCTCTCACTTAATAAGTTTTACTTGAAGACATGTAAAATTTTTATAGGTCATGATAATGCCCACAATTTTTAAAATTTTTTTTGGTATCGCATATTCTTTTTTTTATCTCTAATAATCCAGATAGCTTTCCATAGAATTCACATAAACCTCAATCACTGATTTGCTATTCTTAATTAAAAGATTTTCCCAATTTTTATTGTCCAAGATTTGATCTTAAGTAACCTTAGATATTAAATGTCATTTGAATTTTGTCCTTAAGGAGGACAAATATTATTCGGTTACTTGAAAGCAGAATAAGACTGAGGCCAAATAATTTCCAAGTAGCCAAAAAATACAGTCAAGTTCGTACTGGTTCGTTAACATAGACAGTCTCAGCGTGTTGCAAAATATCAAGAAAAAATTATTATTAAATGCATAAATGAGATTGCCTTGATTTTCTTTTTTTTCTGAAATCGTGATTATTTTATGAAAAGGAGGATTTTAGTTCCATGTTGTTTAATTTTACTTTATTTCATAACCGTAATTGAACAGCCGATCCAATTTTGAGTTATCGACTACCAATATTCAATTGCCTAGCCTATTAATTTTGACCTCAATCCAGAAGACTCCTATATCAAATATTGGGAGAAATTTGCCTTAATGGAGAACTTTTTAATTGAACTAACCAGCATTTACATTGCATGAAGAGGACAACCACGAAAACATCCCACAGTTAGCTTGGAGGTAAGGGGACTCTAACCCATGATCCGGTTGCCGCTGAGGACATTTTATGGCAGAACTGTGGTCAGTGAGAGGCAGGTACGGAATTCGCGTAGACCTGTTATCACTGGATTCGAACCTTGGTCACCTCACTGAGAGGCGAGTGCTCTGTTTAATTTTCATTTCTCCTGAACCAACCCTATTTTCCTCAAAATTAAGAGGAGTTTTAACTGCCAGTCTGAGTATGCTTAATCAATACGTAAATAAATAAATAAAAAATAGGGGGGGGGAAACGAATTGTAGAGCTGCATTTTTTTTTACTTAAATGTTACTGTTTCACTGTTGCAAGTGAATTGCATTTTTATTTTATATTGATAACTATTTCCTCGATTTCTTTTATAATAGCGACTTTTCCAATCAGACTTACGAAATTAAATATAATGCGAAAGATTGAGGTACTTTATGAAAGTAAATTGCTACGAACGAGAAATAAATATCTTTTTTCATGTGTATTTCAAACAACTGAGACTGTATTTTATAACGTTGCAATTCAATCCTTAGATCAAAAATCTTTATTCACAGAGCATAAAAAAACTAAATTAAGCATTTACAACCTAATACCTATTAACTTAAAATTGATACTTCGTATGTTTTCTGAGCAGAAGTTTATTTTAAGAAGATTGTAAAATAAAATAAAAGAGTTTTAACCATTCATTTTATTCATACCTTTCCTTCTGAGTTATTGATCGCACTTACAAGCATAAATAAGACAACCTCATAGTGAAGCGGTGACATTTCACTGCGTCTGTCTGCTGGAAATTGAGAAGCAAGAAAAATGTCCCTACCTTTTTTGTATTTTTATACGGAGGGTGTCGCACAAAAAAGATTGAGACCCGAAAAAAAATAATCTAATCAAATTTGTTTACATTGTAAATGTACTCATATTTTTTCCTGGAACTCAAGTTAGATATTTTAAAGAAATACATTATATCAACAAAAAGATATTATTTAAGAAGTTCCCTTTTGCAAGGAATTCAACATTTAAAGTTTTATGTATTATCTCGAATTAACCAATTTAAAACCACAACAAAAATTTTATAACGATGAAGCTTTCTGCAAAAAGGCGCTTTGAAATTTGCATAAAATATTAAATTTAAGATAGTTTTTAAAAACAATCAATCAAGGTTATGTGCAAAGAACTTGACGATATTTAGTATTAAATAGTTTAAATATGGTTCATTAAATGTAATAGTGTGGTTAGAAAATTGCACATTTATTTTGCCAGATAAGCTAAAGAAGGCATTATCTGAACACACAGATACATACATTTGAGAATTCGACTATTACAAAAATGCAAATGTAGAAAAATTTTAGTTCTACGCTGCTTTACGTTTTTTTTTTTTTTTTTTTTTTTTTTTTTCAAGAACATAAATTGTTTTTAAGTGTCTGAAAGTGAATTATTTCTGAACGATATTTTTGTAGACACTGTGTTCAAAATAATAGAGCAAAAATTTAATGTACATATATAGCTATTAATTTCTGAACATTTTATCAATTGAATTGAACATTATATCATTTTATAAATTGATATTAATTTCTGAACATTTTACATTTTAAAAGGATGATATATAATTGATCATTTTCAATTATAAATGAATCTGATTGAAATCTACTTTTCGTTGAATATCAAGTGTGTCTTTAATTTTCACTGCTTTAAAAAATAACTTCAGACCAGGAAAAAAAATCTTTTTAATTGTTTATATTCAAAGAAAAATTTTTTATCAACTTTAATTTTAGAGATATTAATTACACCGAGAAAAATATGGTCAAAACTACAAGAATATGGTAACAATTGCAATATTTCTGGCTCTATGAGCACACCAAAAACCTATGTGATTTTTACCGAATCTCTTTGTTATCGTTTTGGTAAAATTAAAAATAAAATATGGTTTTATAACATGTGCTAAAATTTGCCAAACGTTGAAAAATTTTATAATTTTATCATGATACCTTAGAACATGGCATGAAACTATTTGTTTAGTTAAATATACTTTTCAGCTTTAAATTTTTTTCTAAATGTAAGGTAATAAGAACTGTAATTTTTAAAGTCAGAATTTCCGGTTAACCGTTACCACATGAACAGATAAATTACCAAATGAATGATTTAAATATCGTATGTTTTGATTTTATTAACGAGGATTACGTTGGGTACTTTTTTACAGGGAATGTCATTACTATACAGTACAGTAATTTTTCCATAATTTTTTTCTCTGCGTACAAGTTACTGAAATGTCAAATTCTGAAAAATGTTGATCCTAACATAGTTAAAAGCTTTATGTGATTTAAAATTATATTATCGTGTTTAGATTATTCATTTTAATTCATTCACGAGATTTTTTTTTATCCTTCTAGCATGATTTTGCGTTTCGTACAAGTCTCATTCCCCAGATAATTTGCATTATTATCTTCATGATGTATACAAACTTAAAAAATAACTGCACCTCGGTAGCAAAAGTATTCGCCGTCATTTGCTACAGCATATTGAGTTGTATATGACTTGATATTTTTACTGGGAAATTTAAAATTATGGAATGTGAAATTTGAAAATTTTTGTATGTGTGCGCATTACGGTGTCGATAAAAAATACCGACAGGGTGTCGGTAAAAACCCTATTCACAAAAAACCCGACTTATTTTAAAAACCCTATTCAAAAAGTCGGTAAAAACCATATATTTTTTACCCACGCAGGGTGTCGGTAAAAAACATCGACCACTGTGTGCCGGTCATTTTTTTCCGTAAAATCCTTTTTTTCTAAAACATGTTACAGAACAAAAATTCCGATAGATCGTAATTATTATAATAACAATTACCGAAAAAGCACTGAATCACTTGCTTTGCCCGTTGTTCATGCAAATCTATTAATTAAAAACAATAAACTGTATCAAAATCAATTATTAGACAGTATTTTATTCCCAAAAATTTTAAATCACAAAATTTTTTAAGAGTTAAATCTATGCCTGAATTAACTTGTATCGAATGTGAATGTGTAAAAACTGTTTGGTTCATATATATAAACAAAACATAAAACTGTATAACAACTTTTGGTTTATGATTATCCTACACTGAGAAAAAAAAGATTATTTTACAAAATTACCAGAATAAGGTAAATTTATCTTGTTTTTGGCTCTAAGGGAATATCAATAAACTCGAACTTTTACTTTTAAACTTTTTATCGAAGCACTTTGGTAATGATTTTGGTAAAATTAACAATAAAATATGGTTTTATAATTTGCGATAAATTTAGTAAATTGGGTAAAAGTCACAGTAATTTTACTAGAAAATACAGCACAGTAATTTTACTAGAAAGTTTTGCTCTTTTTTCATCTGATCTCAAATTGTCCATTTAATGATTTAAATATTGTCCATTAATGAAAAAAAGATACGGATAATGTTGATGTTAAACTACTGGCAGAAAGTTGTGTAAAAATTTTTCATTCATCTTTTACTGGCTGAAAAATTTCAATTTATATTATTATTTTTAAAAATAATATTCAAGCATTACATAAAAATGATACAGTAGTAATGGCGTTAATGAAAAGTCAACAAATCAGCTGGGAAATTTGCGAATTAATCATTTTTAAAGATTTCATTTTTCTTTAAGTTTTTTGATTGCAAAAAATACACTATAAAAAAATCTGTTACATTAATAGAAAATATCTGACAGTTGGTGTGCCAATATGAAACCGCTCATTTCAGAAAAAAATACTGTTATTTAAAGACAAACACCTGTTTTTCTAGCAAATAAGTACTGTTGTTTTAACAAACAAACTCTACTTATTTTTTATTCTAATAACAACTCTGTTATTTTATTAAATATTTATATGGAAATAACTATGTTAGTATTGTATTCGGTGTGTGCCAAGAGCAGAATTCGCTTGACCAGTCAACGCCCGGATTCGAGTCCAAGTCATCTCCTAATTAGGAGGCGAGCAAATTGTCCTCTGGGCATCTGCAACTCTCATATTTTTTTTATACGATGTTCAAAACCATGAGATAATTTCTGAAATTTATTGGTTTTAAACCAAACATTCAGAAAAAATTTTAGAATTCAGTAAGAGCAAGTATAGAAAAAAAGCTCTGTTATTTTAATTAACAAACAATCTCCATTATTTTAACAAACAAAATATATTATTATAACTAAAAAAATTATAAAATTACTATATCAGCATTTTAGTCGGTGCGAGCTGAGTGCAGAATTCGTACGATCTGTCAAAGCTGGAATTTGAACTTGGGTCACCTCATTAAGGGGCGGGTGCTAAGTTTCCACTGCTCTATTATCTCAGCATATAACCGCCATTGAACAGCCAAACCCAATTTTTGGATTTGCGACTTCTAATGTTAAACTCCGTAACCTTGTAATTTTGACCAGAAGACACGGGAACTCCTGGATCAAGTATTGAGAGAAATTTTACCTTCGTGGAGGACTTTTTTGATGGAATTAACCAGCATTTGCGTTATATGGAGAGGAAGACCACGAGAACCTCCCAAGGTTAGCCTGACAGCAAAGGGACTCTAACTCGTGATCCATCTACTACTGAGGATATTTCACGTCAGCACTGTGATCGGTGCAAGCCGGATGCGGATTCGTATAGACCAGCCATTGGTGGGACTTGGACCCGGTTCACCTCATCGGAAGACAAACGCTCTATCTCCTGAGCCATCATGGCTCAGTATGTAGAAAAATGTTAAACTGTTTGTATCTTAAAAGTGTTATGTATGGATATTAAAGTGTAAAAACGTTTAAAACTACAGTGGCCCACCCGGATAAAAAAATTGTCTAACTTATCAAAGAATTATATTTATAGAAATATAATAATCATGTAGTAGAGTATCGGTTTGACAATAAAAGGGAATCGCAGTTCAATTTATTTACATGACATTTGAAACCATAAAATAAGTGATAAAAATAGGAGCAAGTATAGAAAATAACTGTAAAATGACTTGAAAAAAAAAGTAAAGTAATCGTAAGGTAAGCAAAACTGCGTGGTAAAAACTAGAATTTGAATTGACAGTTTTAACCCTTCTATGATAGGAGGGAAAAACAGAGAAAAACTGTTTTGTAAAAAAAAAACTTTAAACCGTCAAATATACAGAAAAAATTAATTAAAATCTGTATTTATCTTTGAATAATTTTTTTCTGTAAAAAAAATTTTTTTCAGTAAAATTTGCAGTTATTTTTTACAGTGTATGAGTAAAATTAACTGTTGCAACATACTTTTAAAAAGTAAATAATGAGACTCATTTAAATGAATCAGTACATCAGTTCCAGATATCACGATATGTGATATGGAGAAAAAAATAATTTTATCCTTGTGATTTTAATAATTGTATTTAAATAAATAACGATGGATTCAAATTAAATGACGTTTCATAATAATTGATTTCTGTTAAATACATATAAATAATCCATTTAGCAATTAGAAATATGATTTGAATTTTTTAAAGAAAGTTAGATAACTGTTTACATACATAATAGCATGACACATTCATTGGCTTTATTAAATTCATGAGCTCATTATTCTTAATATCATTAGCAACTTAAACTTGAAGGTAGTCTTGGACTGCAGATCTGTAAGTTATAGCTATTAATATTTTTAAAAAATGAACAAAAAACGCTTCTTTATATCTCAATTTAATCAGGAGTTTTATATTTTTATCATTCTTTATTTTGAACTTTATTTTACGATGAAAGGAGATCCAGTTAAACTGAAACATTTTTATAACTTCTAATGATCTCAAAAAGTTTTATTTAATTTCTGAGGTTCGGTGATATAATTTAGTATTTTCACTTTATACCTATTAAACTAAATTTTTAAAAACAAATTTACAAGCGATTCATTTGAGAGACTTTCTATTTGATTTATTTATATTAAATTTAAAAAATTGTAAAATCGTCATACTTTGAAAAAGAACCTCTATTGTTTGCAGGCAAATGCTTAATTAGTTTGAAAAATTCAACACAACTTTGCTTCTGCTCAGAGAAAAAAACTCTGGTAACATTACCGTATTGTATGGGAATGACAATGTCGCAATTCCGATAAAAAAAATAATTCTGATAATAAAACTAAAATGTTCCAAGGTATCATGATGAAATTGCAGATATTTGACACATTTATAACTTATAACACAGTATTTCATCGTTAACTTTACCAAAATCATTATCCAAATGCTTAGGTAAAAATTACCGATCTTTTTGATAAATTTTACAAAACCTAATACAGCCAAAAACATATGAGAGAATATATGCAGCATATTTATAACTTGGGAAAGAATGAATATAGAGGAACAGTGAAATTTTTTTAATCAATTAACGTCAGTCTCTATATTATTTTAATTAGTTTTATATCTTTTATTCGTATATTTAACCTTTAAATTTACATACCTCGTAAAAAAATTTACAAATTTTCTTTTAAATTGCATACAATATAAGAACACTTGCCTGAAACCTTTTTAATATATTTCATTATAAAGTTGAAGATTAATTTGGTGTAAAGTAATTCTTTTATCAAATGATTTTTATTCTTTGAGTAATGGTGCATTTTTCCTTGTTTTTTCTTTTTTTTTCTTTTCAGGATTATAATCTTGGTTTTTACTTTGAAATCAATTTTCAATTGAAACTATGATTGCATTCCTATCTGTTTAATTTTATTTCTTAATTCATGTAATGAAACTACTTGTATTAATACTGTGATAAAAGATATGTTTAAAGAAATTGGGTGAGAAGATTTAATGTCTTAAACTCTTAAAAGCTAGAAAGAAAAACAGGCATTAATTACCCTAATAGTTAAAAAAGACTTAGCTTATTATAATTTTCAATTGAAAGTTGTATTATAATGTTGCTATATCTAAGGAAGTCACACGAAATTTTATTTAATTATAAAAAAATATTTTATATAAAATATTAATTATTAACGAATAAAAAGGTATTATGATCATGTAGGATGTATTTTTAATTTATATACTTACTTATTTTTTTTTTATTTTATAACCGTTTTTGAATAGATGACCTAATTTTGAGTTTACGTTTACCAATGTTCAACTCCATAATAACTCAACTCCATAATAGAGTCCGGGACACTGAAAATTCTTCATGTGTGTTAAAGGGAATGAAGGTGTCAACGATGGGACTCGAACCCCCGGTCTGTCAGTTGTGAGATTAATAGATTAGCTCTCTCGTCTATAATATGTACGCAGTTGCAAGGAACTAAGTTGCTTCATTAGTTCCTTGGGCTTAGATGGTGCTGTAAAATTCTTGTTATTTAACCGTTTTAGGTAAAAAATAGTTAATAAATGATTTTTCTCGCCGTTAATAGTTTCAATACTATCTTATTTATGGTTAATTGACTGTTTTGTTTAAGTATGGTAAAATGGCAATTAAATTAGATTGTTATTTAGCCATTTTTTCCGAGAAATTTCTAACAGTGTACTAGAGTTAAAGAATATGTCTATAGTTAGTGAAATAATAATGTAAAATAAACTTGGGGGTAGTTGAGCATTCGACCGCACCCAATGAGCTGTTAGAATAACATTACCAAAATATCAATCTCGAAGCTATTTAAGAAAAATATGAATTCATCAGAAAAGGTATGCTTACTCAGATTTAGGTTCAGCAATAGACTTTTGTTGAATGATGTTTTCTACTTAATTAATAAAATTTCATTACTAATATAAAAGGAGTATTAGTTTTTTACTTCCGTTATTCTTATTAGCTAAAATGGAAAATTTTCTTAATTTTCTTTAGCTAAATTTCATTATCTAATGCATAGCATAATTTTAATTTTTCTGAAACAAAATATGCCTATTTTGCCTTGTTTATAGTGAACAGTGTGCATTGTATTTTATTCCATCTTATCTCCAAAATACGTTAGATCTAAGTTATTCTTGTAAAAACGCTTAATTCCAACTAAGCGTTCATATTTATATACATATTTGGCTACAAATAGCTGTTCTTATCTCATAAATTAATTACAATCCTTTATCTTTCTTTTGTTGTTGTTGTTCCTTATATCTGTTCCGTTATTCTTTCCTTATATCTATACCATTTTTATAATTGTCATTTAAATCTACTTTTTTGGTCCTCTCTATGAATGTGTTCGTTTAAGCAGTACTTATGCACATTCAGAAGCACAATATATGGATTCTGCAATTCAGGCAAACTAGACACGGCATTTTGTTTCGCTTATTTTATAATAATTTTTAAAATTTATTTTTTAAAATTTTTTTTTACAATAAGCAGATTTTTAAATGGTTTTCAATTATGACGATTTTTTACTTTCCTTTTTACAATTTTTAATACACAATTTTTAATTCCCAAAAAAAGAAAAAAAAAAAGCCACAAGGATATAATTTAAAAAAATTACTTGGAAAATTTTTGTTCTGAAAACGAAAACTTATCAAAAAAAGGCTTGTTCATCGTTGAATAAATGTCAAGGCGCCAAAGACTACGATAGATAACAAAACAAAAAAAACAAAAAAAAGCTCTGAGGTGTTATTTGGAACAATCCAAAAAAATATCTCTTCTGTAAAAAAAAAAAAAAGAAATAAAATCGAAACAATGTATTCACATTTCTAAAAAATCAAAAAAGAATTACCTTTTATAGGAAAACTAATACGCTATTTAAATTGAAAACTGTCTTAACAAGATATTAAAAAAAGTTAAAAGAAAATTAGATTATGTTTGTAAAAATAATTTTTTGGACAACCATGAATAAATTATGTCTGTACAAAGAAATATTATCTTAAAAAAAAGTTAAAAATTAAAGCATTACTAACTGTTAAGAAGAAAATATATGTACATAGGATCTTAAAAATACATAAGAATTTAATAGATTTAAAACAGTGACATAAGTAGTTTAACTTAAAATTACGATTATGTTTAATTCATGGCGTATAATGAATATTTTATTTCTCTTAAGGTAGAATGTAAAACAACAGAATTCTTAACCGCGTGAAAGATAAATATATCTAATTTAACGTCATAAAAGTTAATTAGAATAAATGAGATTAATTATAACTTAATATATTTCATTGTGGCAAATGAATTTTATCGAGATCAAAATATAAAACATTATAAACATGCTCAAGGGTTGCATAACATTTGTCTATCGTCAGGCAGAAATATTTCATTCAGTTTGCTTATAAAGAAAATCTTGAACTATTTATAAACTATATAATTAGGATATTAATAACTGCATCTTATTTTTAAATGCCATTTTTATATCGTGGGTATTATTGATTTTTATTTATGCAAGTCTTGCCAGCAATATTGACAAGAAGCATTTTTGTATGCTTCATTTAAACGTTAATATTCAATCATTATAATCATCCTTTTAATTCTTTGGCAAAAAATAACTAAAAATAACTAGTTTTTTTTTATTATTTGCAAACTTTGCCATGTTAAAAACCAATTAGAAATATATAGTTAAATTCAATTGCGCAAAAAATTGTATTAATACTATAAAGAAATTAAATTTATTAAATAATATTTAATTTTTTCTCGATATTCTCAATGTTTGCTTGGCGTTATTAGTATGATCGCGTGACTAAAACAACTCTAAAGTTTTAAAATAATTCTCTGAGTATTTTTTGAGAAATGCAAAAAAATGAGTTAAAGAAAGGTTACCATTATTTCGTTCCCCTCTTCAATATATCTTTTTTTGCAATATATCTTTTCAAATGTCTCATTCTCCAATATATATATATACATATGTATGTATGTATATATATATTGGAAAATGAAATGTTACAGTAATATTTCGCTCTTGCATGTTTCTATAAATGACAAGACATATTTTTACATTCATCTGTTAAACAACAGACATTTTTCAGTTTTGGGTGATGAATATTACCGTAACATTCTCAAAGATTTCAAGCGTTTAATATTTTATACAAAATTTAAAAGCATTGCCCTTAATCCACGCTACTTTGTTTGATATAAAAAAAAACATAAAAATTAACATGCATTTAGCTCCTAATTTAATAGGAAAGGTGAGTTACTTATTATAGTTCAGTTACCAAGTGCGAAACGACTATTGTTGAGATGTATAAAGCATTAAGATTTTGAAAATATAACTAAAAAAATTACTCGTGTTTGAGTTTTAAACCTTCTTTTCTTCCTATTTTCTTTTTTATCCTCTTTCTTGATCTTGCGTAAGAGTTAATTTTGTCTTTGTTATAAATACTGATCAAATCTAATTATATTAAATCTGTAACACTTTTTTTTAATTATAAAACTATAAGTCACACATAAGCACATGAAAAGCCCTTTTTCAAATTTCAATAAATAAAATATTTCTTTATAAACATCTTTATGTTTATCTTTCCGGCACCGTATTATATAATTTTCTTATTTTATATCACTGTTATTGCATAAAGTAATAATATTCTCCTCATTGCATTATTTGAGGGTTAGAAAAGCTTAATTGTAACTTTCTTAGCATTTGATATCTATGTAATGCTTCTTGTTTGATCTTAAGATAATCTTTTTCTATTTACTTGCTTTCTCCTTAAGTTAGGAAAATAGTAAGACAAAGAATAAACATAGATATTCATTTTATTCAAGAAAGTAGATAAGAAGCAGAGTTATTACACTTTCTTTTTGTACGTAATATCTTAATTACATTAAACATTATGCAGAGACTAGATTCTTAATTTCCAAGCTCTGAATAACGGAATAAGGTATTTGAGGGAAGAAAAGTTATTTCTTTTCTTACGAGTAAACAAATATAAGAGATGCGTTAATACATTCTTTTATCTATAGAGCTTAAAAGATATGTAAAAGGAAATAATTTGGACAATATTTAATTTTTATAATCTTCATTATGAAAGTATAATATTTGTAAGATATATATATGTGAAATTATATAAAATCATCCTTCCTGGAATTAATTATTTACTTTTTTTCCGACAAATTATTCAGTTACACAACTCAAAAATGAAACTTTAGTTATACTTTTCTTTTAGGATTTTATTCAACAAGAAGTGATAAATAATGTTTAATTGTATTTACTGTAATTCAAATGACAGATTATCAAAATCAGAGAGGCATGAAGTATTGTTTATAACTAATAATTAAAAATTTTTAAAAAAATTATAATTTATTTTTAAAAAAAAAATCCGATATTATTTATTTACAATCAAAAGACTGAAATAAAAACATACATAATAATATTTATTCCTAACTAATTACATAAAATGTAAATTTTTTTTATTCCATTTTTTTCTATCCACCCTATACTAGAAATCTATCGAAGTAAGCCTTGAAAAAAGGTTTATTTTAACAAAAATGTAATTAAATTCAAAATAATTGTAGTTTTTTTTTGGGGGGGGGGAATTACGTTTATCATATTGAGTCTTTGTGTGTTCTAGTAACCTATGAAATATTGTATTCATTATATCGAATATTAATATAAAAGAAGAAAAAACAACTTGAGCTGAAGCAAAAAACCTGGAATCTAATATTCTAAAAAAATAAAAAAACACACATGGTATAACACATGACTGCAACAAGTGTTTAGAATTCGGGATTAATTAAATTTACTTTACAATTAAAATTTTATATACAAAAAAGATGCAGAAGGAAATCTCAGTTTAATTAACAGTTTAAAAATATGATAGTATAGGCAGCTACATCTATGCGGATCGATAATTTTTTTTAACTGTTTTACTAAATTTTTTTTTTAAGTTACGAAATCTAATGTGACGTATATAACACTAAAATAAATTGCATGGATATTGTAATTCTCATCTGAGAATAGTTGAATAAAACATTTAAAATTGATTGAAGGAGAACTATTTCTAACGTATTGCTTGTAAATTCATATCAAACTACTTTTTTAAAGTAGTAATTTATTTATTTAATCTTATTGTCATTATTGAAATTAAAGTTAAGTTTTTGTGTCCTTTGAAAGTTAGAGCTTTATGTGATATAATAATTGCTTGCTTATATTTAACAATTTTCTTCTATCAAGAGGAATATAAGAACTTGTACAAAATATATTTATACAATTTATAATAATATATATTCATAATGCAAACACATAATTTGAGAAAATATCGTTTTTAAGTGATTTGAATAAAGGTAGAAAACAAAAATTTCTCTTGCATATTTAATATTTTACACTCTTAGACTATTCATTCTAAAATTGTAGTAAAATAACCGGCAGCAATCTGAACCTCAAATGAACAGTAAAGTTTGCGCTTTACGGTTTTTAACCATTTACAACTATCATGGTTTCAAAACCTTATGAAAGGAATATAACTGGAAATTGAAACTGCCTTTTGGTAGGTAATGAGCATTGCAGTTATGTTTCCTCAAATAAACAGTGGAATGTTGTTCAATTAGTTTCTTTAGTTGTTTCCCCAATCGTAAGAGATGGAAAATACCAGACTTTTTTGTGTTAAGCAGCTTTATGGTACTGCCATCTATGCGTGAATGAGAGTATCATATTCTAACAGTCCACGGTCTTAAATTGAGAAGTGCAGTAGGAATAGGAATAGAAGAAATATTGTGGTGTCAACGCTGGGACTCGAACCCCCGGTCTAGCAATCATGAGATTGAGAGATTAGCCCTTTCGGTTATAATATGTGTCCAGCTGCAAGGAACTAGATGGCTTTATTAGGTGGACCTAGTTGGATCGATAAAATTCTGGTTGTTTAACTGCATTAGGTGAAAGCAGTTAATAAACGGTTTTTCTCATAGTTAACAGTTTGAATACAATCTTATTTATGGCCATTTGACTGTTTTCTTTGAATATGGTAAAACAACGATTAAATTAATTGTTATTTAACCATTTTTCCGAGAAATTTCTAATTCTGTACAATTTTAACAAGTGAAATCTCTATTTTATTCAGAAAAAATGTTACGAGCACTTTTTTTTACCCAAAACCAGTCATTTGGCTATTAAAATTACATTCAATAAAAAAATTCTAATTTTTAACTTCGATAATTATTCATAACCATTAACATCAACAAGTGACTCCACTCTCAGTATTAAGCTCTGTGATATACTTTTCCAAATTCATTTTTATTTTAGTTAAAGTAATAACCCAATTTTTCTATCAAGAGATTAATCAATAATAGTAGACAATGTCGATATTTTTGTATTTCAGTTCAGGGCTATAATTTAGATAAACTGACATATATCTAGGGATTACAACCTATTAATCATTTTCTCGCTTCTTTTGAACTCATTTAATGCGTTAGATAGCAAGTATGATATGTTATTTCTGTCTACCAGCCAAAATATAGCAGCAATTTAATCATCAAAAGTTTATTTAAAAATAATACACTATTCAAAAATGAAAAATTACTTAAATAAATGATTTAATAAGGTTTATTAATAATATATATATCTTAAGTTTTATTTGTTCAAAATTTAAATCGTTGAAATATTTTTTTCACTGTTAGAATTTTCATTGAAAAGTTACGATAAAATAACCTCCACCTGTCTGTCCATCTGATTAATCGTAAAGTTTATGGTTTGTAACATTTCTTTAACTTTACTGTTTTGAAACCGTTTACAGCTGGTACAGTTTAAAAACCGTGAAAACAAAACTGAGTGATTCTGTATCCCCTAGCACTAGTTTTAACTAGCATAGTTTCTGAGCTATAAAAATAAAATTTAAACGGACATTAGAGATGTGTGCGTTCTGTGCCATTTATGAGTAGACGGTAGTTTCGTATTCTAATAGTCTAGCGTCACCGATCGAAGAATGCAAGATACTATAAACTTTTCAAAAACTGGAGGTTCGTACCTGGGGAGGATGCCTGGTTGATGGGAAAATACTAGACTTTTTGTGATAAGCAGCTACGGTTCTGCCATCTATGCGAGAATGAGAATATCGTATTCTAATAGTCTACGATCACAAACTGGATGTGCAGGACACTGAAAACTCTTCATGTGCTGAAGGGAATGAGGAATCATTGCGGTTTCGTCGCTAGTATTCGAACCCCTGGTCAACCTGCCATTAAATTGACTGATTGACCCTCTCAGCTACATTATGTACCCAGCTGCACGGGGAAAAAATGGCTTCATGAGGTGAGCCTATTTGGCTCACCTCATGAAGCCATTAAAATAAATTTCTTCATAACTTCATTTTTATTTAAAATAACACCAGACATTCAAATACTTTATTCTTAATTGTAATTAAACAAAGATAAAATACTAAAGCTAGTCTTGTTAAAATTCTGTAACTCAAAAGTAGGTTCAATATAGAAATTTTATGTTACACTACAAATGCGCAAAATGTTGTTACAAAATACAACAATAGATGCAGAGCGCAAAATTTAAAAAACAAATAAATAAAGACTTTTATTAACTTTAACCTAATGGTTGGATTTTCACATACTAAGACGCACTCTCAATGATGCGAGGTTTTAACCTCGCGAGGTTATGCAAATTAAGTTGTGGGACGATAACCTAAGATGCCAACCAAGACACAAAAACGAACTTTTTCTAAATGAACATACATTATTTACTACAAATTATTGACCTTTGAAATATGGGAGTGAAGCTACAATCTGGAATCACAATAGTCTTTTCAGGAAATTGGCTTACAGTTTTGACCCCTTCTTATATTTTTGGCCATAATAAATTATAAAAAATATTATAAAAAATTATTTATTAGAGTTGAACAATAAGCTATTGGCGACGATTTAGGAAACATCCCTGAGGATAATCCGAAGACATGACATCACATTTCTGATCCTCTGCAGAGGGGATGGCTTCTCCGCTTTGGTAGCCCGACGACTCGGGCGCGATGTCAAGCACTTTACGGTAGAACAGTTTAACGAGGACCGATTCGGCGCACCCTCGATTTCTATGCAGGCGGATCAAAGTGGTCACATACCCACTTACTGACCGCAGTCAGTGATGATTGAATTTAGCGTTCTACTGGGAACTGTGCCTATACGATCTGTCCACTGAGAGATTAAAATAGTTTAAGAGATGTGATGAAATAAGCAAAGAATAAAATAAACATTTATGGGTCCAAATTTCGCACCAATTTTCTAAGTTAACTATTTTAACCACATTTTTTCCAGATTGCAGCTTTCATTGCAAGAGTTAAGAATCTAGTTTGTAGTAAATAAAAAAAAAAAACGTTTTCATGTCAGGTCTCCAATTTAAAAACTGAATTCATTCAAAAATATTATCTTCTACCAAAAAACTTAAAATTAAGCCTAATAAAGTGTCTTTAGATTGAAAACTAATATAAGTTTTAAAACAACTTACCCCTTTTTTTTGCCTTGCCCTAATCCTGAAAAAATAACTAGTACTGAACAATATTTTTGTTGTCTAAGTTGGTATCGCACATGCAGTTAAGAGTTTTAATACGAGTACAATACATACTTTCCATTTTATTTTTTCCCATGTTTCTCCAGAGTCATTGACTTATAACGTTGTAAGTTTTAATTACCTACATTTTTTTTCCAGACACATTCTATATTTAGTGATATTAAATGAGCAAAAATAAGCCAATTTGATTAATATGACGATACACATTTTATTAGTAGGCTATCAATAAACCTCTTCACAGTTTGGTAGTTTATTAAGAGTTCCAAAACATATTTTTGCTAAATTTTTGTTATTAACCACTTCTTTTTATAGTCCGTTTTTGAAATGTACGTGAGTAATGTATACAAAACATTAGGGTAAAAAATTAACAATGAACGAATCCCGAACAACGTACTGCCTACATTGAAAAGAATGAGCGTAAAAAAATATAGCACTTGAGCTATTAATCGAATTATAAAAAAGAAAGCAATCTATTATACAAAATGCTATTTGTCAGAGTTATTTCTGAATTCAGCCTTCTCACCTGAATTATTTATTAAAGGAATTTATTTACTAATGAATGGATTGCATGCAATATTGTTTTAGCTATGCATTAATACTTTTTAAACGTATTTTTTATTATATATTAATAGTCTAATGATATACATATTTTTAAACTATGGTATGATTTTTGTGGTGTGATTTGAATTAATTTTTTATTACAGCAGTTATGCAAGGGAGTCTTCCCCATAGCCCCGGTAAGTAAAGTTTTTATTTTTATTATTCTCTTACATTTATGACTTTGTACTAAAGAGAGTTCTTTCTGAAATATCTCAGGAATAAATTGGTTTAGTAGGAGGGCGATGTAGTATTTAAAAAATATTAATAGCTTAACTATAGAAATTATAACTCTGAAATTCAACACTGCAAATATTTTAATCTGTTTAGAATTTATCATTGTCAGTTGAATTTTTTTTCTCTGCTATATGGAGCAAAATTATACTACTTATAAAATATATTAAATTACAGTACGTGATTTTTTTTTTGTATACTAAAAGAAATATTTTTATACAATATGATGTGGTATACAAAATACACTAACAATTTAAAACAATAGAACATAAAGCTCAGAAATTCATTATCACAAATATTTAAAGCTCTGAATTTTATGATGCAAAACTAAATTACATATATAAAAATTTCATGCAATAGTTGGTGTTTCTATACAATGCTCTGTGATATTTAAACAATACTAACAACTTCACATTAGAACTTAAAGCTTTTAAATTTTACACCGTAAATATTTCAAGCTATTTAAATTTTCTCGTTGTCAGTTGAATTTTCTTCCCTTCTACATTGAGCAAAATTAAATTACATTTAATTTAAGAACTGTGCCTTCAAAATATTTTTTCGTGTAAATGTTTCTTGAAACATTTAAAGAAACACGCAATCAACTTTCAAAGTAAATAAGAAAAGGGAAATAAAATTTGTTTCCACATTTTATTATTAAGCGTTTTTGTTGCTTAAAACTAGTTTCAGGATAAAAGGTAAGAAGAGGAATTTATAGTTCCAGTTCCGCCACGAAAGGAGGATTAGTTATTTATTTTCTAGGGTAAGTGTATATTTGTTCATATTATAATTTTTAAAAATATAAATATAATAATATGTTTTTTTATATTATACGTTGACTCACAATATCGTTTTTTGTACTTTCAGGTACCAAAACATCTGTGATTTAATGAGGCTTTCATTGGAAAATTCCATTTAAGTTTCAACATGTCTCAATATTGATTTAATTTGAAGCAACACTTTTATAACCATGCAGCGGTATTGCTTATATTGCTTTGTGCTCTAATTACTATCATTTGGTGCTTTTACATTGTCTTGCCCAGTGGAGTTGGATGTTAATAACTGAAGCCTCAGCAGTTTTACAAAATTGGAACTACTACTATCTACTCATCATTAGAATCTGTATTTTGAATAATGTGGATCTTGATTTACTGACTTGTATATACCTAAACAGTTATAAACATAATTTTATAATTATCCACACTGATAAAAAAAAATTATGGTCAAAACTAACCGAATATTGTCAAGTTTACCGTGTTTCTGGGGGTATGAAGACTGTACGAATCAGAATTTCCTGTAAACCGTTATAATAGGAATGGAACAATTCTCAAATGAATTGTTAAAATATTGTATATTTTGGTATTATTGATCATAATTATGTTGGTTTTTTTTTGCCAGAAATATCATTTCCACAGGATAGTTTGAACAGAATTTTTTCCTCTGTGTAATACTTTAAAATTCATATATACGAAAGATTAAAGATTAATCTAAGGATTGGTTAATCTAAAAAATTCATTATGCAAATAATATAATATAGCTATATTATATATCTACATATATATAAAATATATATGTACATGGCTAAAATAATCACAACTAAACGAAACGTTTTGTAAGAAACTGAAGTGAAGAGTTGAATCATTAATAATGTTTCATAAAAATTTAGGGAGGGATATTTAAAACAAAAGAATAGTTAACAGCATAATCAAATAATATTTCATGGTTAAAAAAGTCATTCTGTATCTTTTTTTAAAAGATATAATGAGAAAATATAACTCACATTTGAGAACTATCATTGAACTTAGGTTACAATATAATTTGCCTCACTATTGCATGGAGTGTAAAATCACTATATAATGAAGCCTCATGTTGAATAAAATAATTTATATTTTTATGTTTTTCCTTATTTATTCATTTACTTCATCAATCCATAGCACATTTGTTTTTCATTTTCACTTCAAAATTAAAATCTTCCGATTCTGCCCTTTTGCTAAACCGCCAGTGGGTTAAAAGCAATCAGTACACACTAGATTATTAGATCAAACTATGTATTTTTACTAAAACCAAAAATGTTTTATCCTAAGAATTGAAAATAGATTATAAATAATTTTTTGCTATGACACAGTATATTTCTTCATTATTAATAATAAGAAATCTAAAACACGTCTAAAAAATGTTTTAAATTTTCTATAAGTCAATTACTGAGAACTTCGTGATAAACGAAAAATATTGTTATAAAGCTATTTTTAAAATAACCAGCTAAGAAAAATTTTCATGTAGGCTTTACTGTATTTGTATAGACAATTTATGTAAAACATTTTTGCTTATATTGGAGAAAGGTAAGCTTTTCAAAGAGGGCTTACCCATCTTCAAAGAGCTTACCCTTAGCGAGTATAAGTTAAGACACCTATTTAAAATCTTTTCATTTAAATCATATAAAATCTTTTCATACAAATATAGCAAAGATTACTTGAAAGGTTAGAGAAGATTAAGGGTGATTTACAAGCATTACAAGCTAAGAATATTCAGGTATGATACAATAGCCATAATATTTCCTTCAAGAAATAGTTTAAATTTAGCTTTTAAATTCTACATAACAACGGAAGCAAATTATAATATTAAATAAGTAATTCCACGAAACTGAATCGTTAAGATATTACTTGATTAAAAAGTTCATTGGCTTCAAAAATATATAAATAGAAAATAACACTCGACATGTTCCAAACACTCAAAAGCAAGAGCCAATTATCAAACATCCTTGTCAGTGCTACCTGCTTCATCCGACAAACTGGACGCGATTGATATGTCCGTTAACAAGAATACGAGAAATCATCTATTTCTGCACATTGTTGGAATCTTGGCCATAAATTCAATTTCGGCAACGTCAAAATTATTTCCCCTCCAGTCACATCAGCTCATCTTGATGTCCAGGAATCTTATTTTATTCATATAAATGCTGGTTCCCTTGGTAACGACATTAGTCCCTCAACACCATAACACATGGAATGAATTTTACCCTGATTCGCCACTCTCGACCACTGTGGTTTCCTTTGGTCTTTTTTCATCTAATTTTTTTCTCCCTCTGCAACTGCAGTTTTTTTAGTTTCGTTTCTAACCTTTATTTTTTCATTTTTCGTTGGCAACTTTTCGTTTTATATTTCAAATCACTTTTGGTTCTTTTCATTCGTGCCTCGGAAATCTTGAGAATGAGTGCCTGTTTTTGAGAGCTTGAAACATGTGTCGACTGTTGTTTCCTATTTATATATTTTTGAACCGAATGAATGTTTTTAATCAGATAACAAATTATAATATATTTTATTAAAAATATAAAAATTAACAAATATTTCTTTCATTTCAATTAGTTTTCAAGTTTCTTTTTTAATATTTTACTCAATGTATAGTGCTTTGTTTTGTCTTAACAAAAGTCTAAACTGTGTAAGTTTTGCCTTTACAATATTTTGAGTTGAATTATTAGATTATACTTAGTTTACAAATTTACTACAAATATTTCAAAAATATTTAGCAAACGTGAAAATTAGAAATTTCGTATGCTTTGTTGTCAGTAAAAGTTTTTTTTTTTTTTTTTTTTTTTTTTTTTTTTTTTTTTTTACAAAAATATTTCAATCTATTATTAGAATTTCGCAAATTTCGATTCCTTTTCTATCTATCTAGATTTACTATTTAACTAATAGATAACATACATCTTAAATATCGAGCTATAATTATTTAAGAAAGTCCTGTATGCTTTAAATTTAAGAGTATAACCTTTTTAACTCATTTTTGTAAACTATTATAATGTATTGTATATTGTAATTAGCTGTTAATCTTGATGAATGGAGAATGATAAAAAATTGATCTATCCACATCGACTGACAAAAAATATATTATAAGACAAAATATAGGTGAAAAAATTAATAAGACGCTATACAATATAAAAGTCATGCAAAACCAGACAAAAAAAAAACTTTTTTAACTAATTGACTGGTTCATAAAAACATAATATTATCATTATTATCAATTCATTTAAAAACTGTGACAGATTCCAATAAATAATTTGATATGTTACCATTTTGCTTATCCAAATGGCCTCAATCTATCTTTTTTTTGAGTTATTGTAACTTTCTTTCAAACCGCCAGAATGATACAAACTGCCATCCAACTTTTATCAAAGATTTGACCCTGGTATTTCAAACATCTGTACTTACTTAGTTCATAAATCCTGTTTATTGTATAAATAAAGTATATCTCTTACGTGAAAAGTGAGCTTTCATCGATGAAAGATTAACTACTCTTCTTCAATGCTTTTAATGTAGGTGATAAAGGGCTGAAGGTAAAATGAGTCACATGGGACCCTTGTTTCATCAAAATCTCAAACCTATAAATAAAAATTTGAAATGTGAGAAAAATTACTTACTTCAGAAAATGTTGTTTTATTTCATTAATTTAACCTTTTGAGGCAGAGGGGAGACCGATGTCCCTTTTACATATTTTTTTTCTCAAGCTCTAATTACAAGCAAAAATATATTTTGGTATCCTTTAATTAAAGAAAAAACAGTCATATAGTTACAAAAAAATGTTTTTTAAATTGTCAAAATTATATTTGTACTAAAGTATAAAATTCAAAAACAAAAGTTAGAATTTTTTTTTTTTCCTTCAGATTCAAAAGTTTATAAATAATTCATTTTGTAAATTAAAGAAATTTCAGTGATCAATAAATGTTTCTCTTAGATCTAAATAACTGCAAATAAGTGCAAATTTGAAAAATTATTGTTTTTAAGTTAGCCGTGTTTGGGTGATTTTACCTTTAACGCAAAAAAGAGATACCGGTGTTTCATACTCTTATCATAACCATAAATTATTGAAATGCTAAACATAATATTTTTCACTTATTTTGATCTAAATTAATACAGATATATCGAAATTAAAGTGAGAAAAACATGCTTAATAAAAAATAAAAATTCCTCGTTAAAGGCTTAATTAAGTCTCCTTTTTTGAGAAAAGATTAATCATGTATTTGTCAAATATTTCTGAGCATTTTTAAAAAATATTGTCAGCATATTTCCTCATGAAGAATTTTAATTTTTACACTGTCTCGGTTAGTTTTTTCAAAACAGGGTATATGAGGTGAATATATTATTGCTCTTTATAATTTCTTTTTTTTTATTTGATCTTTCTACTTTTCTTTTTTATCTAATTTAAATGTTTGGGTAAGATTTATTGACTAAGAAAGTAGTATAAAGTAAAAAACAATAATAGTTGGAAAAAAGCTACTTCATTAAAACAAACATCAAACGGGCATAAACTTCGTGTTACCCTTAAAATACGCACTACATATTTCTGAATAAAATCTGTATTGACCATATAATTAGATTTTGTACTTCATAAAAATTGTAGAATTTCATTTCCGACCTTAAGTAGAAACTATTTTAGAATCATGTAAACCTTGTTCCTAAATTATAAAGTGTGTGATCCAACATTCAAATAGAACAAATGAACTTGAAGATAATGTGCAAAAAGATGTTTCAACAATGCAATACGAATCTCTTATTTCTTTCGTGAATTAAAAGCCTAACATTTACGCATTTTTATTTCTTTTCTCTATTAGATTTACAATCCCAGTAAATATTCGACTTATTTTCTTGAATTCATGTAATTTTCTCTTACTAAACAGCAAGGTCGTTTCACAAATCAACTAGAATTTTGAATCAAGATGTTTTCCTAAATATTTTATTTATTTTCTTTAGTCAGAAGTTTGTTATCTAATTAAGTAAACAATATTCCAGCTATGTTATCATCCTCTATGATGAATAGACTTGAAAATTATTTTCTTTTTCAACTTTCAGTAATAGAATTCTAACTTATTATTGAACTTCTCACTATTCGGCACACTCTTCTTTTTTTCAAACTATAACGATAATAGTTTCTAACTATTTTTTTTTTTAAAAAATGATAAATTACTGTAAATAACAGTTTAAAAAATGTTTTTTTCTAAATAAAAAATTATCGATGATCAAAATTATGCTATCTGCAAACTTAATATTATGCCTAGCTGAATCATATTATCATGCAATTAAATCACTTTAAACTTGATTACACGGTATTAGGATTCACCTGGAACGAAAATATGGTACAAATTTTAAATTTATTAGCAGTTCATGAATCGCCGATGATGTAATATTGATAGCAAGAAGTAAAAATGCACTTGTTGACATTTGTGAAGATTTAATTAAAGAAGCTAATCTTTTTGGTTTAGAAATAAATAGTGATAAGACCAAATACATGATAATGGATTATAGGGAAACGGATATAGACACAGAACTACAAATCAATGAAATGACAAAATTTGAGAGAGTTAGGGAATTTAAGTACTTGGGTTCAGTTGTCACTGAAAACAATGATATTATGCCAGAGATTAAGCAAAGACTAAATGCTGGAAATCGCAGTTATTTTGCACTTAAGAGATTGCTAACATCAAAAGTAATAACGAAAAAAACAAAGCTTCAGGTTTATAAATCTATAATCAGACCAACCGTTATCTATGGATCAGAGACGTGAACTCCAACCTAGAAACAAGAAAAAATGCTGATTACCTGGGAAAGAAAAATTCTGAGAGTTATTTTTGGACCTGTCAAAGAGGGTGATCTGTGGAGAAGGCGATACAATTTTGAAATTGCAAGACTATTTGAAGAAAAAGATATAATAAATTATGTAAAAAAAAGAGAATTCAATGGCTAGGACACCTTGAGAGAATGGAGGTAAACAGAGGCACTAAGAAGATATTCAAGGGGCAGTGCCAGGGCCAAAGAAAAAGAGGAAGGCCGGTCAAAAGATGGTTTGACGAGGTGGAAAAAGACCTTAAGACTCTCCAAGTCCAAAACTGGAAACACAAAGCTAGAGACAGACGACTTTGGAGGAAAATTGTTAGTGAAGCCATGGTCCAACATGGACTGTAATGCCAGGGAGTTAGTTAGTTTAGCAGTTTATGAAACACGATATTAGGGATTAAAGATGAGCATATAGTGTAATGTTGATATTGCAAAGATATTGTTTTGAGAGTGGAGACATTAATCAACATTAAAACCGCACATTAATAAGGCAACATTAATCTGACATCTTATCCGCACAGTGAAAAAAGTACGGTCAAAACTACTAGAATATGGTAAAATTTATCGTATTTCTGGCTCTATGGAAACACCAAAAGGCACGAAATGATTTACAACCGTTTGGTAACCGTGAATGTGGTAATTTTATCTGAATTTTTTTCTCTGTGCATAAAGTACTCTAACGAGCAATCTTTATAATTTCTTCTTTGAATATTTCCTAAACTGTTAAATTCCATTCAAATTTTAAAAGAAACAGTGTATCCTTACTTAAATTTCACATACAACACAAAAAGATTTTTAAAAAACATCAGTTTTTCGACATTACAAATATTTGATACACTTCGTCTCAATGCTATACAATTACCTTCTTTTCGAATTTGTTATTTGAATCACATTTCAATTTTGATTCAGTCTTTTTTATCAAATTTAAGCGATTTAAACATCAGTAAAGGTTTTTTGTGGCATGCCGATTTGCATTGTTTAAATGTGTTCAACATTCATAATAAACTTTAAAGGAAAGCTTATAAATATATGCACTTTTCTTTTTAAATGAATCTATTTTTTGACACTGTTAGAATTTTCATTCTAAAGTTACGGTAAAATAACCGCCAGCAGTCTGCCCATCCAAATAACCGAAATTTAACAGTAAAGGACATTTGCGGTTCTGAAACCATTTACAACTAGCATGGTTACAAAAAAATTTAGTAAAAAACTCATAAAAAGGGTGTTGGTCATGAAATTGACAAATTAGCTCTCTCGACTATAATATGCACCTAGCTGTAAGAAACTAAGAGGCTTTATTAGGTAGGCTTAGTTGGTTTGATAAAATCCTGGTTGTTTAACTGTATTAGATAAAAGCAGTTAATAAAACGGTTTTTCTCCCAGTTAACAATTTGAATATCCTCTTATTTATGGTTGTTTAATTGTTTTGTTTGAATATTATAAAATAACAATTCAATAACTTGTTATCTTAACTTTTTTTCTGAGAAATCTTACAACTTGAAAATTAATTTATAAGAAACAGCAGTATTTAAAAAAATGAAAACTAATAGAGTCATTTATTGAAAATATTTACGAAGTAAAGAAACTATTACGAAACTAGTTATTAACGAAATAAAGAAAATAATTATGTCTGCACAAACAAAAACCATATAATGTATAAATATATAATTATTGAACAAGTGAAAAATCATGCAAAAAAATCGCATGAAAAATCAGAAGGAACCCATAAAAAAAAATCTCACACTTTAAGTATAAAACATACAAATAAAAAATTAAAAATATTTTTTTTTCTGGTAGTAACGAATAAAAATCTAAAAATTATTGACTGTGATAACCGTTCTCTTATGTTAACACAGTTATTCAAATAAAAGGATGATTAACAGAAATAAAAAAGATATCTCCAATAAATACCATCAGGTATTCTGCGAATACCAATGCTTATACGATTTCAGTATAAAATCAATATCTTATAAATATAAATTTCACATTACCGGCTCAATAGCCTTACGCAATCCGTAAAGTAGTCGTCAAATTTAGCTATTACACGACATTTCTTGTCACGCACATTTTCAATCAAACCCAGAATATTGACCACTGACAGCTTTTTAAAATGTTATTTTTCATTCGTGAAAGACTACTTACAAATGACCATAAGGAAATAGCGTGTTTTTTGTTTATAAAACATAATCTTTAACGCTTAGATAAAACTTTTACTGCATAAAAAATTTTGTGATTTTTATTGCTATTTCGTTTTTGACATGAATAATAAAAATATAAGCCATGTGGGAAATATGAATTTAATGGAACGTAGCTTATTATTTAATTATATATTTTTTTGAGACATTTAATTGAAAGAAAAACGCAATTTTGAATATTTTCACTCAATTAATACCTATTTTGACTGTTTTAAATATATTCTTTTAATTAAAACGTATTATTTTAATTGAAATGTATGGTTCATTAGGGTTTTGAAGTTTAAATAATTTATATATTTTACAATTTTCTATGTCAAATAAAATATTATATAATATCAACTATAAAATTACGTTCATGACGTGTAGGCTTTTCAACCGACAAAATGAATTATTTGTATCAAGTTTTTTTTTTCCTCTGGGATAACTATTAAAATAATCATACTAAAACTATTCTTTTATTTTAATTTTTTTGAACTTTTTATTTGTTATTTAGCGCAACATTTCACTTGACAAATAGATAAATACTGATTTAATGATAAGGATTCGCCATATAAAAAGTAGAATGCAGGGAATCTTGTCAGTATTATGAATAAAAGTCAGAAAGGTGCATCACTGATTGCGAATAACTGATTAAAAAATGTACTTTATAAATTTTTCTCAACAACTTTCCCATAACAAAACATTCCTTAAATCAATTTTATTGTCATTTACAATGTAGCTATCTATCAAATTGCGGATAACTGATCAAAAAATGTACTTAGTAAACTTTTCTAAATAGCTTTTCCACAACAAAAAATTACTTTTAACAATTTTCTTATCATTTACAATGCAACTATCTATCAGATAGAAGCTAACAGATTATAAAATTTACTTAATAAACTTCTCTCAATAACTTTTCCACAACAAAACATTCCTTAAATCCACTTAATTATCAATTACAATATAGCTATTTAATTGTTTACACACTAAATATTTCTTTAGCAAGTTCAAAACAAAAATGCTTGAATAAATCGTAATTAGTGAAAATCATAATTAACAGCTGTATATAAAAAAAAAAAGAAAACTATGATGTTGTTCTATGATAGTTTCTCAGCATTACCCAAAAACTGCTAAGCAGCAAAATTCATCCTTCATGATAAAGAACCGGTCGGTGCATTGCAGGAATGCAAAGTTATGAATAATAAGCGACGCTCAGTACAAATATTTCGATGTGTTTCAAGCAATGCATTGTTTCAGTATATAGCATTTACTTATTATATTTATTTGCACTTTATATACACTGTTAGGAAATTCTCGAAAACAGATAGTTAAATAACAATTTATTTTTTCTATTTTTTTTTTTTTTTTTTTTTTTGTATGCCTGTTTAGACAGAGGGGGTGCGATTGTTCTTGTTTTTCAGTGGCGCCATTTATGGCCAAGAATTCGACTACTGCCACACCACTTTGCCACTAACCCGTTCATAGGGTGGGCCACATTCACACACAGGAGAAAGGACATAGAACACAGAGAGACAGAGAAACATCCATGCCTTGCCCGGGATTCGAACCCAGGACCTTTCTGATGCAAAGACAGTTCCCTGCCCCCTACACAGACCGGTCGGCAACAATTTATTTAAATGTTATTTTACCATATTCAAACAAAAAAGTCAAATAATCATAAGTAAGATGGTATTAGAATTGTTAACTGTGAAAAAAACCGTTTATTACCTCCTTTTACTTAATGCGGTTAAACAACCAGAAATTCATCTTCTCAAATAGGCCCACCTAATGATAACACTTAGTTCCTTGCAGCGGGATACATGTTATAGCCGAGAGGGCTAATTTGTTAATCTTATGACCCACAGAACGGAGGTTCCAGGCCCTGCGCTGACACCACAATATTTCCTCCATTCCCTTCAACACATGAAGAGTTTCAAGTGTCCTGCTCTCCCCAATTTGTGATCCTGCATTATTATAATACGATACTCTTATTCACGCATAGATGGCCGCACCATAAAGCTGCTTAACACAAAAAAGTCCAGTATTTTCCATCTCTTACAATAGGTGAGACAACCAGATAAACTAATTAAACGACATTTACTGTTAATTTAATAAAACACAACTCAACCACAACATAGCTCTAATGCCCATGACCTAAAGAAAAGCCAGCTCCAATGTCCAGTTAAATTTTCTTAAAAGTTCTGAGACCATGATAGTTGTAAATGGTTGAAAACGGTAAAGTTTTGCTTTTTAACCGTCATTGCTTTTCATTGCTTTTTAACCGTACCATTTGTTAACGGTTTTAAAAACATAAAGGTAAAAAATGCTCTTTACCGTAATCTTTACTGTTAATTGGATGGACAGACTGCTGCTATTTACCGTAATTTCAGAATGAAAATTCTAACAGTGAATTTTTGACGAAGATATTGAAAATCAAGGGAGTCATTTAAAATTTATTATTATCAACATCAAACTTAAACAAGTCTGGTATCTTTTTTTTCTATTCTTGCAATAGTGTTATCCATTATCATGCCCTCGGAAATTTTTAATATCTAACTGCCGTCTTAAATTTTGATTTAAATTTTTTTAAAGATCGCGATTTTAATAATGTTGAGATTTTACGATAATAAAAACTGAAAACAAAATCTAAAAGTAAAAATGTAAGTAATTTAATAGCTATAACAAATCCATTGAACTCATTTTAATGTTATTTATTCTTCTCAGTATCGAATTTTCTTTCGGTATATTTCCAACTTTTGTTATATAGCGATTAAAACACATTTATTTCATTCAAATGAAGTCTGAAGCTCTATGAAGTAAAAAAAAAAAGAAGCTATAAACATTGAAAGGAAGTAAGCCGATTTGCAGACCATAAAATTTCCAAATGATTTGGTTGAATTGTGACGATCGTCGTTTCACTAATTAAACTCAGTTAACCTCATTTATTTTAGTAACGTTATGAACGTAAAAGTTTAAACTATTAGAAATTTGAAAAGATTGAACTATAAAAACTTCTAAATATGGACAAATTTGAGAATTGTTTAAAATATTATATTGCTTTCTTGTCCCCGTATTTAATAAAGATATTTTGAAACAGTGCGTTGAGGAATATTGTAAAGTTTATTGTTTTTATGGCTCTATTTTAACAACAAAAGGCATGGTTATTCTTACTGAAATACTATGGTAATGACATTCGATAAAATTAACAATGAAATATTGCTTTTATGGTCATGCTGTTTGGTAGTAAATGTGAAAAAATTTTGAAGATTTTATCATGATATCTTAGAGCATGGCCTAAAACCATTCATTCGGTTAAATTTAGATTTCAGTTTTGTATTTTTACTAAATGTGTGGTAATAATAACCAGAATTCCCGTTAAACCATCATCATATGAACGGAAAATTTTCCTGAAGAATGGTTCAAGCACTGTATATTTTTGTTATATAAACCAGATTTCAGTCTTTTTTGCTTATTTTTTACAAGAAATGTTCTAACCATACAAGCACGGTAGAAGTAATTTTACCAGATTTTTTTCTCTGTGAACAGGAAAAATAGACTTATGTATTAATCTTACGCTTATACATATTTA
Source organism: Parasteatoda lunata (assembly GCA_949128135.1). Lineage (NCBI taxonomy): Eukaryota > Metazoa > Arthropoda > Arachnida > Araneae > Theridiidae > Parasteatoda > Parasteatoda lunata. The sequence continues at coordinate 57,803,609 of OX421980.1, read as the reverse complement.
AACAACTGTTTCAAAAATTTCAAATTAGACTTTCAGTTATGTTTCTGTTTTTCTAAAAAACACCTTTGGGGATAAGAATTACTTTTCTCTGTTCTTTTAAAAAACTACATTTTCAGTGATTTGTATTTTCTTTATTTTCAATTCAAATGAAAAGAATAATTACTGTTACCATTACGAAAGTGTTTTAAAAATTTTCTCATTTACTCAAATTCTAAGAAACTTTAGCTGGCTTATACATTTTTCTTCTTCTATTTTTAAAAAAATGTAACATTTATTCCTAAGGCATACTAAGATTTCATCAAATAACTTCATACTTTTTTTTTTCATATTTTTAAAATAATTTTCTATTAAGCTTAGGGCAATATTTAAAAGGCAAGCCCATTTCTTTGATTTACAATGTTAAGTTATTGTTCAAGCATTATTAATTTGATTATTTCCTTCATTTATTTCTTTTGTATTGTACTTTAAATACAGTCTTTTAAAACAATTATGTTATCAAAAACTTATTAACTGAAGCTGAAAATCGAAATGCAACTTTATTATTATTATTATATTCACGAATATTTTGAATCTTTTTTAGGGTGTTTTGTGTATACTTTCTTCACTTATTTTACAGTATTCAATAATATACATTATAATTAAATTTTTAGGACCACGCTTTATGAATAACATGATTTGTGAAACAAATAATTTACGCTTGTTTTATCATTTAAAAAAGTAAATAATTGATTCACAAAAGAATTTTATCTTGAACAGAGAATTAAAACTATTACTTTTAAAAATAAAAGTCAAAATTCATGTTTCAAATGTTAAAAAATTAAAAATTCAAGATTTAAAAATTTTAAAGGCCTCAAAATCATTACAAATTAAAATCATAAAAAGTAATCATTAAAGTTTTTATTAAATTATTTAAAAAATAATAAATTTGATTCTGCTTCGAATGGTACGAAAACGATCTTTTTGAGCTATGGTGGTTCAGGGAATTCGCCTCCCAATGAGGTGACCGAGGTTCGAATCGCAAGGGTGGCTTGTTGATACGAATTATGCTCCCGGCTCGCAACTCTATGGCTTGCACCGACCACAGTGTAGTAGTAAAACATCCTCAGAGGTGAACGGATCCTGGGTTAAAGTCCCTTTGCCGTCAGGCTAACCATGGCAGATTTCTGGGGCTTTCCTCTGCACGTAAAAAAAAGTCCTAGTTAATTGTGTCAAAAAGTCCTTCACGAAAGCTAGGAGTCCCCTTGTCATCTGTATTGAGTTCAAAATTACAAGAGAGAAGATTACAAGATTACGGAGTTGAATATTTATGGTTGTAAGTTTAGAATTATGTTAGCTGTTGAACGCTTATTATGTAATAAAATATGAAATATGGCTTTATCTCAATTAGAAGCGAATCATACTTAATAAGTTAATAAGATTTTTACTGCTGCCAAAATCATCATATTAATCTTTTATTCCCTATGACAGATTTTACAGCCACACTCATTGAAATATCTCGGAAACATAATTAAATAACGATTTAATTAATTGTTATCTTTCCATATTCAAACAAAATAGTCAAATAACCATAATTAAGAAGGTATTCAAACTGATTACTGTGAGAAGAAACGTAAATTAACTGCTTTCATCCAATATAATTAAAAAATGGAATTTTATCACACCAATTAGTCCCACCTAATGAAGCCACTTAGTTCCTTGTGTGCATATTACAGTCGAGAAGGCTTATCTGTCGACCGAAGGAGCCGGGGTTCGAGTGCCAGCGTAGACACTACATTATTTCCTCCATTCCCTTCAACACATAATATGTTACCAGTGTTCTGCACTCTTCAATTTTCGACCCTGAACTATTAGAATACGATAGCTGCTATAAAGCTGCTTAACACAAAACAAGTCTATTATTTCCCATCTCTTCGATGTGTGAAACAACCAGTTAAACTCATTAAACCACATTCCACAGTTCATTTGATAAATTAAAATTCTACCACAACCAAATGAAAAGCCTAACTATAATTTCCAGCTAAATTTCTTTTTTACGACTTTGAAACCATGCTAGTTGTAAATGGTTACAAAACCGAATAGTTTTGTATTTATGGTTTTTTATCATACTAGTTGCAAACGTTTTCAAAACCATAATTTATCATTTAAAAAGTTCATTTATCATTTATTAATCATTTCTTTTATTAATTAAAAAAGTTCATATATCTTGACTCAAGATTTTTCTGCTAGGAATAAAAGTATAATAAATAAATAGGATAATAATTATGTCATTTTAATGTTAAGCAGATTAAACGCAAATGGATAAATATCTAGCTTGCCATTTCGTCAACAATATGTGATTGATCTGACATCTAGGAAAGGATAGCAGATGAAATTTCTATTTAACACTCTAGAACAACAACTAATAACCATTAGTTGTTGTTCTTATCAAATCCCAAAATTGGACAATCACGCCAATAAAACTTGAGGTTTCCAATACAATAACCATTATTACCTGATTAAAAGTTTCATTCATTTCAAAAATACATAAAAAGTAAATAACTGTCGACATGCTTAAAGCGCTTCAAAAATAGGCACCCATTTTCAAGACTTGCACTCGTGAATGCGAAGAAACAAAAGTGATTTAATATTTAAAACGTAAATTTACCAATGAAAAATGGAAATATAAAGAAGAGAAACAAAACGAGAAAAACCACTATAGCAGAGAATAAAATAAACTCAGTTGCCGGGAGTGGAATATCAGGGTAAAATACATTTCCACATGCTATTGAGAGAGGAACTAATTTCATTAACAAGATTCCGGGGCGATTTATTGATATAAATGCTGATTCCCTTGTTATCGATATTTGATCCTCACCACCTCTCCATAGCGCGTTCAAATGCATCTTACCATGATTTTCTACTCTCGGTCACTGTGGTTTTTTTTTTCTTTTTTTTTTTTTTTTCTCCTCTCTCTCTTTACCTAGGCTACTATGGGTTTTCTTGTTTTGTTTCTCCTCTTTATCTTTTCATTTTCCGTTGGTAACTTACCTCTTTATATTTCAAATCCCTTTTGTTTCCTTTTATTTACGTCTGGCAAGTCTTGCAAACGAGCGCCTATTTTTAAAGTGCTTGAAACATGTCGACTGTTTTTTACTTTTTATGTATTTTGGAAGCAAATGAAGTTTTTAATCAAGTAATAGCCTACTGCTTCAGTTTCTTGTAATTATTTATTTAACAATTACCATTAGTTTGAACACTATTAATTCATATAAAGTTACGTTCTAAAAAATGTTTCTGTGCTATAAATTTCAAGGTTTCTATTTTTTTTTATTTTTTTTTTTTTTTTAAACTCATTTATAAAAATACCTAAAAACTTTTTATGAGATAAATAAAACTTTGAAATGCGTTTCAAACCTTTCTACAAATATTATTATACAATAAATTTGCTATTACTTTATTATTCAAGAACAATACGTCTAAATAAAATAAATATTTTAATGCAACGTGCTGATAAGAAGAAATTTCACTTCCTAACGTTTTTACAAATGAGCAAATTTATAAGATTCCTTTCCCGTTTACCGTTTACTTTAATAATAATACGTGAGAAACTGATTTGATCAGCGAAAGAAGGTTGCTTGCATGCAGGTCCCAGCATGCTTTTCGAAATGTAATTTCTTTGCACAGAACCTACAGGGTGGAGTGATTTGATAAAATAGACCTGTCTTTGTCAGAAATAAGATTAGCGGGGGGAGAGATGCTAAGCTGTCTCAAAGCCATAGAAAATACCACGCACTTGTTTTTGCCGAGCTGAAAAGAGTCACTAAGACCTTCAGGCACTCCGACAAAAGAGAAACTTGGTTTTATCTAAAACAGCTGATGAAATATTTTGATTCGAAATATAGTTTCTAATAACTTATTTTAACGTTTATATAAATAATCTAATTATGTAAGTATCTTAAATACGTTAATTAAAACAGAGATTTACGATTTTTTTTATTGTAGGGGAATCGAAATATAAAATTTTAAAAAAAAGATACAGGATCAGGATTGTTTTCTATTTTTCTATTTAATATCTTTACAGGTTCGAAATTGTTTCAGATGCTTCTGATATTTAAAATGGTAAATTAATGCAAGAAATTTCTAAAACTTTCGCAATTTAAAAACTTTAAAAAAATGCGAGTAAATTTTGGAAGAAAAAAAAAACTTTGTATGACCATAATGGTGCTTGAAGCCCACCAACCTTCAGAGCGATGAGTACCAGCAAATCAGGGAAATAAAGATGGTGGATGCGCAATGGTGACCACATTGCCAATATTCTGCAGTCGATCGCCAAGTTGTGAAGTCTCAAAATTCATGACAACTTTGGCCGTCATTTGGCTGTAACAGGAATGTTTTACTTTAAACTTCGTTATATTTAAAGAAATTTTTGTCTTCGTGAAAATTGTATTTAAAATTTCAATGAAGTTTAAACAAAGTTGAAAGTCAAGCTTAAGAAAGGCTTAAATATTACTTGATGTAAAATTTATTAATTGAAATATATAACACACTCACGTGTTGAAATTTGTTAAAAACAAGTTAAAGAGTTGCTTGTAAAATGTGCGTATTAACTCTCATGCTGTTACAAATGGTGCAACTATACATATATCAAATTAATCGACAGGCCGAATAATTAGCATTAAAACAAGTTTACATAGAAATTTCTCCCTAATACTCAATTTTCTGATTAATAAACTATAAGGAAACAGCAAGAAAGAAGAAATTTAAGGATATTCCTTAGCTTCACAAACGTTCTGTTTTTTAAAAGTAGCCGAATTCCTCCAATGTCTATTACCTTACGCTATTATAAGGTAAATAGTACTAAGATCGTACGTTTTCGACACAAATTTTTTCTTTCTTTTCTCATATGAAGAGTTAGCTCTCATAATGGGTCCCTACAGTCATCTTCCGGTAAAAATGCTTTTTTTTTTCAGAAAAAAAGCTCAAAATTTTAATAAATTTTCAAGACAAAAATTTTTTATGAACACCAAAGAAATGGAAAGAAAATCGGTACAAGAAATAAATCTAAAGTGAACATTTTTTTAGGTTCCTTTCAGGACAATTATTAGGTTTTGTCTATAAAATATTTATTTTGTCTTCTATTCTTTTTTAAACTTATTAAGAAAAATTTTCACATCTCAAAAAAGTCGACAATGCGAAGTTTTTTATCTAAAGAACTTATTTTTATAGAAACAAATTTACATTTACTTACTCTAATACAAAATGCATTTTTATTTAGTTTCGTGTGAAAAAGATTTTAAATGTTTGTTGAAAAATTTGTTTCAAAATTAATAAGAGGGGTGATAAAATTAGAAATTAATTATAATGAAACAGGAAAATTATTTCCGAAATATTTTTCATATTTATAATTATATCATTACGAATTTTAATTGTTCACATGTAAGAAAACTACTTTTCACTTTTTCTCTCACTTTTCCAGAGAAATCTTCGAAGTTGTTTTTCATCAAATTGTTTGCATTTTTCATTAGTTTTCCCAAACTCTAATTATAAAGATTTTTTCCGGTAAAGTCCTTCACGAGCATATTTAATCCCTCGCTTTCATTGTCACCAGACTTTTTTGTTTTGATTATCTTATCAGCAACTTTCGAAAGTTAGAACGGGATGATGTTTGGGTTGGTTTTACTTTTTAGCTTATGTTCTCACAAAATCTTAATTCCCATACATACTCTTTAGTTGTGAGTTGTTCTATCTGATCGAGGAATTAGAACCAGCTGCAGTTCTCCGGTAATATTATATCAGTAGACGTAGTTGCCCCTAGCAACCGTGCGGGATACATTTGACGTCATAGGTCACATGGTTGTATCTTTAGCTGTTGGCGCTCATGGGCGATAAAGCAGTTGTATGGGACGGCCGCTTAACGGAGTCTGTCGCAACACATTCTTTAGATCTGAAAGGAGAGATGGCTTTCAAAGTAAATAGGTTTTGTCCAATTTACAAAAGAGGCACGCCATAGAAAATTGAATTCTACTGGGAGATAATATTCTGCAAACAGCAAAATGAAAGCATAAGTATTTTAACTCACCGATTTGAATATTATCACTCGTAACTGTAACCATTAACAGTATTGCACAAATCTTGAACATTTATTGTCAAGCCTAGTTGACTGCTCCTAGTTCATCATTAATCACTACGCGTCCGGAATTTTTCAGAGTCTATATTTGCTTTAAAAAAATTGCTCTCGTTTATGGTCGTAAGTTTCAAAATTTACTGGAAGCTTTTTAGTGAACTGGCGTGGTTTACTTTCTAGTCCTTAAGTAGCGTGTGATTTATGGAAATTTTTGTATTAACTTTCTAAGCATTGAAATAGCTGGTGAACAAAACTATTTACGTTCAAAAATTATTTGCATAAATATTATTTGTATATATTTGTATGTAGCATAATAATTAAATGTTGCATACAAAAACAAAAGGAGAAGTTTATATTTTATTATATCACTGTAATTGAACAACCAACCCATAATTCGGAAGCGAAGCTTATAATATTCCACTTCGAAGCTTTTCAATATTAAACATGACTCAGAAGACAAGGAAACCTTGATACAAGTATCGAGGAGATAAATCAGCTTCCGGCATGCTTTTTGGATAGAACTAAATAGCATTTGCATTAACTATGAAATTCTTTTATTTTGCTGAAATTTTTCCTATCATCAGTCTGCGGAATATTCTGTGTCAGTTCGGTGACTGACACAGGGTGGGAGAAGTAAGACAACCAACCAGTTGTAACTGGAATTTGAGCCTGAAGGGCTAATGTCATATACAGGGTGTTCCAAAAAGACCTCATTAATTACATATTTCTAGAAACCGCTTTGAAATCTGAAACAAGTTTCAAATTAATTGCTCATTGCAAAAAAAAATTATAAATAATTCACGAATTGTCCTTCATTATGTTAACCTTTATATATGCTCTTAACGTGGCATTGTAAAGAAAGCTTGTAATGTTTAAAAAATACCCATAGTCGAAGTAAAGAAATAAATACCCAAAATTTTTACGATGCATTTGTATAGTCCAAACCATTCAACGTAAAGTGGATATATATAGTTAAAAAGATGGAGGACAGTTTGCGAATTTTTTTTTTTTACAATTTTTTGCGATGAGAAATTATTTTAAAACTTTTTTTAGATTAAAAAGTGAGCGTCAACTTTTTTAAAAATACCCAATAATGTGAAGAAATATATGCCCAAAATGTTTAAGAAGCAATTTTCACTTCAAACAAATGCTACGTTAAGATCATGTATATATTTAACATAATGGAGGACATTTTGAGATTTTTTGCAACTTATTTCAATGAGAAATTCATTTGAAACTTGTTTCAGATTACAAAGTAAGCGTCAGTATTTTAAAATACATTTCTAAAGAAGCATTCGCTTAGTCAAAAACATGCCGCTTTAAGAGCATATATATGGTTAAAATATTGGAGGAATTTTTTTAAATTTTTTATAAATTTTTGCAATGAAGAAATCATTTAAAACTTGTTCCAGATTACAAAGTGAGCGTCAATTTTTCCCAAAATACCCATATGTGTCAAAAAATAAGTAATCAAAAGTTTTAAGATGTATTTGTTTATTCCAAACAATGTTACGTTTAGAACATACATATAAAAATAAAAAAGAACACTTTGAAAACTTTTTGCGAATTTTTTACTATAAGAAATTCATTTGAAACTCGTTTCAGATTACGAAGTGAGCCTCAAATTTTTTAAGAATATCCATAGATGTGAAGAAAAAAATACTAAAGTTTTTTTTAAGAAGCATTTGTTTAGTCTAAACCATGCGACGTTAAAAACATATTATATGGTAAACATAATGGAGGACACTTTGTGAATTTTTTGTAACTTTTTCCAGAGAGAAATTCATTTGAAACTTGTTTCAGATTACGAAGTGAGCCTCAATTTTTTTAAAAATATCCATAGATGTGAAGAAAAAAATACTAAAGTTTTTTTTAGAAAGCATTTGTTTAGTCTAAACTATGCGTACGTTAAAAACATATTATATGGTAAACATAATGGAGGACACACTATGTGAAATTTTTGTAACTTTTTCCAGTGAGAAATTCATTTGAAACTTGTTTCAGATTAAAAAGTTTTTATTTATTTATTTTTTAATCTACCCTAAGTTGTGAAGAAAAAAATACCCAAAATTTTAAGAAGCATTTGCTTAGTCCTCACCATGCTAGGTAAAGAGCCATGCTACGCCATCCCCATACCATACCGGCTTGCACGCTGCAAGTTGTAGTAGATTAGTTTTTAAATTTCTGTTTAATTTGCTATTATTCCTTATGGATCTGTGCGGAGTGTTTTTACACTCCAGCGAATGATGTTTATAAAGTGCTGCTGCTAGAAATAAAATAAAAATAAAAAGCGTCATCCCTACTAAGAGCTTTTCTGCGGGGTTGAACTCTCATCCATAGTGAGGAAGTGGAGTTTAGCACTCTTCTTATAGACGACAGGTAGTTGATCCGAAGTGGGGTGAATTAAAAATCCCAATACACTATAATAAGTGAGGTCATCAGCCCTAAAAGTGTGGTGTAGCGATCATTTTTCCACTACTAGGGGACAACCAAAAAGCTCGGTAATTTTTACCTGAGGGCTTTGGTAATAATTTTGATAAAATTTACAATAAAATATGGTTGATGGCCGGGATAGCCAGGTTGGTAGGGCACTGAGCACATGACCAAGAGTTCGTGGGTTCGATCTCCACCAGACGAAGATGTTAAATCTGTCGAGTTGCAAAATCCTCCATGTTCCCATAACAAATCAATACCTCTGGGGGTAGTGATCCAGGAGATTCCTTGTCTTCTGGATTGGTTCAAAGTTACAAGGCTACGGAGTTGAACATTCGTAGTCATAAACCCATAATTGGGTTGGCTGTTCAACGACGGATATAAAAATAAAATATGGTTTTATAATATATGACGCAATTTGGTAATTTTATCATAATGCTTAGAGCATGGTATAAAACTTACAATTTCATTTTGTATCTTTTACTAAATGTGTGGTAATAAAAATTATAATTTTGAAAACCAAAGTTTCCTGTAGTTTTGTTATCCAGAATTACATTTTTTTCTTACCAGAAATGTCTCTCCACACTGTACGGTAATTTTACAAGAATTTCTTTTTCCGTGAGCAGGAAAAAAGGATTCCGAAAGGATTGGTGACTATGAATAGTACAAATTTCAATTTATAAAAAAAAATGGTGCATGATAAAATTTTTGCATTATTTTTCCCGAAATCAGCTTCCCAAAATTTATCAAAATCAGTTTCTAATCATTCACTATCTAATAATTGTTTGGAGGGTTGCACACCCTTATATACATTAAACTTCTACAATTCGATGAAATTTTAAAATATTGGCCCAAACCAAAAATTGGTTATAATTTCTATCACTCGAAATTTGACTTGTTGTTTTTTTTAATAACACGAAGAAATTTCCTTCTCCTAAACATTAAATATTTTCTAATTGCAATAGTTTTAATATTACCTAAATGAAGTCTGGGCATTATAAATATGATTCGAGGTAAAATTGAGAGAAACTAATAATTTCCTAGGGACTTGAAATTTTTTCTAATACCGTTACGATCATTAACATAAGTCTAAATAGTTTAGAAATAAAAGTTGAAAAAAAAGAAAATCGTTCCCAAACGCACAAACATTCTTTTATAGAAAAAGAAGTGTTTAAATCCTGAATTTAAAAAAATGTATTGTAAAACGTGAAATAAAAAAAGAGCTTATAATTCTTTCACAAGACATAATTTAAAAGTTATCCTCATTATTAGAAGAAGTGAATGAAAAAAAAAATTTATGATAAAAATATTTCGTATTCTACAAAATATTTCGAAAATTTATAGTTTCCTTTATGAAAATGTATAATGATATTTGCTTTTTAAGTTATATTGCTTTTTATATTTATGAAAAATAAAAATTCTCATGTCTAGTATTTATGTCATAAGTTGTCTGTCTTTGAATGTTCCTATTTTTCCAAGTCTCTTGAGATTCGTGTATGTTTTTCAACATCCATTTTCGTGTATTTTATAGTATTTTTAATATTCTTTCGACTTGTGATGGCGTCTGCTTGGTGAATTGTTTATAACCACAAGATCTTGAAACTTAACTTGTTTTTGATTAAAAAAAAACATTTTTAACCTTTTTATATGTGTATAATAGTTTATTTGACCTATTAATTCCCGGCCGTTTAAAGTTCTTTATGCATGAAAAAAAAACTTGTGTCAGGAAAAATATTTTTTACAGTGCGGAAAAATAAAAAACACATCAGAATAAAAAACAGACCTGTTATAACTTCGATTCTCATATTCTACGACTCAATCATAATGGTTCCAGGGAGTGACCTCAAATATGCTAATTCATTAGTGCAGACGATATTTCACTTATTATATCAAACATAAAAACGTGCTTTTTCTGAATAACATATGAGGAGGTAGTCGCTATCTGGGAAATATAATCTCAATAGTTTGGTCAAGGGAGCGGTCCAAAGATTGGCGTCCTTAATGTTAATTTCATTTTATTTCATAACCGTCGTTGAACAGCCGAGCCAATTTTATGGGTTTACGACTACTAATGTTCAACTTTGTAGCCTTGTAATTTTGAACCCAATCCAGAAAACAAGGGAACTCTCCTGGATCGAGTATTGGGACAAATTTGCCTTCGTAGAGAACTTTTCGATGGAGCTAACCCGCATTTGCATTACACGGAGAGGAAAACAACTAGAACCTCCCATGGTTAGCCAGACGGCAAGAGGACTCCAACCCATGATCCGTCTAACACTGAGGATATTTCACTTCAGCACAGTGGTCGGTGTAAGTCGGATGTGGAATTCGTATCGACCAGCCATCGATGGGATTCAAACCCGATTCACCTCATTGGATGGCGAACGCTCTACCCCTTGAGCCATCGCGGCTCTCCTTAATGTTAATTTTACTTTTTGTGTATTTTGCTGTATCTTGAGAACTTTTTAACCCATTTTAAATTTCCTTTTGCACACAATTATAAATTTCGTTTAGCCAAAGAAATTTCTCAAACAAAAAAGGATTTTTTATTATTTAATTTAATAATATTCGATAAACTTTTGAAACAGTAAGGTTCAAAATATTTTACATCCCTTTAAAAAATGCAATTTTACATTGCACAAATTGCAATATTCAAAATGTGAGCGAAATCGATCCTATAGTTTCTAAAAAATCGAATTTTAAAGATGCGACTTCTTTAAAATTCAATTTCTTAGGAATTACTAAATCGATTTCGCTCAAATTTTGTATTTTGAAATGTAAAATTGCATTCTTTAATGTGAAAATTATTGACTAAACAATTTAAAATTACTTCGGCTGTTATTAAATGTAATAATAAAACATAATAAATATGTACTAAAAGTTATTTTTTTGCGAGAAATGATTTTTGAATAAACGAATTTTAATATTTTGTGCAAAAATTTTTCAATTCACTTAAAATGTTCTCGAAACCTGGTGAAATAAACAAAAAGTAAAATTAACATTAAGGTATCCAAACTTTGGACTGCTCTGATGACTAAACAATGGGGACCATATCTCCCAGATTGCAGCTATCCCCTTTATTTTGGAGGATCAGAAATACGAATCCGTTGAAAAAAATGCATGTTTATTCGATTGTGTACTTTTATATGTCTTATATCTTAACCTACAGTACCTTCTTCACTAAATGATTAGCATATTTCAGGTTATTACCTCGAATTTATAAAATTGAGTCCTAGTGCAAATCCAATTATATTTTCATCCCATTTTTTTTTTTTTTTTTATTTCACACACTGTACATGTTAATGGTAAGCACCTCTTTGATTTTATTAATTATAAAAATAAATAGTAAAATAAAAAAATTAGCGAAATGGCATATGGAACAAAAAGGCTTTTATTGTCAGAAAAAATTAAAACTTGCGAATGAAATAAAAAAATTTAAAAACTAAAAAATGCAATTTATGTTACATTTTTAAACATATCTTAAAAGGTGTCGTGTCTTCAAGTATGGAATACACGCACTGTTTTGAGAATATAACATTTACGTTTATAAAAAGACATTCAATCCGTAAACGCATTAATACAAAAAAAAAATGCTATTACTTAAATAATTTCATAAATATTATTATTTTCATTATTAAAGTTCGAATCCCAGCGGCAACTGGTCGTACGAATGCAGGTCTCAGCTCGCATTGACTACAACAAGTGTTAAATTTTAAATCATGTAAAAGTCTTGTAATACAAAGGGGAAAAAATAAATAAAATTAGAAAAAATCATTTTTAAAAAGCATTAAAAGAAAATGGCTTTGACGGTTTAAAGCAGCTTGTTGACAAAACGTGAAATAGTATTTCAATAAGTAAAAATTTAAATATTAAAACAGTGTAAGGTTTTTCTTCATTCTGAGATAGTATAACTGTCGTTACTCAGAGGACAAAACGCTCGCCTTGCAAAGAGATGACCCAGGTTCGATTCCCGACGTCAACTGCCTAGCGGTTGCTGTTCTCGGCTCTCACTGACTGCGATTCCGACGTAGTTATTTTAGAGAGTTGTTTTATTAAAATAACAGCATTTATCTACTTTAAATAAGGACAGTTGGTTTTGTGTAACAGTATTTTCTGAGCATTAATCAGTTTTATACTGGTACAACAGCACTGAGTTCTTTTTCCGTAAATTTAACAGAAGCTTTGCTGTATAGAAAAGAATTAATTATAAGTACAAATCTCTTATAACGTTAAATTTTTGTGCTTATAAATTTAATCAAATATTTCTCGCTATCATTTAGTTGAAGACTAAGCTTTCAAATATTTCTTGTGCTTAAAGTGAAGGATAAATATTGTATGTTAAAAACTAATAATGACTATATTACAAAACTAGTTTACTATGTTCAAAACATAATAATAATTATTGATATAATACTTAAGCAATTAAATCGATGCCAATACAAAAAGAATTAGTGGGAAGGTTTAGCAAAAAAAAAAAAAAAAAAAAAATTATTGCCCTTTATAATAAAAGCATAAATTTTTTATCATTGTTAGAATATGATATAAAAAGGATTTTAAGATAGTTGGACTTTAATTCCATCTCTGAGGATTATACTGAAAAGAAAAGAGAGTAAAAGACTAGGCTAGCTTAAAAGGCTAGACTTAAATATTACTGTCTTGACAAATGAAATATTGTTTACAATGTATTTTTTCCTTAAATCCAATGAAATCAATCCTAAGTCGATAGTACTTGTACACTTTTGGAAATTTCTCGGAAAAAATGGCTAATCAACAATTTATTTCATTGTAATTTTGTTCTATTCAAACAAAGGAGTCAATTTAACATAAGGTAGCTAGTATTAAAACTGCTAACTGTGAGAAAAATCATTTACTAACTACTTTAACTTAATACAGTTAAACAACCAAAATTTTATCGCACCAACTAGGCCCACATTATGAAGCTAGTTAGCTCCTTGCAGATGGGTACATATAATAGCCGACAGCGAGCTAATCTGTCAATCTCAGTATAGACACAATGGGGGTTCGAATCCCAGTGTTGACACCACAATATTTCCTCAATTCCCTTCCACGCGTTCAGCTTCCACCATTCCCCAATTTGTGGGCACGGACTATTAAAATACGATACTCTCATGCACGCATAGATGGCAGCACCATAAAGCTGCTTAACACAAAAAAGTTTAGTATTTCCCACGATTGAGGAATCAACCAGATAAACTAATAAAACCACATTCCATGGTTCGTATGAAAAAATACAACCAAACCACAACCTAACTCCAGTGCCCATTAAATAACGGAATGCCTAGCTCTCTAAGCAAATAAACTAATTAAAGAAAAAGTGAAACAAGCAAATAAACTAATTGAGTCACATTCTACGGTTCATTTTATAAAACACAACCACAATCCATCTCCAATGTCCAAATGAATTTTTTATGGTTTCTTAACCATACTAGTTGTAAACGGTTTCAATACAGTTGAGGTAAAAAATATTATTTACCGTATACTTTACAATTAATTGGATGGACAAACTGCTATAGGTTATTTTATGGTAATTTTAGAATGAAAATTCTAACAATATAGTTCAAAAAATTTCAAGGTTTTAAGTATAAAAAGTACAGATTTGTACTTAAATTTGTTATGGTTTTGAAACCATACTAGTTGTAAATGGTTAAAAAAAACTTATAGTTTGGTAATCATGGTTTTTTAACCATACTAGTCGTAAACGGTTTCAATACAGTTGAGGTAAAAATATTATTTACCGTAAACTTTACAAATAATTGGATGGACTTTACAAATAATTGTTGGAATTTATGTATAAAAATTACAGATTTGTACTTAAACCTATAAACGCATTTAATATTTCTATATAAGTGGGAATACTGTGAGAATTTTTACGTCGAATCGAATGAAACAAAAACAAAAATAGAATTAATTGTTCAAATGTGTTAAAGCTTTTATGATATTTCTGATAAATAAAACCCAAAGTATACGGAACTTAAACCATTCATTTGGTAAATTTTTCGTTCATATGGCAATGGCTCACCTGAATTTTCGGTTTTCAAAATTATAGTTCTTACTACACACTTAGTAAAAATACAAAACTGAAAAGTAAATTTAACCGAATAAATGGTTTTTATGCATTGCTCTAAGGTATCAGGATAAAATTACTTCCTTTTCCAATTATTAACGCATATTATTAAACAATATTTTATTGTTAATCTTACCAAGATCATTATTAAAACGCTTCGGTAACAAATTACCGTGCTTTTTGGTGTTCCCATAGAACCAAAGCCACAGTACGTTTTATCATTCTTTGGTTATTATTTACAAGTCTGTTAAATATTATAAACTATTTAAAGCTAAGATAATAAAATATTGTCAATTTATTGCAAAATCTGAATAAAACTAAAACTGGTCTATCAAATGCGAAAGGACAAACAAATATAATAAAAATCTTCCCATATATTTCGAAATGAAGTTGCGTTAGTTGAATTTATAGTGACCAAGTGAAAATATTTTCCTGGCTGTATGCTTTAAAGAGTTTTATCAAAAAGATAAAGTAAAAAAAAAGAAGCACAATGGAACGAAATGAAACTAGTTGTTAAGAAATATTATTAAAAAATGAAACGCATCGCGTGCAGAAATTTGATTATTTTACGAGAATTCAAATCCGTGCTTGAATAAATTAAATTCAATCTACATAAAATACTGATAAAAAATTTAATATTATGAGTATGAGTATTGACAACGGTACTTAAAAAAAAACTATTATCCGATGTTGTTCATTTCGTGAATTTTACTTTATAAAAGGTAATTCTTGTTTTCCTTAGCCTTTTTTTTTTTCGTCGAATGTTTAATTATGTGAAAATAAAAAATTCTGCTTAATTTACATTTGGTGGAAAAAATTGTTTACATAAAAGCATACTTCATTAAAGAAGACTTATACTGAGAAAACTTCTTAGATATAAGACAATGGGAACAAAAGACCTCATTCCTTATCAACTAAAATAAATAAATAAACGCAATTAATAGTAAGTCTTAGTATTCTAAAGCAATTCTAAAGAATAGAAAGAGCAAGAAAACTTTCAGTTGTGCAAAATTTTTAGTTTGACGATTAAAACTGTATATAGATGTTATCAATATCTCTATTAGTGGCATGAGTGGCTCTCAAGACATGTTTAATTTTTGCATTGTCTGTAATAATTAAAAACTTAAGAAATATTAAAAACCGAAAAGCATTTCTTGCAGAAATTTGATTATTTTACGACAATTCACATTCGTGTCAGAATAAATAAAATTCTTTCCGCTGAAAAATTCAATACCGATGAAAAATTTAATATTACGAATATGAGTATTTACAATGGTACTTAAAAAAACTATTATGTGATGTTGTTCATTTCGTAACTCTTACTTTATAAAAGGAAATTCCTGTTTTCCTTATAGGTTTTTTTTCCGAATATTTAACTACGTGAAAGTAAAAATTCTGCTTAATTTACATTTGGTGAAAAATGTTTTACATAAAAGCATACTTAATACAAGTTTAACTAAGAAATTTTCTTCTTAGATACAAGACAATGGGGGGAAAAGACCTAATTCCTTATCAACAAAAAAATCATTAACGAAATCAATAGTAAATTTTTTTTTTAAAGCAATTCTTAAGAATAGAAAAACCAGGAAAACTTTCAGCTGTGCAACGTTTTTAGTTTAAAAAATTAAAATGTATATAAATGTTATCAATATCTCTATTAGTGAGTAGTATTACATTATCTATAAAAATTAGAAAGTAAACCATTATAGAATATGAAAATTTAGTAAAATCAATCAGGAACGTTCTTAAAAACTTTTGCAACTAATTTATTTTAAATTATTTTGAGAAAAACAATGTGATACTATAATGTTCATTCATAATACTTTTTAGGAAAATAGAAAGAGTTAAAACAGCACAGAACATTTCAAAGTTTAACTTCTTTTTTTCTAAGATTATTAATGAACAGTTTTTCCACTTTATTTGAGGTAATAACAATCTTCTCTCCTGCCTTATAATTTTAAACTCACATGAAAAACAAGGCACCACTTGGATCGATTACTGACATCTTCGAGTAAATCTTGATGATATATAAACTTCATTCACTTCAAAAAATTTTTAAGGTGGTAAGAGTCGATATGTATCAAATACTGAAAAATAGGAGCAAGACTCAAGATTCAATAGATCTGAACGAGAAAAATAAAATGAGATTTGAAACAAAAAACGTTCAATTACCAACGAAAAAAAGGCTTCTAAGTTATTCCAAACGCTTTTTGTTACTGTGTTAAAAAAAAAAGAGTTTCTAACCAACATGAGGTCCTAGTGGAGTTGAAGATTTGTGCGTTCATTCTTATTCAAAAACTCGTGTTTAGAACTCACAAAAGGCGAACAATTATTTTACATTAAAAAAAAAAAAAAGGTTTTCCAATATTAGTTAACATTTTTGTTAACATTTACTAAGTATGCAATATTTACTACAATAAGAATGATGTACTTGCTATTTTTAAAGTGAATCACTAATCTTTCTAATTTAATTGATTTTTCGTTGTCATGATTTTATCACAAAAACGTTATAACTCGAGATTGAAGAAAAAAAAATTATCCGGTAAAATTTACTTTATCAATTGCGAATTTTTGACTAAATGTGTGCTAATAAGAACGATAATTTTGTTACCAAACTGTTACCAAAAACTGTTACCAAATGAACGAAAAAATTACCAAACATTACAAGCTTTATAAATTGTGTGCAATTTTTTTTATTTGCTCCAATGTATATGATGAAATAGATAGAGATGTGACAAAATACATAAAAAAATTCAATTCGTATTAAAGAACCCACACTTTCGATCTCTCTTCTATCTAAACTATATGGTTCATATTTTGTAGATTGCGGCTATTCCCTATATTTTGAAAAACAAGAATCCGGCGGAAAAAAAAGGTTTGTTTATTCAAAAGAAATGTGTTTTTGTTTTTGTGTCCGATTCCATAACTTAAAATTTCGTCTGCTCTAGTAATTAGCATAGTTTAGGTGGGAATCTCACACCATTAAAATTGAGTTCTAATACATGGTAATTAAATCATTAGATCATAATTTATTCTGGATCTCCTTTTTTTTTAATTTGCAAACTGTATGTGTGAAACTCGTATGCATATTAAAAGTTTTTTTTAAGATGAATATAAAAGTATACGTATTAAAATGTTAATATTGAAAAGGATTTTTTTATATTATTACAGGATGCAAGCTGGATAGTGTGTTAGCCAGGCTTCCTGCGACTCGATCTCCAGACTCAGCAGATTCCGGTAGTCTAGGCAGGAAGTCTCCCGGCTTAGGATGGGACAACGGTAAAGAAATATTAACGAAATGCATAAATTTCATATTTTTTTCCAAGTGTCCTTAGTTATAGTTATTAAATTCAGTCATTTGTTTTTACTTAAATTCAAGCTAATACTAAGCTTTTGTTTACTAAGAATAGATTACTTATACTAATCCCAAAAAAGGAAGATAATTTTGCTATCTTTTCTTTTTTTAAAATTTAAACAATCTATTCAGAATCGCATAATACCGCATTAGATGGCTATAAATTCTTTACAATAATTAAATATTTAATATTTTTAAAGTATGCACAACGTTTGGAAGAATTTTAAGGAATAGTTTGACATTAATTTAAAAATAACAGCTTAATTTTAATAAAAATTTGAAATACAGCTCATAGTACCTAAGGAATTTCCTAAATATTATATCTAATATTGTTCCAGATATGGCATACTATTTTTATTGTAGAGATTACTTCTATTATTTTTCAATGGTCTTTCATGAATCTTTAAAACTGTTATTGGTTGCATTCAAAAGTTCTAGGAACTGCAATAATTCAGATATTTTTTATTTCGGCAAATGAATAAATTAGAATCTACTGATAAAATAATTATTAGATACTATTAGAATTTGATACTCTCATCCACGCATAGATGGCAGCACCATACGGCTTCTTAACACAAGAAAGTCTAGTTTTCCCCATCTCTTGAGATAAATGGCACCACTAGATAAACTAACTTAGTCACATTCCATGGTTAATTTGATAAAACACTACTCAATCGCAACCTAAATCCAATGTCCATTGCCTAACATAAACTAACTCCAATGACCAATAAAATTCCATTTTTACGGTTTAAAACCATGCTAGTTGTAAATGGTTAAAAGAAGTACAGTTTTATATTTATGTTTTTTTAACCATGCTAGGTGTAAACTATTTCAAAACCGCAAAGGTAGAAACTGTTCTTTAACGTAAACTTTGCGGTTAATTGGATGGACGGACTGCTGCTGGTTATTTTAACCAAATTTTGAAATGAAGATTCTAACAGTGCATACGTAAACTTTTAAGTTTTACTGTATTTCAACCACATTGTTTCATAGTTTCCATTTCAAAGGTGGTTTTAGGGGCATCTTAAGTATAAATTATAAGTATACATTATAAATGTATACTTAAGTACCAATTATAGCAAGGTCACATTAATTTTGTAGTGTTGTCAAGCATTGGTTGCGTAATACGAATTCAGAAAGAATTTATTAGCCCTTTTCAGAAATTAGAGAACCACGGTACATTAGTTCGCATGTTGTAGGAAAATATGTGTGACATGCTTCAATTTTATAATAAACATTCAGATTTCTTATATTTACTGATTTAACAAAAAGAAATCGAAATAAAACAGATAATAAAAAATTGGAAAATTTTCGAAAAGATCATGAGTTTAAAATATTTTTTTTTCTTCAAATTAAAATTAATATCATTTTTGTTCAATATTTGTAATATTTTTTGAATGATAATGCATCTGTTCATTTTATATCACAAGCTCTTATATAACACGTATGTTATGAACGTTAATTTTACTAGATCTTGCTATATAGATTTTATCAAACCACACTGTTAGAAATTTTTCCAGAAAAAATGATGAAGTAATGGTTTGCAGCTTTAGTTTTTAGCAGCTGGGCACATACTTTAACCGTCACTGATACGTCAATGTCATGATTGCCAGATCGGAGGTCGCAATCCTTCGACATTCCTTCTACACATTCGACATTAATTCACATCCTTCAATGCATTCGACATTCCTTCAACACATGATGAGTTTTCATCATTGACGCAGTCAGCACTTGTCACTTTCATTTTTATCATTAAATATTAGAATATGAAATTCTCATTCACACTTTGATGGAAACTCAACAGAATTGCTTAACACAACAAGTCTAGCATTTCCTATCTCTCACGATAGATTGCATTCTCGATAAACTAGTTAACCCACATTCCATGGTTCACTTGACAAAACTCAACTCAATTACAACCTAACTCCAACGTTCATTACCAAACAAAAATCTAAGCACAACCTAACTCACATGCAACTCCAAGTTAAATTTAATTTTTTACGGTTTTAGAAACCATGCTTGTTGCAAATTATTACAAAACCGTATAATTTTGTATTTACGATTTTTTAACCATACCAGTTGTAAACGGTTTCAAACTAGTAGGTAAGTATGTACTTTATTTACGTCGCACTAGAGCTGCACAATGGGCTATTGCCGACGGTCTGGAAAACATCCCTGAGGATGATTCGAAGACATGCCATTGCAATTTTGATCTTTTTGTCAACCAAGTCGAGCACTTTACGGTAGAACAATTTAATGAGTACCGATACAGCGTACCCTCAGTCGCTACGCAAGCTGATCAAAGTGCTTACTGACTCCAGCCAGTGATGCTTGACTTCGGTGCTCTACTTGGAATCGTGTCTTTACTATCAGTCTGCTGCGAGACGTTTCGAACCTGAAAAAGTAAATAAATATTCCTAACTTTACGGTTAATGAGATAGACAGACTGCTGCCGATTAATTTAATTTAGCTTAGAAGGAAAATTCTAACTAAATCGAAATTGCAGTTTTTAGTTATACAACGAGCATAAAACAATCCAATAAAAGACTTCTTTTCTCATAACTTTTCAAACATCTTTCATAGTTTAATTCTATGTAAGCAAAAGAATCCTGTATCTTTTCAGATACTCCTCTTTGGCTCCTCCTCCACATTGCCCCCATCAGGAACGAGAAAGATCTGGTAGTTCTCTTCCTTCTCACTTTTCGCGACATCACTGCCCTTAAGCAACCCTTAGAGGAAGAGACTACGAAAGGTAAAAAAAAAGGTTTGTTTCACTATTGCACATTCTCTGCATGCTATTCAATAGATTTATAGATTTCACATTGCCATAGATCACTTATTTACACTGCATGCTTTCAATAGAATGCTTTAAAGCACAGATTAATATTTTAAAGCACTACAAGACAGATATTAGAGCCCCAAATATTTTTTTAACTAGAAGGATTATGTTAAAAATAAAAACCTTGATAGTAAAATATTAATTAACAGATAAGGTTTTGGTTTTGAACATTCCAAATTTCGGCCGAAAGCGACGAAAAAATGATCATCATAATATTTTTGATTTGTTATATTTCTTTTTTCAAATTTAAATTCAGTTTTCTAAACTTTTTGCTATTATTTCAAAATTTAATATCTAAAACCAAAATCTTATATTGATAGATGTATTTTAAGACATTAGAAGTGTACGAGGAATTTAAACATAAACATATAAGCTTTTTCTTCAATTTGAGTGCAATATTAAATAATAAAAGTGCGTAAATAAAAAAATAGTTTGTCCATAGGCCCTCAATTATTAAGACATATATCCTTTCTTCGTATTATTTCATATTTTGCAGGTCTCTAATCATTTTCTTAAGAATAGAATCCTCGTGTAAAAACACTTATTAAAAAAATAAAATAGAAAGTTATAATTAAAAATTGAAGTTTTGATTATAGCTGTAAAAATGAAAAATATGATCGACAACCTTCTTTTTTTAAGCAACTTACATGAAATATTTCCCTTTTCTAATCTGAAACGGTCATGTGATATTTTCTACTTATTTCAATCTTAAGAAGAAATAAACGTACCAATATTGTCGCAAAAAACACTTAAAATGTCATGGAAAATTTTTTAAAACGTCTGGACTTAAAACGATTACATAAATCTTCAAAACAAATGGCCTTGAAGGAACCGTTAAAATACTCACATTCATAATAAATTACAAGAAACTCAACCAGCCTTTGATAACTTCAAAATGGAGACCGCAAAATCCAGATAAGCTGTGCATTTATCATTCCCCATATATATCCATATGTATATACCGAGAGCTGGCTGCGCATAGTTGTTCTCAATGTTGAACGAACAAGCGTCACCATTAAATATATTTTAACTGACTGTTATGCATGATTCAAACTATTGAGGAACAAATTTTTGGCATCTTTCATCCTGATCCTCCATCTTTGATCGAAAATCATATGCATCCCATACTTATTAAGTTTATTGAAGCGAAAGAATTATACGCACAGTTTAAAAGTAAGTGAAACGTAACTTTTGAACCAAGCGACTGACGCAGGATAAGTACTTCTAGCTTTTATGTCAATAAACTTCAAGCAACCTTTTCAGTGGTAGAATATTATGCTCAGTGCGCAAAATAAAAAATGGACCACTCTGAATAAATTTTTATCGAATAATTCCAAATAGTTTCTAAAATATAATTTTAAAAATACGATTTTTACGAAATTCTATTTCTCAGAAACTATTCTATCCATTTCGTTCAAATTTCGTATTTTGCCATTTAAAATTACATTCTTTAAAATGATTTGAAAAATTGCATACCTTAGAATTCAAACTTTTTTCGACTATTTTTAAAAATAAGATACTAATTTATTTACTAAAAGTTATATTTTGCATGGAATTATCTTTGGATAAACAAATTTTACAACTGTGTGCAAAAGTTTGTCAATTCGCTTAAAAAGTTCTTGAGATATTGTGAAATGCGCAAAAAGTGAAATTAACGTTAAGGGGTCCAAACTGTGGACCACTCTCCTGATCAAACTATCGGAACCATGGCGGCTACCCTCTATATTTTGAGGACGCAAAATCTGAATACGTCGAAGAAAAGGTATGCTTATTCAGAGAAATTGCATTTTTGCGTGTGATTTCGTAATTTAGAATAACGTCTTTACTAATTAATTAGCATATTTAAGGTCACCCCTTTGAACCATAAAGATTGAGTTAAAGAATGTGAAGATCCGATGATTACATCACAAGTTATTTAGAGTAGTCCGTTTATTTTTTTTTGCGCACTGTACGTCTAGCGAGTTAAAAACGTAAATGGTCGTATTATTATCGAATTAATGATATTTGTATTGTTTTTGCGGAATTTTTTCCCATATATTTTGGATATTTTTTCCCGTATATTACCATGTATTATCATATATATTATTTATACCCATATATTTCGGATAATATGAGCGCAAAAAAAAAACTGTTAGATTTTTATGAATCCCTCTGAACTGAATGATATAATTAGTTTGCTCTAATCTTACGAGTGTTGTTTGCCGCATATCAGCGAATTAAATATGAAATAATTTATTTTTAATATAAACTAAAAATTAAAGTTTTTTCCTATAAAATGTTAGTTATGGCATTTCAAACTAATAAAATAAGCAGGTAAACACATTTATGAATTTTTTACAATTTTTTTTTTTTTTTACCTTAAAACAAAATGATGCACAGTATGCAATACTTTCTTATAGCTACGCATTCAAACAATGCCTAACAAAAAAGAAAATTTAAGCATCATTTGCAAAACACGATGAGTTCTATAGTTTATAGCAGAGATGATACCCTTTTACGTCAATTTTGTTGATAGATGAGCTCAGGAGCGTTAGATAACTTGAGCATTGTAATTTACACTCATTCTTAGGTAAGCTACATTTGTAACTAGTGCCTTTAATCGGTAAAATTATGGTTAAGCAATGAAATGAAAGGAGAAATGAAGCAAATTTAATCAAAACTAAAGAGTAATAGTAACTCCCGGTAATATCATAAAGACTGATGATTTTCTAGTTCAAACTGATCATAAATTTAAAAAATTTTGTCTATTTTGCTATGTTTATAAAAACATATATTATAGAAAAAAATAATAATAAACTTTAAAAAAATTACTAATCTCTATTAATTTTCGTATCATTAATTATTTGCAGTGTGAGTATATACTGCTCCAAAAAAATAGCTACAATTATTGGTAAATAAATAAGAGTCCAAAAAATCGAAGCATCATTTACAAATCACGATGAGTTTTAGTTTCCAGCTGAAAAAATAACCTTTTGCGTCAATTTTGTAGATAGACGAATTAAGGTGCGTCAGATAACTCAATTTGCTCTCATTGTAATTATTAAGGTGAGATATAGGGCCATGTAACCAGTGCCTTCAGTCGGTAAAGTTATGGTTAAGAATTGACATATAAGGAAAAATAAAACGAAATTAATAAAAAGTAAAGAGAAATAGTAATATCAAAATGACTGATGACTTTCTAGTCCTAATTGATCATAAATTAAAGAAACTTTGTCTATTTTGCTGTTCATTAAAACATATGTTATAGGAAACAAGGATTTATTTTTTAAAAAAATCTCAAACTTTTAATAGTTTTTATATCGATAAATATTTGCAGTGTGTATAGTCCAAAAAATATGCTTTCATGAGTCGAAAAGAACTGACAATGCTAATTTTACCTTTATAGGTACTTTTAGGGCAATTTTCTCCATAACCAAGTCACAAAGCATAGCTACTTGAGTCTTTTGTGTCATTAAAAATAAAAAAAATTATTAGCATTTATTTATACTAGAAAATAAATTATAAAAATTCATCGTGAGTGACAAATGGCACTTGAGGTAACTTCCTAGTGAGTTTAATATTCAACGACATTTTCTTATTATTATTTCTGTTCTTTTTCAGTGGGGCTCAGCAAATTTGCCCGTCTTGCCCGGTCCGTAACGAAAAGTCGTTCTGTTTTTGTTCAACAATTTTCCTCTCATTTGCCTGCCATCAAAGCAGATTCCACTAAACAATCCCAGATCGCTCATGTAAGTATGGAAAATATAAATTTTGGAAACTTTCAAATGATAAATTAAACTACAACAAAATATAACAATTATTATTTCAACGAATTGTACTGCAATTTGAAAAAAAAAAAAAAACAATTCTTGTTAATAAATTAAAACATTTTAACTTCTTTCTTCCTTAAAAAAAAATTCATTAAATGCTTTCACAAAGTGTAGAACAAAATCAATAATAGAGGTATAGTAATAAGAGCAATATCAATCACAGTTATGTATTTTTGTTATATATTTAATCACTAGTATAAACAATGTAAAACTTATACACTTTTATCTTGATGGTGTTTACTAAACTATTTGTGTAAGATCCTTTTCTCCCAATTTTTCAATCCCAGTAGCGTAACTTCATGCTTTAACAGTCAGAGAAAGAGTTTAGTTTATTGGTTTTTCATCTTTATAGAATATTTTAAATACTTATGTAGTTATAATTAATAATAATTTCATAATATATCATAATTTAAAAATACGAAAAAGTGGATTTTTTTTTTAAACATTAAAAGCATTAACTATGACTTATACTTAGAGCTATATTGTATTAGATAGACATATAAAACTATTTCGCTTTCTCCTCATTTGCCTTAAAATATTATCCGAATTCTGTTATAATATAGCACTGAAAGAAAGATTTTTCCAATTTTTTTATTATAAATAAATTTTAAAAAATTAGTACTAGGGTTTAAGATTAAGCAGAATGAAAACACAGTAAAGGAAGAATAGAAACACTAAAGAATTCCGAATGATTTTTTCAGTATTTTTTATCTCTTTTGCAGTGCAAATGTGCAGGAGATATAGCAAGGATAATTTCTCATATCATATCTATAGTCAAGATAGAGCAATTTTATGCTATCCTCCAATATTGCAAGAATGAGTTAAAAGTCAAAAAACGGTGTCGTATTTAACTTGTCTTAATAATACAAGTATTTGACTAATTTATTTAATATATGTGACATTAAATTCTGTCGCATTTAATTTAAGTCGTTTAAACAGAATTCAGCTGGTTATCTTTTGTAAATATTTGTTTCAGTAACCAATTAGTTACAGGGTTGGGGAGGGGGAATGATGCGTAAATAGCAACGACAACTAAAGCAAAACCAGACGAAATATAGAATGATAACGTAGGGCTCTCAGCTAAAATGTACATCTAGCTTCGAAGGAGTCAAAATATCTCCCAACCACGCATTTGCAGTAAGTTGTTGTTTTTGACTCCCTTCAAGAATCAAGATAAAATAATATTTGACTTGTTTGCTTTTAAACGTTTTATCCAGACCCTTTTAATCATTTTTGTTAAAACAGTACCGCCAGTCCAAACCTTTTCCTAATCGGGAATATGAATTATCTCTTAAATCAAAATACTATTTATATATTTAAGTGTTATTTAAACTCCACAAAAGCGAAATGATCCAAGATTACATATATTCAACTTAAAATCTTTCTATAACAATACTCTTCAACTGTGAACCATAAGTAAGCTATTGTATGTTTATAAGTTTAAATAATTTAATACTATTTTTCTCTTTTATAACTAGATGATAAGCCTAAATTCCGATGTCCTGCCTCAATACCGTCAAGAAGCTCCTAAAACTCCACCTCATATATTGTTACACTATTGCGCCTTCAAAGCCATCTGGGACTGGGTTATCCTCTGCCTCACTTTCTACACAGCCATCATGGTCCCTTATAATGTGGCCTTTAAAAACAAAACCTCTGAGGACGTGTCACTGCTCGTCCTAGACAGTATAGTCGACGTCATTTTTTTCATCGACATTATCCTTAACTTCCATACGACGTTTGTGGGGCCTGGAGGGGAAGTGGTTTCTGACCCGAAGATAATCCGCATGAATTATATGCGTAGTTGGTTCATCATCGACCTCCTCTCGTGTCTGCCTTATGACGTGTTCAATGCCTTCGACCACGACGATGACGTAAGTTTCGATTTATTTACTTCATTGTTATACATTTTAATTGAAGACTAAAAGTGACAACTATAAAATTTGAAAAAAATGCAATAACTGCTCTTACATAAAAGTATCTGTGTTAATTTAAGTTTGTGGGGCGATAGAAATGCAATTTTAGGGTCAGCAATATTCTCCTTATAAACATCTTCAAAGTACCCTGTAAAAAATTTCGGATCAAATTACGGTATGAAGTACCGACATTCGGGTGCATCATCCATAAAATCTATTTTACCATAAAATTCACTTTTACCGCAAAATATTATGCCATAATTTTTCAGTAATATTTATTTGGTGAATTTGATTCAGTGATTTTACGGTAATTATTACGATATATCAATTTTTTCTATGTTCCGTAACATGCTCTGCTAGAAATGGGTTTTACCGTACAAAGTACCGGCACCCTGAGTGCCGATACTTTTTACCGCAATATGATCCTGAATTTTTCCCAGTGTAGTCAAATGTTTTTGAGTACAGTTTAAAATCGAAGTCTCTGATAAATACAACAACAATTAACCTTGCAATATTAATTAGATCTTGACTTTTCAACATTTCTCTTTTTGAAACTTAATATATTTTGCTATTTTAATCCCCAATAGCATAAATAGAAAGAAAAAGTTAATTTTCAATTTCTCTTTTATTTATTTTTCAGCAAGGTATAGGTAGTTTATTTAGTGCCCTCAAGGTTGTTCGACTTCTACGACTGGGTCGTGTAGTGAGAAAATTGGACAGATATCTAGAATATGGAGCTGCCATGTTGATTCTACTGCTTTGTTTCTACATGTTGGTGGCTCACTGGCTAGCTTGTATATGGTACAGCATAGGACGTAGTGATGCTGAAAATGGTTTTATACATAGTTGGCTGTGGAAGTTATCAAATACAACTGGAAAGCATTTTTATTATAAGACTAGTTCTTCAAATAACAATTCTCATGAACTAACAAAAGGGCCTTTAAGAGGTACCATGTACGTCACGGCCTTATATTACACAATGACATGCATGACAAGTGTGGGTTTTGGAAACGTTGCTGCTGAAACGGATAATGAAAAAGCCTTCACAATCTGCATGATGATCATTGGAGGTCAGTAATCATTTTTATCTTTATTATTATCTTATTTTTATTGCCTTTCTCTTCTTTTCATTGAAGAAAAAGTTTTTATTTCGACATATAAAACATATTATATTACATTTTTATGTTTATTTTTTTAAATATTTATCTTAATATCCCTTCTTTCAGAAATCAAAAGTACTACAATATCAGAACCTGCGTTAATTAACTCTTTAAAAGGCCGTGAGTAGTACATTTCCAACAAATTAATTAGTATTTAAAAGGGAATGGGGAGCTATTTTTCCACTTATGACTTGTGCAATCGCCTATTTGTAACTTCATAAAATAGAATAAAAAATAATGAAGTGAACTTTGTTTACAGAAATGTGGTAACACTAAATGTTAGCGTAGGGCAAGGAACTGGTAGGAAGCTATTTTATCTTATGCGTTCATTCATTAGATAGTTTCTCATAGAAAGTATTTTCATTAATAAAAACAGAATTTATAAATTTAATTCTTTTAAAGCACAAAAGTACAAGTTTATGGCAAATTTTTATAGTAGGTAAAAAAAATCTCTTACTACCTTCCCTCCAAACGATTGTCTTAAAAATCAAATTAATTTCAGGCCTTAAGCTAAATGAATATCCCTTTAAAAACCAATTTGAATCCCAAAAAAGTGGGTCTATAGTGCACATTTTAGCACTAGCACCCTGAAAGCAGAATCCGTTAAATTTTATACAATACTTTTTGCAGTAATATTTATTTCATTAGAGTGATTCAATGATTTTATAATAAATATTTCTGTAAAAAAATACGGTATACCAGATTTTTTTGTTCTGTAAAATTTTACTGCAGAAATGGAATTTACGGTAAAAGAACTGGCACTCTGAATGCCGTTACTTTTTACCGGAATTTTTACAGTGTGTAAAGGGTTAATAAAATATGATACTAATCGTGTTAAACGTCATTTCACCTTGTAAATGCGAGATTTCCTCTTTGAGCTGAAACAATATTTGTTACAGAATAGGTTTTTCCTTGGGAAGCTTATGGTGTTTCCTACCATTGTAAAAAATAAATAATAACTAAATAAATAAATTAAATAATAAATAAATAAATAAATGCATGCTTTATTTTTCTGAAATTCCAATAATTTGCTCATTATCATAAATTTGACGTTTTTATTGGATATTGAATTGAAATTTAGAATGCATTGTGATTTATTATATCATTTCCATAAATTTGCTTACTCTTGGCGCATTTTTTCATATGTGATACTTTTTAAAGATTATATAAATATTTTATATCGAGATAAACTAAATTCTAAAATGCTCAAACTTAATGATAGGCATCACCATTTATGCCAAAAGTTTATGATTCTTTCACGTTCATAACACTATCAATCTTGACTTAATCTTAAACCGCCATAGTCTAAGATAAAATCAAGATTGATAGTACCAAAGTGATAGAAGGATGAAGAAATTGTTTGATGGATCACCAACCAATCTCCTTCGTAATTTTCCTTAAGAACCTAAACGAATATATTCAGGCCAGATAATGTATGTTTTGTAAATATTGTCTGATATTCAATAAAATCAGATTAAAAGACATTATACTAAGCACCGTTTCTAATCTTAGTTAAAAGAATGTTGACGAAACAGTAACTCAAATCGAAATTACTCTAATTAAAATGAAAGATGAATACAATATACAATAAAGCACTCAGAGTAGATTCTTTCCCATTAAACACAATGCGTTAGCAATTTTTTTTATGAGATATTAATTGCTATGCTTTTACATTTTTCGTAGTTATTTTATGTCTCTTATAAAAGAATTTTAAACTCTGTCAAGGTTATACGATTCAAACAACAACTTTTTGTTTCCAATTTCAGATTCTAATTCTTTTAACACAGAAGTTTTCAATAGTGATATTCGTCGATTTTTAAGTGTCATTATTTGGTTGAAATTAAATGTTCGCAAACTTCTGTGAGATATCGTATTTTAGAAGTTATTTATAGCTATTCGCGTCTAATATTCATTTTAACTAAGCAATCTGACTGCTCATCAATTTTACCTAAGTGTAAATTTTATTGCAATTACTTAAAATACAGGTGTTATAAAAAAGCTTTAAAAAAAATTTATTTTGTATCTCTGTTGTTTTTTTCATGCTATATAATATTCACAATAATAAAAGGGACCTCTTTCTCAGATTTTAAGTTATAAAGGTTTTTCATATATTGTGTTTTAATTATTGAATTCAATCACTTGTGATATTTATATGAGATTTTATAAACTCTTGAAAAAAGCGTATTGACATTGAATCATAATATAGGTACTTTTGAATTATAATACTGTACAAATTTTTTGCTAGTTGAAGTAAAAACTGTTTGAATTTTCGGAGTGAATTCATAATTTTTGGAATGCAATCATTATATCATTCAAATTTGCTGCAACTTTATTGAGGTGCTAAATTTAAACATGTTTCCGTATATATAGAACAAAAGTATTTCTCAATCAAGTTTTAGAAGTACAAAAATATGGTTAAATGGCACCATATTAAGATTTCAGCAAATTTGAATGATATTATGGTGCCCAAAAATTCGAAAAAATTTACTTCAACAGGCGAAAAATTTCATTTTAAATTTCAAATGCTATTGTTTCCTAAAATAATTTTTATTAATTAAGCAATTTTAATATTTTATTGATTTTATTATTATTATCATTAATTTAATTTTATTATAATATAATTTTATTAATTTTATTATTATTATAATTAACAATATTTTCTTTAAAAATATTTATATATTTTTGTTACTTGTTATTAAATGTTTTTTAAACATTATTTTCTTAAAGTAAATCCATCTAAAATTTAATAAATTTAAAATTTGACAACTTTTGTAAAATGTTTAAATAAATTTAATCGTAGATTCATATTTTAATCTGAATATCTTACTGACATAAGCAATATAAAAAGAAGCAACGAATTTAGAGGAAAATGAAGAAAAAAAAGCGTAGCAATTTATACAAAGAAAAAATGAGAATATTTTAGTTTTGAGAACAAAAATAACTACTTAAAATTAATTATATTCCTTCACTGTTAGAAATTGACTCTGAAAAAGGATGAATAACAATTTATTTAATTGTTATTTTATCATATCCAAACAAACCAGTCAAATAACCATAAACAAGATGGTATTCAATCTGTCAAGTGTGAGAAAGACCGTTTATTAACTGCTTTTACCTAATGAAGCCACATAGTTCCTTGCAGTTGTGAGCATATCGCAGCCGTTAACCTGCCAAACTTATTACCTAAAGAACGGGGGTTCGAGTCCCAGCGTTGACACCACAATATTTCCTCCTTCCCTGGAACACATGGAGTATTTCCACCATCTTATATTCTTCGATTGGTGACTCTTGGCTATTGGAATGCAAAACTATCATTAACGCACAGATGGTAGTATCACAACGCTGGTTAACACGAAAGTTCAGTGTTTCTCGTCTACGACGATAGATGGCACCATTAGATATGCTTATTAAGCCCTATTCCTCGGTTCATTTGACAACTGATTCTCAACCACAAAATATCTCTTACGTCCTTTACCTAACGAAAAGTTAAGCTCCAATTTAAAGATAAATGACTTTCTTACGCTTTTGTAACCATGCTAGATGTAAATAGTTAAAAACTGTCCTTTACCGTAAACTTTATGGTTAATTAGTTGGACAGACTGCTACCATTTATTTTACAGCAACTTTAGAATGAAAATTCTAAAAACGTTCAGCAATATTGGTTGATTTATTGCAATTAAATTGCTATCTCAGCAATATGAAGAGCATGCCTTAAATTTACAAATTAGTCATATCAATTTATTTATTTATTTTTTCCAAAATCCTTACAATATCCTCTCCAGACAAATCACAAGACAAACAAAATCCTCTCCAGATCTTACTGCATAAATCAAATAAATTTTGCTTCCATTTATAAAATGTATCGATATGTCTGTCTGCTTCTTAGTTATTCATCCCAGTAATATTTAAGCCTGTGAAATTAGTTAGTATTGGAATTCTGTTTTATAATTTAAACTTGGTATTATTTATATACTCGACATTTCAATACAATTTATCCAGTTAAGGATCCTAAAACCAATTAATATTTTTGTTGTCATTATTTTACAAGTAAAACAATATTTCAAAAACCCTGTTTCATCTTTATGCATTCAATAGGCTATTGGTATTGCATAACAGTAACACTATCTTTGATTGTTGGAGTTATGAAGTTATAAAAATAATTGTTAAAAGATATAGAGTTGGAGTTTCTAAGACAGTTTTGTGGCCCATAAATAGTTTAGTAGAATTCTGATCGTTTTTGTATGTTCAAAGTACACTGTTAGAATTTTCTTTTTAAAATTACGGGAAAATCACCAGCAGCAGTCAGTCCGTCCAATTAACCATAAAGTTTACGGTAACAAACATATTTTTTACTTTTACAGCTTTGTGTGGTTACAACTAGTTACAACTAGTGTGGTTAAAGATACAAATTTACCATGATTACAAAACTATTCAATCTTTTAACCATTTACCACTAACATGGTTTAAACATTGGAGTTAGGCTTTTCGTTAGATACTGGGCATTATAGTTAATGTTGAGCTGTGTTTTATCAAATGAACAGTGAAATATAGTTCAATTAGTTTATCTGGTTCTTTCAACTATTGTCAGAAATGTGAAACACTAGACTTTTTTGCATTTAGCAGCTTTATGGAGATGCCATCTATGTATCGTATTCCACTAGTACAGGGTTACAAATTGGGACACTGCAAGAGCAACTGAGTACAAGGCACTGGAAACTAAAGCTAATGAATGCTGGTGCGACAAAATTCTGGTTGTTTAACCGTATTAGGGGAAATTATTTAAAAAATGAGGTTTTTTTACAGTTTACGATTTGAAAACCATCTTATTTATAGTTATTTGACTGTTTTCTTTGAATATAGTAAAATAATAATAAAAAAAACTATTTAACCATTTTTCCGAGAAATTTCTAACAGTGTGACATTAAAATATTACAGAAAAAAACTTAATAAAATGTTCTTTTTTAAAAAATGATAAATTAAATGTGTTTCGCTCAGTAAATTATTTCATTTTCCTTTCTAGCGTTGTTGTATGCAACGATATTTGGACATGTGACAACCATCATTCAACAAATGACATCGGTAACTGCAAGGTACCATGAAATGTTAAACAATGTGCGAGAGTTTATGAAGCTACACGAAGTCCCAAAAGCCTTAAGTGAAAGAGTTATGGATTATGTGGTATCCACTTGGGCCATGAGCAAAGGAATTGATACCAAAAAGGTGTTATTTTCATATTTTTAATTATAATGATATAATTTTTAAAATCCCACAAGCATATTAAATAATACTTGAAATCTAATGAAGTAATATAATTTTTTGGGAAGTTCCATAAGTTAAAAAACTTAATTATTAAAATAAATTTTTAATTAAGATTTGATAATTTATAATGTAGTTGAGCCTTGTATCTATATATCCAAATGAATTGAAATTAAATAAGTGTTATTTTTATGTTTTTAAACATGATGATATAAGATAAAAATGGAATTCCCACAAAACTAAAGCAAACAAAGCTAAAATTCACGAAAACTAAAACAGAAAACAACGTGTATAAAGCACAGATGAAAATAAATAAATTGGCATACTATAGTTTCAGTTCTATAAACAAGACCTTCCTCGGTGTCTAAATATCAAATGAAGGTAGAGAAGAGACAAACACACAAGTAAAGTAGTTCAATAGGGACAAAGGAGCAAGTTTGGGAAAGAAAATAACAATGAAGAAATAAGAAAAAGGTGTAAGAGGATTCGGTGATTAACCCCAAAGTGTAATAGATAATAGTATGTCAATTTATGTACTTTCATTTGTGCTTTATTTACATTATTTTTGATTTAGTCTGCATAGCACAAAGTAATTCATTTTCCTTTGTTGGACACAAAAACTAAATTATCTATTAAATAAATTTAGTATATTAAACATATGATTATTACTTAAGCTATATTAATCATGCTATTGTCCTGAAGCTGAGCTGCTTCTGGCGTTTGCATATAAATTGTACTAAATAAAACAATTGAAAAATGAATTATTTTATTAAACAAAATGGGGGAAAAATTGAAATAATTATGTCTTTAAACACAGATACTTTTCCAGGTGTTGAGTTATTGCCCGAAAGATATGACTGCTGACATTTGTGTACATCTGAACCGCAAAGTGTTTAACGAGCACCCTGCTTTCCGACTAGCAAGTGATGGTTGCCTACGAGCTTTAGCTATGTACTTCACCATGGACCATAGTGCCCCTGGGGATCTACTTTATCACACTGGAGAGAGCATAGATACTCTCTGCTTTGTGGTTAGTGGATCCCTTGAAGTTATACAAGATGACGAAGTCGTTGCTATCCTTGGTAATTTTATTTCTTTTCATCAGAGAAGCGTTACATTTAATCATTTAAAAGAGACTCTGCCTAAAATCATTTGAAAAGCTACATAATTATTATAATTGAATTAAGTCCAATTGCAGAGCCATCTAAGATACATTTAGGTTTATTAATTAATTGAAAATAAAACGTTACACATGCACTTACAGCATCTTTAATTTTTCAAAGTAGCATTTGAATTATTTTTTAATCTGAAAACAATCATACATATCCCAAAAAGGCAAAGCAATTATGTTTTATTTAAGAAAAAATATTTTTTTACCCCCTGATAAGAATTTACGTTAGATCATAATCGTTTCAGAAAAACGTACAGTTGTACATTACCTGTATTGGCATTTTCTATGAGTATTAACTATCGTGATAATCATTTGGAGCTTATCTTCGTTCTAGAAAGATGTTCGATAAATATCCTTGATCTTAAGATACCAACTTACATCGCACTGAAAAAAATATATAGTCAAAACTAGCAGAATATTGTAAAATTTACAGTATTTCTGACTATAAGGGAACACCAAAAAGCTCAGTAATTGTTTCTGAAGCGCTGTGGTAACGATTTTGGTAAAATTAACAATAGTATATGGTTTTTTAATACATGATAAAATTTTGTAAATTTGATAAAATTTGGTAATTTTGTCACGAGACTTTAGAGAGTTGTTTGTATTTTTTACTTAGTGAGTAGTAATAGAAACAATAATTTTAAAAACCAGAATTTTCGGTTTACCGTTACTATATGAACTGAAATATTGCCAAATGAATGGTTTAAATACGGTATATTTTGATTTTATTAATAGTATGGTAAATTTACCAAAAGATTTTTTCTCCGTGCAATTACGCAAAACCAATTTTTAACATAAAAGGATGATACAAATATCATTTCTCTACATCCAAATTGTAAAATGTAATTTAACTGGTTTTAGTTTATAGGCATTAAAATTTTAGTTGAAACAACGACGGAAAAAGTGTGCAAGCATAAAAAAAAATGGAAAAGTCGAAACTGTGTTTTCGCCACTATATAGAATTGTAATCGGGCAAATGGGGTAATGGGGTATGGCCTACGTATTTTGGTATTTAAAGAGTACAAAAGATTTTAATAAAATAAATAAGATTTTAATAAAATAAGATTTTAATGAAATAAATAGTGATTTCAAGTGAAAATTGGACAATTATCAACATACTGTTAATAAAAAATAAAAAATAAAAATTTATTTGAGTAGAGTTAACTTAAAATTATTATACATAATAAACTTAAAGCTTACACTTACAGAGTATTTTTTTTTCTTATCGTTATTAAATTCACCTTATTTTCCATAGTTGTCATGAAAAAATGTGCTAAGCATATTTCCTAACATTTAAAAACTAAATTATTATCTTATTTAATCCTTTTTCAATAAATAAAAATCATTAATGCAATCTGTATTTTTTTATACCACAACCTTGAATTAAGCGCAGAGTAAAATCTATTTTTAGACATTCCCTCCACATCTGCCTAACACATTAGCATAGAATTCGATAACCATTATATGGTTACTAATATTTTGAATTTATTAAAATTCGTTATTATTTTTCACACTTTTTTTTCCGCCAACACATATAAATGTGTAAGGCTAAGACAAAAAGTCTTGGCAATAAATTAAATCAATTAATAGCCAATACATGGATTCCTTAACTTTCTAAGGCGAAAACTATTCTAACGTATAAATGACACTCGCTCTTTTTATTTCTGGGTAAACGGAGATGTCCTGCGGGTCTTAGCTTTGCAGCCACACCCTCCGGGTCATTTTTCAAATTTTTTTTATATTTAATAATTCATATGTACGTAGAAAAAAAGATTTCTCTTTACTTTGGAGTTGCATATCTTTCAAAAATAAAACTTTTTTTTTATTATTTATCATAACTTGATTTTTCCTTTAGCAGTTTATGATGTTAAATATATAATTGATAGTCTGTATCACATTGGAATAAATTACTGAATAATTGAAATATCTCATCAATATCTTCTTCAACTAATATATCATATCATCAACTTCTTCAACAAACCAAAAGTTTACACCTTCAACAAACTAATATATCAGAATATCATCAACTTCTTCAACAAGCCAAAAGTTTCCACCATAATACTATTTTTTTTATTTATCCAAACGTACAAAATGGTAACGATATGCACATTGTAGTTTTTTTAAATTATAATATGCTTTTTAAAAGAAATTTTTTTCTTATAAATTGCACCAGGACTTGGAACTTAATTGTTTGTTATTGTTATAAATTTTAAAGATTTTACTTATTGAAGAGGTTTCATTAAATTCATAAAACCTTAGAGTGTTCCCTGTTAGCAATTAATTCAATAAAATTTCAACTACATTACAGGTAAAGGAGACGTATTTGGAGACTCATTTTGGAAAGAGCCTTCCATTGGTCAATCATGCGCAAACGTCAGAGCTCTCACTTACTGTGATCTTCATGCTATCAAGCGAGACAGACTATTAGAAGTGCTTAATTTTTATCATGCCTTTGCAAATTCATTTTCAAGAAACCTAGTGTTAACGTATAACCTACGACACAGGGTAAGCTAAGTTAAATTCTCACTTTAAAGTGTTGAAAATACTTCGTACTTTCTATTTAGTTATTAGTTTAGCTTTTCATCAACATAAAAATGTAATTGTTAGTTTCTTTACTCGATTATCTTCTTTTTTGTTATTTTTGTAAATATTTCATAAATAATTTATTACTATGAAATATTTACAGAATGTACTTTAAGTGTCTGCGTTAATTTTCGAAACGCGTTAAATTTTTTAAACGCAGATACTAAGAGAATTGAAATTTTAAAGTGGCACGATATTATTACACAAAACTAATGAACTCGGTAGCGGAAACCCTCCAGCATGGCAGTGGGTGCTGCAGATTTTAACAACACTGTAAAAAATTTTATGCTCACATATCACGAAACTTGCTTCGTTTTTGACGAAGCCACTTCCTGGTATATGCTCCAAGCGAACATTTCATTAAAGTCATGGAATAACTATCGTCACTTCTTAACGAAAAAGAATTTCCTAAATAATGTTTCGTCATTCTATTTTTCAAAAAAAAAAAAAGAAGGAAAAAAAAAAACGTCGTAGGGTTTAATGTATCAAACTTTTCACTTAATGTATCACTTTATCGTCGGCACCATATAGCAGGGTCATTGTCACCCTAATAAGATGAGAAAGACAGAGTGATAAATCACACCTATGTCTGAAGCAAGATTCAAATCCGGGATCTTCCTAGTACTAAAAGGCCCACGTCTTGCCC
This sequence comes from Parasteatoda lunata, assembly GCA_949128135.1. Taxonomy (NCBI): domain Eukaryota; kingdom Metazoa; phylum Arthropoda; class Arachnida; order Araneae; family Theridiidae; genus Parasteatoda; species Parasteatoda lunata. The sequence continues at coordinate 57,766,253 of OX421980.1, read as the reverse complement.
ACCGTAATAAAAAAAAGTTGGCTTATTTTGTTTCCTTATTTTCAATCGTCTGGCCTTCATCTTAGATTCGTCATTCTAGTTAGCAATCTCCCCCAATGTACTACGTTTCAAGTTGAGAAAACATATTCGTCTTATATTTGAGAGTTCCCGTTTCGTCACAAATCACGTGATTTCGTGACTATATAATTCTCAAAATTAATGAAATATAGCTCACCACCCACATCATTCCTGTTCGAGATCTCGTAGAGTGCGGTTGTTTTATAGCCAAGCTCTAGCTTCAATGTCTAACCTGAGAATCCATCGCGGAGGGAAGGTTTTCCAACCCTGCCGCAAGCCAACTTTCGACTCCCCAGCTATCAAGGAAGAAGCGTGGAGGAAAGCGTTTCAGACCTACGGACATATATCTGATAAGATACTTGACAAATCTATTGCATTGGAGAGAAGTATTCAAGCAAAGTACCCTTATGATGAAAATGCACATTACTGGGAAAGGGCCCACACCATGGATGCACACCTTGCAATTAAAGAAAAAAGGAATGCACAGGCCACCAAAGAGACGCCTGTCTCCGATGATCCACCCGAGCAGCCGACCCAGCAGCCAGTTAAGCCTACCCCTCCTGTGCCTGAAACTACAACTCCAGTGATAGAGCAGATAGCTGAACCGATGGAAGAGGCGCAAGCCTCAGAAGTCGTAACTAAGCTAAATGCTGACACCAACAGACCTGAGAAGAAGAGAAAGAAAAAGAAGAAGAAAAAGGCCTCTTCTCCTGCTTCCTCTACGACTCCAGTGCCTTCACCTACACCAGAGGATAAGAACTTCAGTGATGCCCCACCGCCTCCCAATACTGATTCATTGGCCACTATTGAAAGAAACTACAAAGCTCTTATCCGAGGACTTCCTTCAGATTTCAACCCTGATTTTATTTCTCTAGAAATAGAGAAATTGGACTTAATAATTGTGAAGATCATCCAGTTCAAGAAGAAGGTGGGCGGAGCCATTAGGCCCCTCCCACTTTTCCTTGCCGTCATCAAAGAGACGACCAATCACCATCGAGTACTCTCCCTCAGCAAAATCCAGCAGTTCCCGGTCAACGTGGAACGTTTCCGCGGCGGTCGTCGACCGCTGCAATGCTACAGATGCCAGGGCTTCGGTCATGGTCAACGAAATTGCACTGCTCCTCCTCGATGCCTTAAGTGTGCGGATGGTCACCGCTCCTTCGAGTGTCAGAAGGGCAGAGAGACTCCACCAAAGTGCTGCAACTGCGGCAAATCACATACTGCTAACTTCTCTGGGTGCGAGGCCCGCCCCAGCAGAAAAACTCCCACCCATCGTAATAGTGCTACTACTACGAAATCATCTGCTCATAGACTTGTATCCATAGTGAAAGAACTTCAGGAACTCTTACAGAATGAAGAAGTGGTTTCCCTTCTTCAAACCATCCTACAGGGAAAGGCCCCTGCTCCCTGATGATTCCACGATCCACTCAAGACCCCACCACACTCAACTTGTGAACTTTTCTCTCCCAAATGCTACTTAACATCTTTCCAACCATCTCCCGGAGATATGCTCCGAACTTTTAAACCTACCCACTCAGATGAATGAGTTAGGGCCCCTTCGGGGCCGACACTTAGATAAATATTTCACATAGCATAGCAAATATAGCTCAAGGATTGCTGAATAGTCAAAAGTGAGAGTTTTGTTTCTGAGAGTGAATATCTGCAGATCATTTTTCATCGCAGAATATCAACAAAAAAAAAGGGAAGAAAAACTGCTGACACTCTCTAAAACATCTCATAGTTTGTTTCTAATTGCAAAACTTTGTTGAGAGACCTTTGTTATTATATATATATATATATATATATATATATATATATATATATATATATATATATATATATATATGCAGATCTCTAAAACCTTTAACTTTTGATAATAAAAAATAATAGTCACGCTATTTTTAGACCTCGAGAATTGTTTGAAAATGTATAAAGTATCAGAAAATAATCGTGAACATCAAAACTTTTGATGCCCTTATTATGTTAAATTCAATTAATTAATCCTGAGATTACGGTTTGACAGGGTTACGGTCTGGACAACCTAGAGAATAGATCGAATTCGATTAATGATTCCTGAGATTCGTTCATATATATATATATATTAAGTTAAATTTAAGTATTTTTGGTCAAGTTTATTTGGTTTAACCGAATGTCGGTTAACCGAGCTATATGCCGGCCTACATAGGAAATAGTTTATAAATTTTGTCTCAGAGTTAACCGCATTTCGTGCCCGTGAATTAAATAGTGTTTGTGAAGTATATGATTGAATTCAAGAGTTATGCTTGCCATAAATTCTCAAGACCTGATTACTGCTGATGATAGCCTGGGACAAAATTTGACAACGTGGGACAAAATATTTTTTAAGTTAATAGCACTGGCATACTATTTTATTTTTTTGAAAAATAAAATTGAAATTGAAACGCCTCTTATGCTTAAAGTATTTTTTAAAAAAATATTTTAAATCCTATTTATCTGGACATACCTAAACACTTAATAAATCGATGCCTTGTTGAGTTCGAGTTTTGAGTGTATAGTCCAACTTTCAAACCCAATTTCTCACCATTTCCCATTAAAAAATATATGTTGAATTCATCATGCACTGGTTTTATTATACACTCCACTCCTATATTTTGTTATACACTCGTTTGCAATCTTCTCAATCATTTTAATTAAATGTCAATAGTTTAATTGATTATAAATGATCCATTTAGGTTTTTCATGATCTATCTCCATGCGTCGTAAATAAATGATACTTTAATTCGAAAATACATTATCGAATTTAATTAATCAGATTATTGAATAAGAAATTCTCTTGTCTTTTGGGTAGAGTTTGAAGCTGAAAGGATTTGGAGATAATTTATTTATTCTAAAATCCATTACGGGAGGCAAATGTTTAAGCAATTTAATTTGGTTTTACCTATTACGCTTTAAACGCGATATGCCATTAGCATTTTGGAACAACAAATATTTTTATGCAACGCTGCTCAATTAAAATTTAGAAATTTCTGGTGTAAGTAAATAAAAAAAAAAATTTCACCTATAAATTTAACTTTTGTAAACAGTGATAATATTTGTAAAAAAAAAAATGTTTGATGATATTTTTTCCTTAGTTGATTTTCCGGAAGGTTTCTGATGTAAAAAGGGAACGAGAGTTGTCCGAAAGGAGAAAAGCGGATCCCATCCCGGATATTTCCCAAGACCATCTTGTGAGAAAACTGTTTTCCAAGTTCCGAAAAAATGGAGGAGGAGGAGATGCTGGGAAATCCAGCAGTTCTAACCAAATTGCTGCATTGCCTGATGTTGAAAGAGGAGATCTTCTAACTCCTCCACAGAGGGATACAACCCGTTCTCCCGTAAGACATTTTATTTTCCTCTTATGTACAGTGACCAAAAACTTAACACCTTAATTACTTTTGAACCTTCATAACTTTTTATCAAACAAATAATCTCATGAAGGTGAAGTGGTAAGATATTACCCGTCTATTTGCTTCAAAATCTATAAATAGCTAATAACAGTCGGCATGCTTAAAGGACTTCAAAAATATACGCTACGAACACAATAGATATGTCCGTCATCAAGAATTCGAGAAATCATCAATTGCTGCACATTGTTGGAATTTTGGGCATAAATTCAATTTCGTCAATGCCAAAATTATTTCCACCCCAGTCACATCAGCTCATTTTGATGCCCTGGAATTTTGTTTTATTCGAGTGAATGCTGATTCTTTTGTTAACGACATTAATTCCTCACCACCGCTCCATAGCGCGTGGAAATGCATTTTGCTGTGATTTTCCCTTCTCTGCCACGGTGGTTTTTGGTGTTATGTTTTTCATATTTTGCTCTTTCGGCTACTGTGATGGTTTTTCTAGTTTTGTTTCAAATCTTTATTTTTCCATTTTTCGTTGGCAATTTTGGGTTTTGTATTTTATTGCTTCACATTCACGTCTGCGTGTCTTGAAAGTGGGTGTCTGTTTTAGAAGAACTTGAATTTGATGGTTGACATTATCTTGTTGTTTGATATTTATATATTTCTGAAGCGAATGAAGTTTTTAATCAGGTAATATTTTTTTATCAGGTGTTTTACGTACTCAGTCTTAATGGTTTGGGGACCTAGCTTTAAATCCGCTAATTGATCAGAACAGAAGTTTTTTTTTAAGTTACAAAATCAGTTATGAAAACATATTTTGTGTAAATAAAGAAAAAAAAATTTTAAAAAATTCTTTTTTATGAATTTTGATTTTTGACCCTTAAAAGTCATGACATACTGAAATATGCATAACATATTTCCTATCATTTAAAAAATACTTTTTCAATAAATAAAAATCATTAATACAAATCTAAAATCTTTTAATACCACAACCTTAAATTGAGTGCAGAATTAAATCTATTTTTTAGAGATTCCCACTACTTCTGCCTAACACATTAGTATAGACTTCTAAAAACAATGTTTTGCTAATGTTTTGATTTCATTAAAATTCGTAATGATTTTCTCCCTCTTTTTTTCCGCCAACACATTTGAATACGTAAGGCTAAGAAAAAGAGCCCTGGCATTAAATTTAATTACTTAATAGCCAATACATGGATTCCTTAACTTTCCTTGGCAAAAATTATTTCAATGCACGCACTACGCTTGCATTTTTGATTTCTTGATGGACGGAGGTGCCTTGTGGGGCTTGGCCCTACATCTTCCCCAACCGTGCCATTTTATAAATTTATTCATTAATATGTATGAATCATTTTTTTTTACTTCGGAGCTCCATATAATTACACATAAATTTCAAAAATAAAACATTTTTATTTATTATAATCTGATTCTTTATTCCGCAAATTTATGATTTTTGTTAAATAATTGCTTGCCTACATCAGACTAGAATAACATATGGACGACTACACCAATCAACAACCTCTTCAACTTAAGGAATCGAAACTAACTTGAACTGATTAACATTTTCAACTTATGGTATACACTAATCAAACCTCCTCAACAAAATATAAATTTCATCTGGCAATCAAAATTAATTTTCCTGGACAAGCCACAATCTCGAAAATAGGGTTCCTATAATTTAAGCAGGAAAGTGATAGGACGTTTGGATGTTAATTTTACCTTTTGCATATTTTGCCATCTTAAGGAAGTCAACTTTTAAATTTTTACTTCTCAAACACTATTCAACTGTTTTCTTTCTAATTTCGGATATTATCTTTTTAAATTACGTTGAATAAATTACTGTAACTATTTGTATACCTACTATTCAAACTGTTTTTGACCATTAGTAAATTTAATAATAAAAAATAGTAAATAATTATAAGAAATGACAATTTTTTACATGGAATTATCTTTGGATTAATGCGCCTTATGACTATGAGCAAAATTCTTTTTTCGCTAAAAATTTTTTTCAGCTTAAGAAGTTTCTAAAATATTGCGAATACGCAAAAAGTGAAACTATCATTAAGAAATCCAAACGTTCAACTACACTCTATTCTAAACTAAGCTAAACTCAGTGGCGCGACAGCCCATAGAGGGTCAAGGCCTACTGTGCCCATTTCAGTTTTCTAGTTTTCTTGACCTTGGGCTCTGGGGTGCAGGAGCAGACATTCTGGTTAGGTGGTCAGCCGAACGCGAAACCCCCAGTGTTTAGTTCCCAAGCATGCTTGATACTCATTTATCGACCCACTGAAGGGATGAAAGGCTGATTCAATAAATTATTCATGCCATTATTTTCCTGCACAAAAAAAGTAACATGAAACTTTAAGTTCAAAACAAGGGTGCAAAATCTATAGCCAGTGGGCCAAAAATGGTCTACAAAGTCTTTTTGCCTGTCTAAGATAGGTACTCTGACCGCCACTAAGTCTGCGGTAGTCTGGTGCTATGGAAACAAGAAGAGGACATTTTAGGGAGGGTAGCTTCGATGAAGAGGTCTCCTTTTCTCTCGCCGAAACCAGTCCTAAAGAGGGACCCCGCATCCCTACTTGAAATAATCATACCTCGTTACCATAGTCACCGCCACAGCTCCAGACGAATGTCTGGCAGAGTACCTATCTTAGACAAACAGTAACTGGGCCTTGAACCATCTAATAGATAGATCAATAAAAATATAAAACAGAAAGAAAAAATAGAAGAAATCTTTTTAGTCATGCTCTATAATAGAAAGTTACCCAGCTGGCTTTTCTTAAAATATCAGAATGTGACTTCATTATGAATGTTCAATTTTTGGATTGCAATGAAACGTAGATAATTTAATTAGTAAAGAAAAGAAAACAGAAAAAATTCCATAAGTTTATAAGATGAATAAAACAAAATTTTGATTTCACTATTTAATACTGTATTATTAACAAATTTTGCTGAGTCAACCATGCCCGGCCCGAGGATCGAACCCAGGTCCTGTGGCACGGAAGCGCGAAGCCGCCGAGCCTCGTCTAAATTATTTGGACAATATTTTCCATATTGTGGCTAACCCTATACTTTGTGTCACAAATTAAAATACGTCGAAAAAAATTGCTTATTCAGAAAAAGTAAGTTTTTGAGTTTGGTTTTATAATTTAAAATATTGACTGCACTAATTAATTAGCATATTTAAGCTTAGCTTCAAGAACCATTAAGTCCTAATACGTGAAAATCAGAAGATCAAATAAAAATCTATAGAAATTTTCCCATTTTTTGCACACTGTACATTGCCTATTAGATCTGTACGTGTTATTGCTTGTTTAATTTACCAAAAAAAACATCTTTCTTAACAAATAACATAAATATTTAATTTCAATACAAAATGCTTATGTAATGAGATCCTGATATTTTTATTCCTGATATGATTTTTCCTGATATGATTATTCCTGATATGATTATTTCCTGATATGAGATCCTGATATGATTATTTTTTTCAAAATCAGATAAGGATCTCATAAATTTTCAAATGCTGACTGCATTATTTAATTAACATATTTAAGCATATCCTTAGTATTACTTAAGTATATTTAAGGATATTATAGCATTATTAGCATATCCATGAACCATTAAGATTGAGTCCTGGTACGTAAAAATCAGCTGATTATATAAAAGTCTATCTAAATGTTCTTTTATTGTGCAATATACATTGCCTATTAGATCTGTTCTTGTTATTGCTTTTTTTTACTTACGCTAATAAATATCTTATTAAATAACCTAAATATTTAATTTCAATAAAAATTGGTTTTTGCAATGAGATCCTGATCTGAACTTTCTTTTTTTTAAAACCACTATAAAGAATATTAAAACATTATTTATAAACTGTAAAGTCAATTAAAAATCTACCACTTGCGAGTTTCTTTTTTGTTATAGAGTCGAAATAAAAAGGCATTTTTAAAGCTTTGAAATATTCAGCAGAACAGAAATTTAAAGAATGAATGCTGTAATAAAACTTTTCCCAATTCACAGGATAAAAATAATGTATAAATTTCATTACATATCTGAAATGGTTTCCGTTTTCCATTTACTTAAACTCAACAATAGAACAATGTAAGGTTGATTTTTAAAACCAAACCCTGTGCCAAGTTTCAAAAAAAATGTAATATCGTTAAAACAATTATTAAAGAAGGCGAGAATATAAATATTGTAATGAAACAAAATCATAAAAAAGATCAGCTGCTAATTCATGAAAATACCTTTAAAGATTTAAGAATCTACATCAAAAATGAAGGAGGCCACTTTAAAACAAAGTGAAAATATATTTTTTAAAAGTTTCTATTAATGATATTTGTTGTCATTTCCCGGAAATTTTTAATGTCATTAAAATTATAAGCAGATGAATATGTTGTCCTAATTTTATCACACCCTATATCAATTTCGAATGAATCATGTTACTTTTTAGATTGCAAATTATTTTGTAGCAATAGGTTTTAAGCTAGTCAAAATTTGAAACCATATTTACTTTGAAGGCAATTTTAACATACTTCTATTTCTTAATAGAAATACTCTTATGAGAATAAATTAACGATGACACGGATTTTCTAATATAATGTTGAGCAAAATTAAGGGTTCTTAATTAACACAAATAATACCACAACACTCCCTAGACTTAAGAGCATGGAAAAAGTTAACAAAACTATCCAAAGTAAGAAATTCTGTTGATAAAAATGAACTTTATTTAAAGCTTTATCTCATGCACTATTGGACAGAGGACGTAAATCTCCATGCGTCGAAAATATGGTATTCTTGACTAGCAACAAGAATACAAAATTTTAAAAACGAATATCATCATCCCTGAATGTTATGTAAAATTTACACAGTCTTTCCATGTCCTTAGTACAAGGCTGTCAAGGAACTGTTGAGACAAAGTTGCCCATTCCTGTTGAATCTTCAATCCCTGTTCTATATTATTAGTGGCGACTGTTAATATTCTGCCAAGCTTCTCCCTAGATTGTATCACACGTGTTCAGTTAAAATTAAATCCGGGGACTGTGATGCCATAATGGGCATTACATATATTCTAGCTTTTAAAATTTCTTTTAATTTTATAAATTTAATATTTTCTAATCATTCTCAATCTAATTTTATAAAATTAGAATCAATTTCATAAAAAGCAAATTATAAATCAATTTTATAAAAAGCAAATATAAATATTTTATTCCCTTCTATTTGTTCTTTTCCTGTCGTATACCCCTTGATAAAAGATTCAGAATTCGAGAAACGAAATACATTAATTTAATGGTCCACTTTGACGCGATGCTTCATCATTAATTTAATTCAATTATTTTATAATTTTTTTATCTCATCATTAATGAGTATTAATGTAACAAATGCTTCCTAAATGTTTTTGCAGTAAGTGTTAAAATTTTTATGACATAAAATTTATATTTTTTTAATATAGGTTCCTGAAGAAATGAATAGAGACGAACAAATTAGTTCTGAAACATGGAATTATAATCCTTCCCTTCTCCGCTCAAATAACATTAATTCCAAACATGAAGCCACCTTTTTTCGTAAGTCAGCGAATCTTACCGTTGAAAAACAACCAGATACATTTCGAGAAAAAGAAGAACAGGATTTTAGTGAATCCACACAGCAAAGGACTGAAAAAAGTACTGACACAGCAGTAAAAGGTGATGAAAGTATAGATTCTCAGGCTGAAGTTCAGCCTCGTGGGGCGACAGACTCTGCTCCTAAAGACAGTAAACCATCCACTAAAGATGGGGTAACACCATCTAAAGGTGGCGTGAGTTCAAATGAGTATCAACAGATCGTATCCAGCCTTATGGACATGCGAGTAGATTTGAAACTCGAAATACAAAGGTTGAATCTAAAAGTTTCTAGAATAGATGAACATCTTGTGGAGCTTGTTAAAAAGATGCCAAGGTTACCAACAGCTGAGGAAGCTGATAGAACTGCTGACGGTTCTCACCGTCGAGGGGGTGATCATTCCAAACATACTTGTAGCAAAGGAGGGAAAAGAGACTCTCATTCAGGACCTACAAAAAAGAAAGGTCCAAAATCTAAGAACTGGACATCTTCACCTCTTGTGCCATCTTTTAATGAACCAGCTGTTAGAGCCATGCTAGAAAATGAAATTGAAGAGCTCCAACGCGAATCGCTTCCAAACGAAACACAATGAATAGCACAATTTAACAGACAAGTGGCCTTTCTTGTCTCATCAGAATCATTATTTACTTTCATTTTAGTCGATTCGGTTTCTTCAGCCTTAACTTAGATAAAGTTAGAGAGGCTGTCTTGCTCAGACGGACAAAATATTATCCCATGACAAAATTTTATTCATTTGTTATATCTTTCAATTTATAACGCATGACAGCAGCTAGATAAAGAAAATCACAATTTCCAATTTTCGGTGCTATGTCACTTATCACATCAATGTTATATTTGAGTCTTTTCCTTATTATGTCAATATTTTAATCCTTGGGGTGATGTATAGTTAAATATTGTACATAAAATATATTTCTACAAATCATATCTGTAAAGTATAAATTAAATCTATAGATCAGATGCTATCAGGATCTGTTTGGTGGAGAAGTTATCCTATATTTAAGAATTGCTGATTTATATTGTGCTCATTAATTTGCTCAATATTGTTACCTTCCATTGTTATTATTTTGATAGTAAGTACCTAAGAATGTGTTAATCTTCCAAGATTGTTGGTGATATTTATTGTTAACAATAACAACTTCCAAAAAAATTCTCATGCAGATAATAAATCTCTTCCAATTTAGATAATAAAATTACGTTAAATTGAGTCATATAACTTCCAAGTATATCTTAACAAAATTTAATTACGTATGTTTGTACTGTCTAATTCACCCATTGTAATTCTTCATCTGAAATGGTAATTGAATTATTGTAACTAAAAGAAAGTTTTCCGCTAGACAATAAATCTCATCCAACTCAGACAATAAAATTCCGTTAAACTAAGTTAAAAGTCAAATGACTTCCAAGTAAATCTTACAAAAATTTAAAAATTATGTATGTCTGTATTGTCTAATTCCCCCATTGTGACTTCCTGGAAATTGATAATTGAATTATTGTTAACAGTAACAACTTCTGAAAGAAATTCTCAAGCAGATAATAAATCTCTTTCAATTGAAATAATAGAATTCCGTTAAACTGATTTATAAGTCATATAACTTCCAACTATACTTTAACAAAAACTTGAAAAATATGTTTGTTTGTACTGTCTGATTCACCCAATGTTATGTCACATAAAATGGTAATTTAATTGATAGTTGGCGTAATTGTGTTGTCTTAACTTGCAGTCGTGATTTGTTTGGGGATAAATAATTTAAAGTAATATTCGAGGAACGATACTGATAGCTCTTGTATTGTGAAAAAAATCGGAGTAAGCTACGTTATTGTTATCATACAATCAATCTGTGTCTTATAAATTATTTTAGTATTTTTTGTCCAATTTTTACTGTGAAAGTTTTATTACATGTTTTATTTAACTATCAAAATTTAAGAAATAAGTAGAATATAAAATTTTATTTATGATATCAATTAATGGTTTTAGAACTCTTTATAAAGATATCAATAACAATTTCTACCCTCGTATTAAATATTAAATGTTTTTTAGGAAATATATATGTATCACTAACTAAGAGTGTCTGTTATTTGAATATTTTTCCCCTGAGAAATATTTTTTTTTTTAATTTTTGAAATAAGTTTTTTGATTAAGTGAAACCGAAAACTTTCAAGTTTCTTAAGTCAATTTATTTCATATTTTCAAAAACTTTGTTAAAATTGAGCTAATCGGTATGACTGCTGTCAGATATTGTTTTTCTTATTTACTGTCATTCATTGATTTCAGTAAACTAAAGAAGTTTTATTGTTTTATCATTTGATAAAAAGAATTTGGCAGTACTTATTTATTTATTAATTTGGCAGTTATTTTATTTATCTATAAAGTATTCATATTACAAACGAACCACCAAAATGTCTATGAAATATTTGTTTCTAAGTCCTCTTGGGGAAACTTTGCCAATGGATGTTTAATTTTGACCAACCACCAGAAAGGAAATATATACATATATTTATCAAACACAAAAGGCTATTCCTTGACAAATTATTCCCTAGAAACTGTTTCATTTTCATATTGCGCAATATCTATATACTAAACTGTAAAGTTGGATAATAACAAGTTTAAGTTTTCAAACATTTTTAAAAGTATCAAAATTTGAAAATGATTAAACATAATATATTAATCATTATGAAGCTGAATAATTTTCTTAGCCGTGTGTTGAATATTATGTTTTTATGACTTAAATTGAAATACATTTCGGCTCAAATTGGAAAAAGCTAACACAGTAAGAATGCAAACAAAAAACAATCCTTAGCTGCTGATACAACTATAATTGACTATTCATTTATTATTAAAAATATGAAATGTTTTTTCATTTAATCTTTAAATTTCTTATAAAGCTTTATTTTCATTAAAAACTCAAAAATGAAATATAAATGTAAATCTAATAAATGCAAATCTAATAAATGCAAATATAAATGTAAATCTACTGGCTTTTGAAAATTTGTACGTAATATTACTATTTGCGATTTAAGTAGGCGAAATCTTGGATATTGTAATGATGCTTTTTAAATTAATAATATCAATGCAGTAGGATAACTTTTTCATGGTTTAGGGCTGCCAAATATTAAATATCTTGCTTCAAAACATATCTTTGCAAAACATACTGGAATACTTTTGATAATCATTTTGTATTATTTTAAACTCATAAAAGTACTTGAGATGTTACTTTTCTTTATATAAAAAGTTATGAAAAATATGTATCATAATTAAATTTAAATTAGTGTGTACAGAAATATTTTTGTTAATGAATTAGGATTCTCTAACAAGTACTTTAAAATGATGTAGATTCATGTATAATTTGATAAGTGTCATTAATGCAATATATTGAAACTAATTTACTATTTTTAACATGGCTTAAAATATTACGCATTACATCATTTTACAAAAGAAGAAAACATTTTGAATATGTTTCTTTAAAAATTCCTTCTCAATATATATAGATAAGTTTAGATCATTATGTATATAATTAAATATTTTTTCATTAGACTAGAAACATAACTCAATAGACAACTTAAACATTTTTAGTGTTTCTTAAACAATATTGAAATAAGTGGTAAATGAAATTGCAAGCTTGAAAACATGAATTGTTTTCAAACAAATAATAAAATCAAAAACAAATTTGCTGATTTTCAGGATTGATCGAAAATAGACAAAGCGTTATTTAATTATTTGTTTATGGTAAATATTAAAAATAAACAATTACTGAAATGCATTATTATGTTATGAAAAGAAACCTTTGTTCTTTTTTGATCAAAAGTAATAGTCTACTTTTCTTTCACAGTTAATAAGTAAACATTTTCGTATAAGTTTCAGTTTTAGTCTTATTGTTTTTTGTTTTTTTTTTTGAAGAAAAGCTTTTCGATGATAAATTTAAAATTTAATTTAATATGATTACTTTTTGAGTAAAATTGTTTACTTATTTTCAATAACGTTTAACACCCAGAATGTGCTAACACCCAAAATATAACTAATAACACTCTGAAAGAGAAAATTACTATGAAAAGACTGATCAGACACGTTTTAATTTAAATGATTGCCACAGTATTGCATTTATATACCTTCTTTTTGAAAGTATGTATTTGTTATGATCATTGTAAAATATTTATGAAATATTTTTAATGCATTCCCTCATTTTTTTTATTAGAAATTGCAACTTTTTTTAATAGATTTAAACTCCCTAGAGAGATCAATGGAGTTTCTTTTTAGTTTCATTATTTCATGCAAGCTGTTGAAATTTCTATAAATGATCTCCAAAGTAACGGTTAAATTTTAGCTTTCTTTCCTAAATAATCCTAACAGTTTCACTTATTCGAACTACCTTCATGAAAAATGAGAATGACCTTACTAGTACATTATTATTGCCTTCCTGCAACTATTGTTAATCATTCAGTGAAACGAAAATACTGCAATTTTAAATTACCATTCAAATGACATATTTATTAGAAAATTTAATATAAGTGAAACCATTTCCTTGTAAGAGAAAAAAAAATGTATGTAAAAAGCGCCTTCATTTAGCTTTCTTTAATAATTTTAACTGCGTTTAATGCGACATTTAAAAACTTTTTTATACAAAAAATACTCATTTTTCTTATGGATAACACAAGTTTCAAAGCAAATCGAGAATTCATTTGGTAGAAATGTTAATTTCGTTATACTCTTTTACATATCTACTGAACAATTTTTGACTTAGCTTCAAAATAGACATAAGATTTTGTTGACGGGTTTGTTCTATATTAAATCGCAACTATATGTTCGGTGGCAGACGGATCCTGGATTATAGTCTCATAAACGTCAAATTACAAGTGAGGGTTGCTAGTGGTTTCACATATGTTGCTGAAACTGCTTTCTTTCAAAAAATTTATCATATCGAAACATCAATTGTGTCCCTTTACTGGATTCAGAAGTGCTCTTGTCTTCTGAGTTTGAATCAAACTTGCAAGGTTCGTGGTGTGAACACTTAAGGTGTATAGGTATAGGCAATAAGATAAACATTTAAATATTTTAAATTTAGTTGTAAGTAGATTATAAATTTAAAAGATCTATTTAACTTTAAAAAGCAGTTAAAAGGAAATTTTAATATATTATTCTATGACTTCATAGAATTTTAAAATCTGACTTATTTTACCAACCCATTCTGTAAACATTCGGGTTTAAAATTTAAAAACCCTAAAATTCAGAATTTCGAAGTTCAATATCCGAAAAACTACCCAGATATTTTTAGTGGATATAATTGAATTGATATTTTGACTATTTTACTTTAATACTTTAAAAAATCGTAGCATTTATTATGCAACAGCAAATTCTTTTATTTACAAAATGTTTCAATTGATAGCAAAATTTTTCTTTATTAGTAAAGTTACCTTACACAACAAAAATCTGAAAATGAGTTGTTTACGGGTGCTTTACGAGATATGAGTGTTTTACGAGTTAAGTAGGAGTGATTGTTATGTACAAGTTATTTAATTGTATTTGTATTGTTCCTCAAGAATGAATTGTATTGTTCCTCAAAAATGAATTGTATCGTTCATCAAGAATGAATTGTATTGTTTATCAAGAATGAATCGTTCCATCATTCAAATACCAACCAATGGCTCAAAAGTCAAGTGATTTCAGCTTAAAACTTGAGCTTCTTTTAAACCAGAAGCTGAAGTTTTAGCTCCTTCCCACTGAAGTTTCTTCCTGACATATAATTATGTATTATACACTCCTTCAGAACTTTTAACTTAAAATGAAATCCATCATCTGCAAATTTCATCTAGCTGCACTTTTTGTTTTAAAAGGTTGTTTATGATTTGAAATATATGATTGTTAATAGTTTGAATTTTACTTATACAAATTTGTGAAAACAATCAAATGCGTCACTATGCAATTTACTAATTCAATTGTACTACTTTAATTATTTATATTTAATTTACAATTACTTGGTCAGATTTTCAAATTTTTATAATTTATTTGATTGTTATAACAAATGTGATCTTTAATTTATTGTAATTAATGTATTGTGACTAATATTTTAATCATTTGTTATAATTGTGATCAGTAATTGGTAATTGCCTACTTAATTATTTCAGTTATTGTCATTATTTTTTAGTTCATTTTACTATTATTTGGTTGAACACTGTTCCTTAAAAATAGTTAAATACCTTGACAATGTGTTCACAACTGCGGTGTAATCGAAATGCGCTTGTCATATGCGTACTGTAGTGTGCGTTGTTTCATCGTGGCCTTTCAATATATATTTCATGTACACTAATATGTTTGTATATATTTCAGTGTATATAGAGAAAGTTCTTTACAATCATTCTCTTTGAAGACTTTTGCTTGAATGTACAGCCAGAAACAATCTCTTTCTTGTGCATTCATTTACATTATCGTTTGATTACTCTTGATCGGAACCTCAACTTAAGAGGTTTTCAATGTATCTCCTCAAGACACCTCTCAAAATACAACCTAACTAATCTTTAAGAGACACAAAATTCAAATTAAACCTTCAAAGTGTTTCAATACTTAATTCTAATCACAGCAACGAATTCGGAGTAAAATAGATATATTAAATTTATGTGAAATGTCCCATTAAAATTTAAAAATAACATTCAGTTATCTGTAAAAAAACATTTACTGCCAAAATCAAATATCTAATTTTTTTTTTTGCTTTTAGAAATACGCTGTAAAAAATTCCGGATCAAATTACAATAAAATCCATTTTAACCGGAACATGTTACGGAACAAAATATCTGATATACCGTAATTTTTACAGTTATAATTACCGTAAAAGCACTGTATCACTCTAATTAAATAAATATTGCTGTAAAAATTACGGAATAATATTTTATTTTAAAAGTAGATTTTAAGGTAAAATGGATTTTACGGATGATGCACCCAAAGTGCCGGTATTTCATTCCATAATTATATCTGGAATTTTTACAGTGTATGCCTAAAATTAAAAAACACTAATAAGAAGTTATAAGAAATGTTCTTGTCTCTTTCTGAGTAAACCAGCTTAAATAAAAAAAGAATTTATCTGTTTTAATATTACTCAGTAAATATTCAAATGAGAATAAAATTCCGATCGATTAATTTTAGTTGCGTATGGTTACTTATTAGAATAGGTTATTTGACAATATGAAGCATCATTTACTCTTTTTTCGAATTAACAAACTTCCCACTAGGTACTTTTATCAAACATTTTCTTCACACTGTAAAAATGGATGATCAAATTTGACGAAACTTTCTTCGTTTTTGACGAAACTGTTTCTTGGTATATGCTTCACGCAAATATTTCTTCAAAGTTACGAAATAACTGTCGTCACTTCTTCGAGGAAATAAATTTCGTCAAAATTAAAGAAATATTTTGTCATACCATTTTTTTTAATAAATAAATAAATAAAAAAAATCGTTGCGTCTAATAACCAATTTATCGTGGGCACCATAAAGGTAATTAATGTCACCTTAACAACTTAAGAAAGACAGATAGAACAGGGAGATAATTTACACCCAAGCCCGATTCCAATCCGTAATCTTCCTGGTTCGAGTCCAACTCCTTGGCAACAATACAGAACCGGTCGGCCTGTTCCGTCACTTTATTTTCGATCATTTATTCCTTATTCTAATTTCGTCATTCTAGTTTTCCCACAATGCACCACGATAAGGTTTCGAATTAAGGAAACATTTTCGTCATATATTTGAGATTTCGCGGTTCACCACAAATATATTTCGTGACAAAAAGATTCTCAAAATTAACGAAATATAGTTCAAGGATTGCTGAATCATCAAAATTGAGGATTTTATTTTTGAGAGCGTACAATTAATTATTAACCGGAATATTTTAGAGAATGTTTTACGTTTAATATATTTTTTTCCATTTATGGATGTTTTATTTTATTTTAAATTAGCTGCCATCTGCGACTTAAATTAGCTTATTCGACGTCCTAGCTGTTCAATCTTAAAGTAAAACTAGATAAAAATAAATAAATAGCTTAATAAATGGGGTGGTGCTTTTAATTTGAAATGACCCTATTTCTCTAACATACTCTCTCTTAAAAAATTTCTTTATGAATATTTAGGATTAAGGTTAATAATTTACTTTATTTTCCTTTATTTATTTCCTAAGCATTTCCCAAAGTCAAAATTTAGAAAAAAAATAAGATTACCCTGTTATTATTCTTATGAGAAGATGCAATTAAATGTATTTTTGATTTCCAAAAAGGCATAAGGTAAAGCAATTTTATTATGAGGTTTCTATGCAGTTATAATAAAAAAAAGTTATTAACTTTGAAAATGTTCATTTAAGTTTTAATTTAATTAATAAATTGTGCAAAATGACTATTTCTACACAGCCCAAAAGATCCAAAAAATCTCATTTGCGCTATAAAAAAAATTATTCTTTTTTAAAAACATAATTTCTGTATGCCTTAAAAGTATTTTCACTCGTGAATGTGAAACATGATTGCAATTCTTTCTCTAAACACTTTGTTGCATGTAAAATCTTTTTCTATACCAAGTAACATAAAAACGAACATAATCAGAAAAGGAAACGTTTCTGATAAATTTTGAAAAATTTGTTAAAATTTATCATTCAATTTTAGAATTATAACTAATCAATTTCGAATTGAAAATGAAACATAACTCAGTGGCTTGACAGCTCAGAGAAGGCCAAGAACTACTGAACCCTTAGTTTTCTTGACCTAGCGCTCTGGAGTGCAGGAGCAGATGTTCCGATTGGGTGGTCAGCCGAATACAGAACCCCAGTGTTTAGTCTCCAAGCATGCTTGATATTCATTTTATCAATCCACTGAAGGAATGAAAGGCTGCGTCAACCTTGCCCGGCCTGAGGATAAAACCTAGAACCTTTGGCATGAGAACGTGAATCGCTACCACTCTGACGCCGGGTGTGTCATCGATTTCCATTTACCAGGAATAAAATCCCGGTTAAAAGAATTAAGCAGCGCAAAGTGTGTCTTGTGATAATATCTGTTCATTATAAATTAGTCTTTTTTTAATCAATCTTTGCTTCTTAACATAATGGCTAAATTTTCTTATAGATGGCAGCCCAATATTTTCTACATCATAGCGCTTATAATCGTATAAGTCGTATAAAAAAATTTTGCAATGCTTTTGAGATATTTCAGAAACATGAATAAAAGATTCTAATAGTTGCAGAAAAGCCGACATTTTTGTGCTTTAGAAAATATATCAAAGCATTTTTCTTAGCGTTTTTGTTCATTGCAAATGTTTTTTTAGTTTATTTTTCGAAGATTATGTGATCATTTGTACTCTGTAAAATAAGAAGAAAATTGTGAATAATGATCTTGATAACAAAAGTTGCTCGACTATATACGTCGATTTGTGATACTTAGTTTAGATTTGAAGTTTAAATGCTATATTGTTTACAGATAACTGCACATGCCATTTAAATACTGGGACATTTCACGTTAAGAAATAGTAAAGAATTTTATAAAACCATATAAAAAGAAAATCATAAATTTAGAAAAAACTTATTTAAACATATTTGCTAAAGGACAATGGCTCGCAAGGTTTCGTTTGGTGGGATACATTGACAACCTCTATGTGCTAGTTAATAAACCGTCCATTCTGAATTCCAATTATCACCCGACAATCTTTGCGTTCAACGCAGGTCTAATACAGCCTTACTTCATGTGATTTTTATTATACAGCCTTCAGTTAGGGATATTAGAAAGACATGAAGTATAACATTGAAGAGCATTAATTATACTCTCCTAAATATTAGATGCATTTTAATCTAATAACCAAATCTTCATCATAAAGCAATGCCCAGACTGAGAAAATAATGTGCCTATTGTAATTCTCAGGCTGGTCACAATTGCTTTGGGCAATAATAAAACAATGTATTAAAAATAATGATCAGAGACCTTTCATTAAGTTTTATCAAACAGCCTAATGTAAAAATGAAAACATAGATTATCATGCGTCTAATTTTGTAAACTTAATGTAATTGAAAGCGTCAATCAATAAAATGTTGTAAAACTAATTAAAGATAAGGATATAACTTTTGTTATTGGTTATTAAATAGGACAAAAGAAATGTCTTAGAAAACCTATTTAAACTTTATAAGCACAATGATGTCAGGAGAGAACATGAAAAACCAATTAATAATAGCATCAGTTAGTAAATCTTCCTATATATTATGTAATCTAGGTGCTTATTATTTATTCATACTAAGAGACCTTATTATATTTAGCCTTTTGATTACGGCTGGTACAGCATGTGAACCACATGTAGTGGTACACCGTAAGAAAAGGGTTAAATATTTGATTCAAACTGCTCTTTCTGTATCATTTACTCAGCATTAATTTCTAAACGTTATTTACTGTTTGACTCGTGGTATTGTTCTACAAAGCTACAAGTTTTGTGAGAAAGCAATGAAATATAATTGAAAATATTTGTGCATTTTTAGTGTCATGAAATGTATAAAAAAAACTAGAATATAACTTCTAATTTTTTCTTCGAATCATTGCTTTATCTTAAAATACAAGGCTATTTCCTATTTAAAAAAAAAAGTAATGCTTAATAAAAAGGAATTTATTGACATAAACTTCAAAACCAACTTGAAAATCCTAAATAACTTTAATAAATGTTGATATGAAATGCCTCTTAAAGTTTATCACCATTGTTAACTTTACAAATGTTATAGATTAACTTTACATAGGTTAAAGTTATATGTAATACGAAACATCTAAAATTTACTGTACAAAAGATACAAAGATGAAAGTTATCTATTCCTGACCTATATTGAAACATTAATTTCAGATCCCCTATAGGGGAGAAAAAAACTGACAATTGAGCAAAATATTTTAATAAAGTATTAAATTAAGGCTATATATAGAAACTCTAACTACAAATCAAAAGAAAAATATGATTTTAAAACACTTGCTCTGTCATTTATTTTAAACATGTGTCCAACAACAAGCTTAATTTATATTGTGAAATGCATCAATATGTTAAGAGACGCATGCATATCAAAGCAATATTCACGTTAAAACATTTCCTAAAGATTATTACTTACGTAAGCAATAATGACACGAGCAATAAATAATGCTCTATTATAAGCATTGATGCATGTCATTTAGTATATATATTCTATAATTATTCTATGTTATTGCGTAATAATGGAATATCTTCCTAATCACTGTTATAATTGTTATATGAGACGACTAGTTTAAAACTAAAAAGGTTTTTCAAGAGAAACAAAAAAATAATCATTAACTGGATACCTGCAAGTGAATCAGCAAGTTTGAAAAGTCAATCAGGTTCGACACACACGCATGACATCGCTTACAAATATCCAATTAAATCTGATTTAAATTACACGGTTAAGCATAATCACTTCACTTTTTCTTGAGTTGCAAATACAAAATTGCTTTATTTAAGGAAGGGTTTTATTTTCGTTTGAAAATATGTAATACTCTTATGTGTCTTTTGAGTCTAAAAATAATTTTAATCTAATGAGAGTTACGACAAGTAGCTTCAAAATTTGTTTGATTAGGCTTGTAAAAGAATAAAAGCTGGATCAGTTACCACAATTGGCATAGTATACTTTAAATCTCCTTTCTTACTCCATGTTAAAATTATCTAAGCTGTATTACGCTACGTTCCTCGGTTATTTTTTTAACTAGCATCAAAGGATTCGTAACTGCATTTATGTTGTGTAAAAATTGAATAATTGTAATTAATTCCCCTCTTTAAATGTAAATATATAGCTTTATATTTAGTTTTTTCGTGAATGTTTTTTAGAAGTAACTTTTTAGCTAAAAAAAACTATAACTTTATCATGTTTGTTTTGGCATGTAATAATGTAGACGTCTTAAAAAAACGAAAATATAGCTATCATAGCACAAATCTTTTTGGTTTTGACATTAATTTCATGTATAATAGGTACTTTCAATAATTAAAATTATATTTAAAAGTGTGACAAAATAATACATTTTCTTACTTTTTCGATTCAATCAAATAAAGATACCTGGTAGATGCAATACGTCTTAATTCTACAGGAAAATTTTGTTTCGTTTGTTTTTGGTAAATTTTGGCTAGCAGCATATCAGAAACTGTTACCCGTATATTGTAATTCTCTAAAATATGTTATATATACAACCCTCTAGGGGATTCTAGTTGAATTATCTATGTATGGATTTTAATTATTTTTAAAACAAAACGTTAAGGTATATCAGGATATGAAAAGAATTTTCGGTGAATAGCGCAATAATTTAGTCATAAATTAATCTATCTGCTTTTGTTACTAACCTTTACTCTTAAAAAATATGAACCTTTGAATGTTACATGACTTTTTCTTCTAATGCTTCAAAAGAACTACGTTAGTTCAAAATTTATATACCTAACTATAAAACTAGGCGTCTCATATATTCATATACTTCGTAACTAATCTTTGGTTGTATTCGACGTTTTAGTCAATATATAAAATGTCAATTCAACAATGAAGAGTTAATTTATACAAAACTATTGTTTATGTATATAATTCTCAGTTATTTAAAATAAATAATTGAATATTTTGTATAATTAAGTGTGTATACTAACAGTGAAAATTACATGTCTATCAACAATGGTTTTTATGAAATTGTTTCAAAGTTGTGTTTCCGAATAGAGGTGTTAACTAATATTTTATACACTGATGAAACTTGAAAAATTACAATCATAGCTTGTGCTTATTGATGTCGTATTTTATATCAGGATGATATTTTATCAGAAGTTTTGGTTTGATTTTACCAAACTGAGACAACCTACTAGCATAAAACAATAATCTATCACCAACAAAAATTGTTCAAGTCTACTGTAATAAAATCGAACCGTTTTTAAAAAACGTTCTGTAAGTTGAAAATTTTACAAACGTTGTGTCACGTCTGCGCAATCAGCTATGTTTGTATTTCTGATACTTCATTTAGGTAGTCTTTATTTTCATTATTAATTTGTGAGACGTTATTTAGTTAGTCCATTATTTTATTATTAGTTTATGATACTTCATTTAGCTTGTCTTTGTTTCTTATACTTTACGATACTCTATTAAGATAGTTTTTAATTTCGTTCTTAATTTTTTTAAACTCTATTAAAATAGCCTTCATTTTAATTCCTAATTTATACCATATTTAGATAGCATCTATGTTTATTTCTAATTTATGATACTTCATTTAGCTAGCTCTTATTTTCATTCTTAATAAAGACTCTTAGCAGACACGAAAATTTATATTGTTGCACGAAAGAATTGATAAACATATCGATAATCAAATGGTTATCAAGTATAAAGCTTCCTTTTTCTTTTATGATTATTATAAATAGTAAATTTGAAGATTAGAGCAGAAATAGACAGAGTTTTGATTCTCTGAGTAGGGATAAGTGAATGAATGAAACTTAAGAAATGAGATAGAATGCTTAATACTTAAATTAACTTTAATTATTTTAAAAATTCAGATGTACTTTTTAGATTAAACATAGAATGCACAAATTATCAGATAGATATCTACACCTTCAGCTAAGCAAAGATTCACTTTTTCATCATTCTTGCTAGAGACACATTTCTTAATTGGCTTTAAATTTTCATTTATAAGCCGGCTTTGTAACAAGGAATTAAATAATAGCTAAATTTCCAGAAATTTTACTTTCCCTTCATATCTTTTAAAATTCCCAATACCTTTGTTATATATTAATATTTAAATTATGAAAACTGCTTAATTAACTAGCCCTAATGTAAAAAATAACACGAAAAGAGTGTTTGGCTTTAAAAAAACAAATTTACTTTATTGTTCCATTTTCTTGGTTTATATTAGTTGTTAGAATTTTATCTTAGTTAAAGAGGATGAAGAAGATGCAAATAAACATTTCAAAACTTGAATGAATTGTAAAATAAATTATATAAGTACGCGCTTTTAACCGAAGGCATTTTTGTTTTAAACTCAAATATTGAAGAATTATTTCTAATGTACTGAGCAAAAGCGCAATGTTATTATGATCAACGCTCCATAACTGAAAACTTTCTTAGCAATGTATGTTTGACCTCGCCACCTAGTGATCACCTGCATAAGCGCAACGTTTTTACCATCAAAGCTCCATAACTGACAACTTCCTTAGCAATCTATGTTTCACCTCGCCACCTAGTGATCACCTGCGTAAGCGCAATGTTTTTATCATCGAAGCTCCATAACTGAATACTTCCTTAGCAATCTATGTTTCACCTCGCCACATAGATATCATATGAGTTAGTTTTCTCTTCAAAACTTGAGTTTAAAATAAAATTAATTCTAAATTTAGAAAAAAAATTTTTATTCCTTTGCTTTTTGTTTGCAAGTTTCTAAAAGTTTTGTTTATGAAGGTGTTTATTCTCAAGTTTTAAATTGTCTAGTTGTTTTATCTTCTTCTTGCAATTTATAAAAGGATAATATAAAATTTGATTAGTTCTTCTATAAACATTCCTTATGTATATATCCGTTGTATCTTTTTAAGTCAGTATGTTGTTAATAATTTATAACGGATAAAGCGTATTATTTTACATATCAGATTGAAGATTTAGTTTTTTTTTATAAATGAATAGCTATTCTATGTAAATACATATGTAAAATATTCACAAAAATTCTTGTATAATATGAGCTTGAAAAGTACTTGTTTCCTACGATTCTTCAATCATTCCTCTTAAAATAGGGAACGTGGCTCAAAAATAAGCAAAATAAGGTTTTGTGTGTGATATTTGCACTGAGTGTGTTTGTCTAGAAATGTAAAAGAATCTGTATAGACTAATTGTTCAGAAGAACCTGTTCAGAAATATTGATATAAATGGCGTGATAAGAAATATAAAAACTTTTCTTAACTTTCAAACTGAATGTGATAGATAATTTTTTGTTAAAATTTCATCGCTTCATTCACTTTCAGTATTATGTATGAGGATTTAAGTTTTGTGGACCATTAAGGTTTTTAAAAAATGTTCTTTAAATGCCTGGTTGTTTAAGTGACGTAAAAGAGTATTTTATCCGTTTTTGAAAAGAAATAGGCAATTTAATGTTGTGATCTCTTCGATCACAAGAGTTGGCAAAATTGGACAACTCTTTTTTAAAAAGAGCAAGAACAAACTTGACCAGCAGGTATTTATTTTATCTGATTAAAAGAGAAGTAAAAAAAAAAAACTCCATTGATAGTCAGAGTAACAGTTAGAGGCTTGAATGTAAACTATTGATCTTGAACCATATATTTCTTTTACAATCCTTCAACGCACATTGACATCATGCGTTTAATGGGAGAAAAAAATCGTGGGACTAGTCAAACTAATTTAATTGAATGGTAAAACAATAAAAAAATAAATCAAATAGGCACATCATAAAACATCTAAATTCTGTAAAAAATAAATTTGATAAAAAAAAAAAAAAACTAGATTTTGATCATTTTTGTGCTACGCATTTCAACTATTGCGTTTAATGTGAAAATAGGAAGAAAAAAAATGTTAGAAAAATAAGAGGAATGAAAATGGCCCTCTAATATTAAGAGAAACTTATTGTTTATTAAAATATACATTAATTATTATAAAAAAGAGTTATTTCATTTCAAAATGACTGAAAATGCAGTCTTGTGCAAAGATTACTGCTTCCGGAAATTTCACAAAAAAGAGCTTGCACAAGTTGATTCCAAAAATGATAAATCAAAACATAGGAGTTTGAAAAAATATTTTATTGTGCATAATTAGAGAGCTACTGCTATTTGTTTACGTTTAAAAACAGCAGTGCCAAAATATGTGCAAAATAATTTATTCTTTACAACAAAATATCTTCATTTTTGACTAGGAAAACAGGAAGAACAATTAGAAAACTTGAAAAATAATGTTTGTTATGTATAGATGTGTAAATAACTTAATTGTTAAAAAAAATCTAATACGTTTAAATTTTTCATCTATTTCATATTTAAAATATGCCTTCAATTTTTCATGAATCTGTCTTACTATGCTGTAAAAACATTATCGCTAATAACAGTAGGAAACTTTATCCCTATTTCTTAATTGGAATTCAAATTAGTTGAAATCCGAAACATTTTGCGTTTGCAAATAATCATTCACTTTAAACAAATCTTCGCAATTTAAATTTAAAATGAGATTTAAAAGAAAATCTTCATTGTATAGCAAAATTTAAGCAACGACCTAATTTATTTTTGTTAATTTTTTACTGATTTGTATTGATAAAAAATATTTATAATTCATACTGTCAATTTCATGTTAACCATGTGATGTTTTAGAAATAAACTTGTCCTGTGGTTTTCATAAACAGCTTAATAATATTTAAAAGCCCTTTTGTAAGCTTCCTAATAATGTGAGGAACTCATTAATTTTTTGGGGGGTACATTCTTCGAACGATAATTTAACCTATTCAAGCAAAACTGAAATGCTTATAAAATTAACCGTGTGTATTAAATAGTAGCCTTTCCAGTGTTGTTTTACAATGAATGAGTGAAAATTTCGTTTTTGAAGTAAAAATTTAAGATTGAACAATTAGGGTCTCAGAATTATACCTATATTTCTATTATACTTAGTTTAAATATTATTTTATAATTATACCCAGTTTACCTATTATTTTATAATTATACCTAGTTTACCTATATTTCGTAGTTCTTTAGATTCTTTTTTGCGATTCGAGCATCCACAGACCATTCTACTTATAGAAAAAACGGGAACCAAGTTATCTTTTGTCCATAACAAATTATATTTATAATATAATAAAAATAAATACTATTTAAAAATAAATTTTTATAGCATAATTTATTTATTAATAATAATACCTAATTATAAAGTTCATAAATAACCCAATTAAATAAGTATGAACAGTAAATTTCGTTTAAACCCTCCAAACATTTTTCATAAGAAATGAATTATTTCTAACAAAGTCGAAGCAGAATAATCACCTAGAAAAAATGTTTTCCAAAAACTCTATTTATTAATAAAGTCAAAGCAGAATAATCACCTAGATAAAATGTTTTCCAAAAACTCTATTGATTAATAAAGTCGAAGCAGAATAATCACCTAGTGAAAATGTTTTCCAAAAACTCTATTAATTAATAAAGTTGAAGCAGAATAATCACCTAGAAAAAATGTTAATAAAGTCGAAGCAGAATAATCACCTAAAAATTTTTTTTCTCCAAAAACTCTATTAATTAATAAAGTCGAAGCAGAATAATCACCTAAAAAAATTGTTTTCCAAAAACTCTATTAATTATCTAAGTTTATTGCTGTTCATTTCAGATGTTAAAAGAATATTTGTAGACAGCTATAAAATTACACATATTTTGATCTCGATTAAAATGAAAACATTCAATTTACAAAAATAACTATTTTAAAATATACAAAAAACAGTTTCTGTGATGATATGCTTTAGATGTGTAAAAATTTTCAACACATCTGATGAATTCAATTCGGGTACCTACATAAGAAATTGAAATTCTTGTCGTAAATTTTAATTATAGCGTCTAGGCGAGAAGATAATCATATTTATTAAAAAAATTACTGCCAGTCTAACTTATTACTTTAACCTAAATTCGATAACAAGTAAAATCAAGTTTAAATGTCTATAATCTATCTCCTCGACCAAATTGTTAAAGAAACATATCAAAACTATGAGTTTACTAATATATATTAGTATTAAATTTTCAAAAAAATATCCCATTTTCTACCTACCCATCTGACACATTTGATTACTATATTTCAAATAAAATGATTAAGTAAAATCTTTTTCCATGTAATATTTTAAATAAAATGCGCTTATTTTAATTCGTTTTGATTTGCTTAATTCTCTCTCCTGGATTATATTTCAGTGAAAAAAATATTCCTACTAAGTTCGATAAATCAATTTTATAGATTTTTCGATACATATAGCAAATTTATATTTCTGCTGCATGAGGTATAATTAATTTTATCAAAACTATTAATTTCAACGCAGGGTACAAAAATAAAACAATCATATATAATAGACATCTAGAAAATGAAGTTTCAGAATCAAAATAAATAAGTTTTTCAACATAAAATGTTAGAATGTTACGTTAAAAATTGAGTCAAAAACTGTTTAAATACAATACGGATGATTTCAAATGACTTCAAAATAGATATATATAGTAATTTTTTAAGATTTTGAATATTTTTAAGAATTTTTGGGATATTTCAAGTTTAATTATTAATTTATGTTACTCAATAATTTTATGATAAAATTATTGAGTAACATTATTTAATAATTAAACCCAGAAAATCCCTAAAATACTTTAAAATTCTCAAAATCTTTAAAAAAAATCCCTAAAAATCCGGATATCCTGAATTTTTAATGTTTCAGCATTCCCAATTTCTATCTTCTATTATAATACAAAAGGGAGTTGATAATTCATTTTACTACAAATTTAATTAATAGATGGTAACTGGTGTCCTTCTATACAAATGTAAGGTGCCACATAAAACTAACCGGTCATTAAATGTTAGACTTTAGTTTTATGACATTTATTACTGGATTGATTTGTGTTTAATTTACTTGTTTTACCTCTAGATTTAACTCTTAGATTTAAATTGTTTAGCAAACAAAGTTATTGTTACGTATAATAGTTTTACACACAATCTTTATTTTAAGCATTACTTAAATATTATTTCTTATTACCTAATCTTCTACACGGAGAAAAAAGATTTGGAAAAACTACCATAGTCTATGGTAATAACATTTCTGATTAAAAGAAACTATTATTCTGGTAATTTTTCAGTAATATGGTAACGGTTCACCGGAAATTATGGTCTTCAAAATTATAATTCTTATTACCCCACAATTAGTTAAAAAATACAAATTTGAAAAGTAAATTTAACCAAAAAAAATGGTTTTTATGCCATGCTATCAGGTATATTGATAAAATTGCATAATTACATTACATAATTATATTACATATTATAAAACTAAATTATATTGTTAATTTTACCAAAAATCATTACCAAAGAGATTCTGTAAAAATTACCAAGCATTTTGGTGCTCCCATGGAACCTGAAATACAGTAAATTTTACCATATTCTGGTAGTTTTGACCATACTTTTTCTCAGTGTATGTTCTACTTTTATTGGGACTGGATTTATAAAGTTCTGTACGAGATAATTATTTAGCAGTTAAGGAAATTTATGAGAAATCATTTGTAAATTAAAATGAAGTTAAAGTAAAAGTTGCAATGTTTCTATAAATTTAAAACAGTTTTTACATTACTTTTGCAATGCCTCAAAATTTTGCTTTTCTCTAAGAACTTCTAAAAGGATGAATTTTTTCATTAATTGCCTCTTTTTTTATTCTATATTTCCTCTGTAAAGTGTATCATTTTTGCTTCAAATCAATTTTATATAAGTCTATTTCATTTCGGTAAAAAATAACTTGAAGATTGTTAATTTAATTTATTTATTTTTATAAATTAATATATTATTTTTTTATATTTGTTCATAAAAGTATATTTATTTTTGTTAATTAATTAATTTGTTCTTACATTTATCTATATATTTGTTTATTTATTTGTTTGTTTATTCTTATATTTATTTATTTTGCAAACTTCTAAACATTTTCTTAATAAGTCTTTATTAGTTTAAAAAAAGTTAATTAAAATGAAGTTAAAGTAAAAGTTGCAATGTTTCTATAAATTTAAAACAGTTTTTACATTACTTTTGCAATGTCTCAAAATTTTGCTTTTCTCTAAGAACTTCTAAAAGGATGAATTTTTTCATTAATTGCCTCTTTTTTTATTCTATATTTCCTCTGTAAAGTGTATCATTTTTGCTTCAAATCAATTTTATATAAGTCTATTTCATTTCGGTAAAAAATAACTTGAAGATTGTTAATTTAATTTATTTATTTTTATAAATTAATATATTATTTTTTTATATTTGTTCATAAAAGTATATTTATTTTTGTTAATTAATTAATTTGTTCTTACATTTATCTATATATTTGTTTATTTATTTGTTTGTTTATTCTTATATTTATTTATTTTGCAAACTTCTAAACATTTTCTTAATAAGTCTTTATTAGTTTAAAAAAAGTCTTTATTAGTTAAAAAACAAAAAAGGCAGTTTGTAAAGCAAAGTTGCCATTTTAGTTAAAGAACAAAGTCTTCGCTATTAAATCAAAAATGCAATTTAGGATCAAAGTTGAGTTATTAAAAGGGAAAAGTTGAGTTATTTAAAGGGTTGAGTTATTAAAAGTTTAAAACAAACATTTGGCGTTTAATTAAGAGAAACTAAAATAAAAATGAACTCCCCAAAAAAACGAGTGAAATGCTTCTAATTTCATTAAATAATATGTATCCGAAGTAAAATATAGAAAATTTTGAGGTACTGAAAAGTTATTAAAAAATTCAGTCCCAACTGTGGTTTTTCTTATGTTTTGTTTTTTCACATTAATATCAAATAACTTTATTTTATATAAAATATTTACTTAATTAGATATTATTGCTAATTTATAATCTGTCTAGATTCTATATTGTTTAGTAATATATCTAATAGGATTTTCTCCTAAAATTAGTTGCTTAAAAATTTTCAAAACGAGATAAAATGAAAAATATTTTGTGCAGAAAACTTCATTGGAAATAATTTGTAAAAGCTTATAATGAATTAAGCACCAAACGTTGATTATGAGATAATATATCTATTGTCGAAATCATTCAATATTTCAAAATGCAGGTAAAAATTATGGTATGCAAAGGTGGAGAAGAATAAACCAGTTATATAACACCTACAGAAATCAGTTAATCTTTAAAAATTATAAATATAAATGATTTATGACTATTTATGGATTTGTTGTTTTATCATTTTATGTCTAAGATAAGCTAAAAACCATTGCTATAATCTATTAAACTTCCTTCATTGAATTTTCTTAATGAGCAAGCATTTATTTTAATTATATGTCAAGCAATATTTTAGGGCGATTCTGATGAAGCCTTTGACTAAAATGACATTATAATGTACAGATGCAAGTCTTACAACTTGCGCTTATCTCTTGTAAATAGAAAAATTTTCTCTTTGAGAACTTTTATTATAAATGAATAATAAAATAATTTACGACACTTTGAAATTTAGTCTTTCATTTACTTTTTTTATGTCACACCATTAACTAAATGTATTCATATGTAAAAAATTTGTTATTGGGTTTTCAAAAAAACCTCCAACAATTTAGAAAATCAATTAGCAAAATCTTAAGGAGACATAAATGTTCGATTTGCCATGTTTACTTAGGCATTCAAATATATTTTATTAAAAAAATGTATATTGTTAACAGATTTTGTCAACAGATGGCGCTGTTGGTAAAATTAATTGAATGTTTAAAGTTATAAAGATATTCTGCGGCATCTCAGACCAATTTAAATATTTGCTCAAATTGCGTCTCAGTGTAACTTTAAGAGCTGTTGCTCTTTTGAAAATCTTATTTTATATATTTTTTTCCTTTAGCAGCTCTATATTTTAACGAACTTCGTAGCTTATTTTGGAATTTTGGGGAAAATAAATCACAACGTTTAGATTTCTATTTACTTCCCCCTTTTATTAATTGATTTTCTGAATAGTTTTGGTTATTTTTGGAAAGCATTTTAAGAAGGATTGATTCAATTATGAACAATAATGCATCTACACTTTGAATCATAATAGCACAAGAAATTATTGCAGCATTGACTGAACGTTTCTTTTACGGCTAAGTAAGAATAATTAGCAGAATTATATGGTTTAGTTCGACTCCTTATTACAGTCGGGACAAATTTGCATTGATATTATGGTTCAACTTGCTCCAATATTGATCCATAAATCAATTGATTGAATTGATCTATGGATAAAGAACCATATAATACTAAGCACAAGTGACGCTAAGGGTTCATCACAAAACTTCTGAGTTGCTACTTCCGATTTATTTTAACGTCTTAGCTTGAAAAAGGACGCTATCTTATATTATTACTTTGTAATCCTTATAATAAAGTGTGTTCTTTCAATTTAATTTTCAACATAACAAACAATAAACGAATTTGGAACACTTCACAAGCATTCTATGAGGCTTTGCAAAAAATTATAAATGCTGATATTTAACGGCGATTAATTAACAAATCATTTATTTCAAGGAACTTTATTTTTAATTGATTAAAAAATAGGTGAATTTTAAAAGATTTATTAATACTAAAGTAGTTTAAATGACTTAACATTCTCTTTGTCAATGATTTTTTGTTGAATTAAATGTAATATAAAAGTTTAATTTTTGAAAGGAAGCTGTTGTTTATGTTTTCTTAACAATTGAAAAATCTCCCTTTAAAAGCGTCATTAATACTACAAGTATAAAATCGGAAAAAAATGAGTTAAGAATAATATATCAAACTAGCGTCAAATTCAATATAATAACAATAAAATCAAATTTTAATTAGTTAAATCCAAATCCTCCCATATCGAAATAGAATTATGCACAAACATTTGCTTACGGAACATTTGCACAAACTTTGCATTCGGAGAAGCATTTGCGATGTTATAAACTGCCAAGAGAGAGAGAGAAGCTGATAATAATAAGTTGATTAACATTTTGTAGCTGTAGCTTCACTACTACTACAATTAATAAATTCCCATTCACTAGTATATAAGACATGTTAACTTCGATTCTATTGAGAGCTACCTTTTGATAAATTACGGTTGTGACAACCGTAGTTTATCAAAAGGTATATTTTTTAGGTAGCTCGGTAACCATCCTCCACATATGGTGGTTTAAAACAAGGGCCCAAACTAAAACTTTGTTAATGTGTTTTGAAAAAGAACATTATGCTTTATGCCAAAATTATTTTTTTTTACGTCTAGTAATAACAATTTGCAGAAATGTGAAATTTTAAAGAGTTTCCTACTTCTCTTACAAAAATCTATCTTTAGCTGAATTCTTTTTATGTTTATTTTTAAATAAATAATGTTTTCTATTTTCATTAAAATAAATTTATCAAATATATTTAATTGTATAAAGTGTATTTATTAATGTAACTATTGTATTTAATATTTACTTTTACCGAATTATAACATACGCTTATTTAAGCGAAACTTTCAAGAATCGGATACATTGAAAATCACTGTAATTAAAATTAAATATCTATGCTAGGTTATTAAATTGCAATTATTATAATTAGTGTGTTAATTCAAATTGCAAAATAGCTTTCTTTGTTTACCTTCAAATTTTCCAATGTTCCCTAAAATGTGAAATTTTTTTCCCTGTGTTTTTCCCGCCTATCAATTAAATTTTTTTTTTTTAAATTTGCAACGAAAATTCAAAAAATCCATTAAAAAATCTTACTCTTAGTAAAATTTTTATTCAAATAAACGGCATTTAACGAGATAATTGATTAATGAAAAAGTAAGTACCTTTTTTTTAATTTATATTTTTTTCACAACGCCTCTTGCTCCACAAAGTATAACATGAGGATTACTGAAATAAGTGGGCTAAGTACAATTGCAAATTTTTTAAAAAAAAAAATTTAAGGTTTAAATTGTAAACAAAATTTCATAAAAAATTTAGGTTTTCAGCGCATTTCACAAACAAGGACAGAACAGGTGGCCTAGAAAAACCTGAGTGTCTTAGTTCCTTTTTTAAGCTTCCTATTTGACATGAATATAAAGTATCATAAAATATAATGTGTTCTACAATTTCAACATCCTGATCACAAAAACGCAAATTACAATTCTTTAAATCAAACCTAAACAAGTGTTAAAATTTCCATATCCTGTAAGAATCTGAGTTAATTTAAAGTCAATAAATTTCCTACAAAGACAGCTGAACCACTTTTAACCTCTGAAAAATAAGCGGAAAAAATCTTTTAATCCACACTGCTATGGGTGAAGCTAAGAATTCAGTGTTCCCGACCAAAACATTATTTTCCCAAGCTACATGTTTCTAGTGTGACAACAAGATAGACGTCGGAAGATCAATATCAAGGCAAGTCGCATTTTTGGCCAAGTGGTCCCCTCTATCTTTTCCCAGATCACCACTATGACCCCGTATATAAATAAAAAGGACTTCAGCAATATCATTCAGGGCATACACAATGGACTGAATTTCCACTACAAGCATTTGTACAGAAACTGTATTACCCAGATGATGAAATGACAAAAGTGAATCTGAACATATGAGATAACCGAGGTTCTTGTTTTATTGAAGAGAGTCCTTAATCACAGCAAGATTTATGTACAGCAGATCAGCTGGAAAAATGAAGCGCTTTCAATTCCTTTTCTACCATGTAAGCTAAAAGCCTGAGAAAAGCATTTCTAACTCAATATTATTTGTCATTTGACAAAGTTTACTCGCTATTAACGTTCGGTTGCACAGAAATAAACAACCGGAAGTGTAATAATTCTCAAAAGAAAAAAGATAAACAAAAAGTGCCATCTATCACTTAGAAAGCGAGACGAATTTTACGGAGCGAACTAAGAATTATTCTTGTATTTGAATTTTTCAAAACTCGAAACTATTGCGGTTACTTTTCTGTGTCATAGTCTAACTAGTAGTTATCTATTTTCTCTTTAAAAATGTTTTCACTCTAAATGTTAGTGAGTAACTTTTCAAGTGCACGCCTACAAAGTGGTAATGGAGCAAAATCATTATATTCAAGAGCTACATGCGAAAGATGTTCGTTCCAAAGGAGTAGGAGATTATTCCACTGGTTCTGAATCAAAATCTAGCTCTTTAAACTCAAAAATTGAACGAGATTCCGTGGAAAGCCAGAGTTCTCAATCTCCCAAAGAGTCTCATTCGCCTTCGAAATCAGTCTGCTCCTCTTCATCAACTTCTTCAGAAAATATACCCATTCAAGAGTTAAAAAAAGTTAGTAGATTTCAAATATTAGCTGTTAATGTTCAAAGAAATCGCTAATGCTTTATGTTTCTCCATGTTCTCTGTCCTTGTTAATTTATTTAACAGGCTAAGTAACTCAATAAAGTGAACTTGAAATGTTTGAAAATAGTATATACATTAAACATTATAAATTAAAAAAGATTAAATCAGGAGTTTGTCTTTTTTATTGCCACTAATTCAAAGCTATGCTCAGATTAAGTATTAAACACAGTTTACACAAGTTATAAAAAAGTAAGTTAATTATACCTATATATATATTTATAAAAATAATACATATAAAAATAGTTTTATTTTATGCTTTTAATCCTTATTGAACAAGATTTGTTTAAGAAAATAATAGTTTTAATTTGTGAATAAATGTTACATTTACATACTGGTAGTATTCAATAGTTGATAAAAAAAAATTTGAGCTTCTTAATTCATCAAATTTAGACTTAATGAACAGCAGCAGTATTCATTTGGTATGAAGTATTCTGTAACCACATCCAATAATAAATTGTGAAAATAGTTAATTAATATGTAACTTTAATTAAATATTATATTTAATATAATCTTTAACACATATTGAACATAATAACTTTTTATGCCCTATTCTTATTGCTATAATACTGTCATGTTCGTGTAGAAAAAAATTCTAATAGCGTAAGAAGGATTTATACATTTTTTTTTTCTGCGAGTATCTTTTGATAACGAGTTTAATCTTAAGTATACTTAAAATTTTGTATTGCATATTTCTTTATATTAAAGTTTCCAGAGATCATATGAATTTTTCTCAAGAAAGACTTAAATTTATTACCTTGTTGAAAGCCTTTTTAATCAGTTAATAATGTAAATATTTCATTGATATTTCTCATTGAATGAAGAACATATTTTATAATTATGTGCCATTCAAATATTACCGAAATATGTAGTTGTATATAAATAAAGATCGTATATTTTAGACCAACAGAATTAAGCACACCGTAAATTCTTATTTTTAAATATAAAATAAAGTTCGAAAATAGTATTTTTTTCTAAATCAAATTACGTTGCAATTTATGGGAAATATATTACTGTTAGAGGAATTTAATGGGTTATGTAAGTGCTGCAAATTCCTCTCGTTAACAAAAGAGAGCAAAGTGAAAAACTCTTTTATAATATTGGAATAGTCTAGTTAAATCATACAGTAAAGATGTATTTATCTCTAAGTAAAAGCCTCTTTATAATACAGTTTGTAAGCAATATTCTAATTTAAACTATCCTTAATTTCATCAGAACTTTTTATTAATATCAGTATTAAAGATTTATTATCTTTTAAATATTTCACTTAGCCAAGAATGGGTAGTTGTACAGTATCTTTATACTTTAAGTGATAGAATAAGTTTTAATCAAAGGTGTATTAGTTAACTTCCCTTTTGAAAAAAAATTTCTTGGGGAAATTACGTCAGATATCACACTGAATATTTTTTCTTAATTAATGGAAGTTTGTACTTTCGATAATCTACAATTTGGTCTTAGCCCACAGTTTACCCAACCTCATATTTAATATTCTTTTTGTAATAATTTTAATCAAAAAAATTTTGTATGTTGATCCCAAAACTTCTTCAAGCAAACTACCCTGTAAGCTTTCTTTTGTTATACATACCGAATGAGCGATGCGAAATAAATATGTTTAAAGTAAAGAATGACAGTAGACATTTTAAAAATAAATAATGAAATAAAAAGAAACTTATTAGGCTAGAAGGTTTTGTTAATCATTATAATTCTCGAGAATCAAAAGTTAATAAAATCAACCTATGAATTTTGACAGATTTTTAGCTGATAATGAATTTTGATAGATTTAAGATATTCCTCATTAAATATTTATCCACACTTTAATTATTGTAAAAATTATTGATATTTCATGGAATATATAGCCTTTATAAAATCCTTATGTTTCTATTTTTACTTTGATCTCTCAAAAATTAATTTATGCAATGTATCTTTTACTTTTTAGTAATTTTCTGTACTCTCAATATTTAATTTTAAACTAAGTTTTCTTTTAATTTATTGCTTCCTACCTCTCTTGAAAATTTTAATGCAATTAATTAGAAACAAAATTTATCACATTTTTTTTTACATTTTCAGGCAAAAAGAGAATCTTGTGTGCCATATCGCAGTGACGAACCCCCTCTTCTTCCTGGTGAAAAAATCCCTGGCAATTCTCGAGGTATTTATTAATATATCGTTTGTGATTAATTACAAACTTTGAATTAGTGTAATAGCTTATTCGTCTAGACAAAAAGATTAAATTGAACTAATGTTAACGCCTATAATTTGATTGAATATTTTAAGAGTTTTTTTTATTAATCCATATGGGCCCATTACTTTATTTAAACAAAATAAGTAAAAAAAATACTTTCAAGCAAGATTTGTTTAGTAGTTTTCTTGTTGTTTTCATGGCAACTAATATTAGTAGAGTCAGTTGGACTAATTATGAAATTTTTATTTTGAACTTTTTTCATATCTTTTTAAAAAAGTAAAGTTGAATATTTTGACCCTTTCGAGCCGACTGTCACATATACGTGCCAGATAGATTTGACCTTCTACTCAAGATGAAAGTACATTCACGTGGTTTTTAGGGGAAGGAGTGGAGGGGGAATGTTTTATGAGGGCTCTTTAAATTCGCATGTGGTATTTGTTTACAGTAAGCATGGGAGTTTTTTTTTCTGCTACTTTCGACTTTCTGTTTAGTTTTTAGTGGATAGTTAGATCTTGTAGGCTTGAATTTTTTCTCTTTTTACCGTTAGAATGTCGAAGCGTCGAAAAATTAGTTTTCAGATATGTAATGTTATAATGAAAATAAAATTTGTAAAATATATATTTAAACAAGAAATAACTTAAGTAAATAGAGTATCCATAGAAATATATATAAAGCGTATGTCATTTAAATACTCTACAGAACAATATTAAACAATTCGCTGATATTTCGGTAATTTCATGGAATTTCGGTAATTTCATTACCCTTGGGAGACACACGCGAGAGGGGCTGCCGGCCTCAGCGGTAAGCGTGCTTCCCGTCGCGAAAAGGTTAATGGTTTGAGGTAATTATTTATCTCTTTAAGAAACTAGAAAAAAAAAATACTTGAAATCCAAAAAAAATATGTCAAGTAAGTTTTACTAAGTTAATTACTTAGGCTCTTAAAAGGGTGGTCATAATTACTCTACCAAAAGTGTCAAAAAAATCTGTGATAATTCTGACCATATGTAGAGGAATTAGGACAATTAGCTAATGCACATCCTTTTTTGACTCACTCTCAGACCTTTTGAAAACCCTGACCAGCATTTTTCACTTGTTCTGCACACACAGGATTTGATTGAATCCTCATTCATCTATATTTAATACAAAGAAGGCTTTATCTGATGATATCAGTTTTTTTTCCCTTGCATTCTGCTTTTATTTATTTATTTATATATTTTTTTGCGAATTTTTTGGAATTATGGTAGGTTGATATAACGACTATAAGTACTCAGCTTTTTCCGAAGATAAACAAGGATCTCTTCATACCAGTCCTCTCCTGGTTTTCCAAAATCATTAAAAATAGGATCTTCTTTAACATAATGTTTCAACAAAATGCATAAGCATCTGTCTGTCACAAGATAACCAAATTTAGCTCAAATGAACAAATATTCTTCAAGCTCCAGTTGTTCTTTAATTCTTATATAAACTTCATTTATATGTTTGACATTCTCCTCCTTGATTTCTACTAACCCGGAGCTTGAAGCTCATTTTATTATGCTATATTTTCTTTCAGCTTCTTGCTGACTCTGTTTCCTCATTTTTACTATCAGTTTTCTACGGGCTCTTAAAAGATTAAAAAGTCAAAACAGCCGAAAATCATTAGTTGTGTGTTTGCATGAAAGTTAGTCATAATTACCCCACTCTGGTAAAAAGAATTTAGATAATTATAATTATTTACTGTCAGATAATAATCTTTAATGCAGCGACAAAGTAATTATCAAAAGTAAAAAAATAAAAAATTTAAAAAAACAATGATCTTAGCTATAAACCAATTAGTTCTTACCTCAATAGTTTTCTTTGAAGGTTGAAATCCCTTTGAATCAACATGCTCCAAAACTGTTTTTCAAAGTTGTTATGGTATTTTAGAATGTTTCAAATATTTACCTGATATTTTTATTTAACCAATGGTATTTAAAAGCTCTCATAATAAATATGCTCATTGAACTTGATGAAACATTATTTTTTAAAAATGGTATTGATCACATCACTCCACTTGACCTTATACAAAATTTTATTGAAAAATTTAGACCTAGGCATTTATAGGTTAAAAGCAGCTTTAAGTAAAAGAATTCAATAGCAAATTTAAATAATTTTAATGTGTCAAGGATATTTACAATAATTAGATATAACATATCCATGCTAAATATAACTGGATATCCAAAAAAGGATATGGTATACTTTGTACTATAAAAGGATGAAACTACACCAAGAAACGAGATGAATAAAACACAAATGAAAAAAGTATAGTTTCAGTTTTATAAGCAAGTTTAGAACTTGGTATAGAAAGTAATTTCATGTCGAGGAATACTTAAGTATTAACTGTATAGCTAATGCATTTTTTTTTTTTTTTTTGTGGTATGTCAAAAGTATTTGGTATTTAAATTGATAGAATATTTTCTATCTAGTAAATTAAATTCTTCTAAGTAAATTAAAAATATGTGAAAAAAATTATATTGTGTGTTCCTAGTGAATTAAAATCCTGTCGATCTGTTTTCTTCCTATTTTCCTATGTATGTATGTTCTTTTTCTTCATAATCTAAAATCAGCATTAATTTCATTCTATTGTATTTACATTTTCTATTTCAAATTAAGAAGTTTAATCATTAAATTTTAGCAAGAGATGTCACTTACCTTTGCCCTTTTACTGGTCCTGTGCGGGGCACACTCTTTGTTACAAACTACAAGTTATACTTCAAAAGCCTGGATAGAGGGGTAAGTTTTTTATTTTAAGTTTCATTATTACTGAATTTTTCAGTCCTGTTAATAAATTTTTGTTATTGCATTTAAAGTGTCATAAACTTCTATAAAAGTTAAGTAAAGTTTATCGTTTTATATTGGTTTATGTAAAACTTTATTTGGTGTATCTTTTTTACTTTTCATAATTATATAGTGTCTTCACATTTTCCAGGATCCATCATTTGTCTTAGATATCCCTCTTGGAGTTCTTAGTCGCATTGAAAAAGTAGGAGGTGCAAGCAGCCGTGGTGAAAATTCTTATGGCATTGAATTGTTTTGTAAAGATCGAGGAAATTTAAGATTTGCTCATAAGCAAGAAAATCATTCTCGGCGTGATGTTTTTGAAAAACTCCAACAATATGCCTTCCCAATATCCAATAAATTAGTATGTTTTCTTTTTCATGCAAGAACTATTGTTTCAATTCTAAATGCATTTTATCTCATTTGCTTCATCTTTTACAGCCTTTATTTGCTTTTGAATATCAAGGGAAATATTCTGTAAATGGTTGGACTGTTTATGAACCAATACAAGAATATAAAAGACAGGTAACATTTTCTTCTGCAATGCATTTTCAAAATAATATTTCAATGTTAATGTTAAGATTATTATTTTTCTTCTTGTATTTTTTATTTTTGTTAAATATTGCTTTATTATTTAGTCAAGAGGTTCAGAGTATAAGTTTTTCTGATTTATTATTATTTTTTTTTTATTTTTTTTTTTTTTACTAAAAATTTCCTGAAAGCTTTTGAACTTAACAAAAAAATAACAAATACTTACGTGAAAAAAGAAATGTACTGATCAGTTTTAATCATTTGTGTAAGTATTAATAATTGATTTAATTATTTGTTAATGCTTATACAATCTTTTATTATTGCCTTTGAAGATTTTATTTAGCCAAAGTTTACTCATAAGAATTGGTAGTTAATTCAGGTAGTTAGTTAATTCATACTGTACATTTTTTAATTGTACAGTATCTTTAATACTTTCAGTGATAGAATAAGTTTTAATCAAAGGTGAATTAATTAACTTCCCTTTTGGAAAAATGTTTCTTGGGCAGTTTACCTCAAAGATTTCATATCGGATATTTTTGCTTTATAAATGGGTGTTTGTACTCTAGATAATTTACAATTGGGTCTTACATAACCCACAGTTTACCCAACCTCATATTTAAAATTCTTTTTGTAATAATTTTAATCAAAAAAATTAAGTATGTTGGTCCCAAAACTTCTTCAAACAAACTTTCCTGTAAGGTTTCTTTGTAATATTGACAGTAATTACATAATTTAGTGTATTTCAAAACCTATGTTAATGTAGCTTCTATTATGTATATATAGTAAAAGTTGGGCAAACAAAAATCACCTGTCAGCGTCCATTTATGTGGTCACAATAGCACAGCAACATTAAATGAACATATGTAAACTAAATACTGTTCTACGAAAACTAAAGACTCATCCTTGAAGTTGAGTAGGGGTAATGGTGGTTGGCAGTATTTTTCTCCCTGTTTGTCGAGAGAAAACTTCAGTATTTTTACTTAAGTGTCCAAAAGAACCAGTGGTTTCTGATAAGCTGTCGTCTATCAAACGTAGTGGAGCGGCGTGCTGATTTAGTTTTCTCTTTAATTTAATTTAGGAAGGGGAAATGCATTACACAGTGAACAGAGGGTAAAAGAGAAGTAAAAAGGAGAAATATATCCTTATACTTTACTAAGAGAAAGTAAAAAAAGTGAAATAGAAATACAAAATATTAGTTAGAATATGAAAGTGATTATAAAAGGGCTATTTTTTATTCAGTAATAAGATAAAAAGATAATTATATAGCTGAATTTTATCATTTAAAAAATTTTCAGAAGAGTTTAATAAGTTATAACACAAAACATAATTGCCTGTGCCATTGGAGAAAAAAAATATAAGAACCATCAAGTTTAGTCTGGACTACTACTACTAAAACTCATAAACGAATAAATTTTTATTATTGGTACCCATTAAGTAATTCCAATTAAGTTATGAAACTTTTGTTTAAATCTAAATTTGAGAAGGTTTTTTTTTAAATGCATTATCTAAAAATGTGAATTAAATGAGAACAAACAATTAGTAATATTTAATTAAAAACGTGACAAAGTTTTGTCACACCTATTAAGAAATAATTTTTTCAAAAATAAAAATTAATAAATATGAATATTTTTTAAACTCTGATTCTGTTAAATTTAGAATCTAGAATTAATTCCGCCCCTTCTCTGCTATATTTCGGGAATTAATTTAATTGATCATTCATCATCTACTTTTGCTAATATTAGTTAAAACATATTAGGAGATATTCGTCAGCTAAAAGTTGAAGAAATTTTTTAAAAAATTAATTTTTGTATTTTTTAAACTGGTTTTTCTTGTCCAAACTTGTTTTTCTTGTTTTTAAATTTAAGAGGCTCTTTTCCTTACTTCAAAATGCATTGCTTTTTTTCATTGTAATTTGGGTTTGATGAAACATAAACAACGTTTTTTAGCCAATCCAAAAAACCTAAAGAATTTACACATCTGGGATAGCGATGCTCCCAAGCAACCCTCATAATTAGTTCTTCTTTGTATTAAAAACAGATACCGTAATTTTGCTGAGAAATGCCGTCCTGGTATATACGCCGCGCCCTCAGAAATCGACTGAAAGAAAAAAGCCTTTTACCTGACACGCCACACCATCGTAAACGCTGCACCGTTTTTTGAACTTGACGCAGGTATTGATTAAAGACTTAACACGTGCTCTAGATACGCATATGTATATAGTTTAAATAGTTAAATAAAAACCAATAAAAGGATATTAAATATACAAAAAAAAAAAAAAATAGAAACAATCTAGTATATAAAATAGATTTCAATAACTTTCTAAGTAAAATTAAGCATTTTTTAATTTCAAAGTGACCATTAAAATATAAATAAAATAAATAATATATCAAAACCATTAAAATAAGTATGAAAATTGTTAAAATTAAAACGATCTTACTTTTAAGTCAACAATCCAAAATCC
Organism: Parasteatoda lunata; assembly: GCA_949128135.1. Lineage (NCBI taxonomy): Eukaryota > Metazoa > Arthropoda > Arachnida > Araneae > Theridiidae > Parasteatoda > Parasteatoda lunata. The sequence goes on along the minus strand of OX421980.1, from coordinate 57,724,261 downwards.
TGTTGCTTTTATATATGATATACACTTATTTGTAATGGCCTACGCTAAAAATTTCTTCTTCTTTTTTCTACATTTGCTGTTCTCAAATTTTATAAAATTATTTTTCTGTAATGAAAACATAATACTTATTTTTTTTTTACAGGATTTTTTTTTTTTTTTATCATTGTATTATAGTATTTGAGCATTGCTGAAAAGTATATAAGACAGAAATGTTGTGTTCTAAGAGAAAGCTTACTATTGTAGAATTTAAGTAGCATTGATGTTACTCCAAGATAACATTTTAACTATGGTGTGTTAGTGATATGAAGGTTATTTATAGTATTTATGAGTTATTGTTTTTCTTTTTTTTTTCCAGGGCTTACCTACAGAAAGTTGGAAAATAACAAAAATAAATGAACATTATGAATTATGTGATACTTATCCTGCTATTGTAAGATTGAACTTTAGATTAATTTTTTCATTAATATAATTGTTATTTCATATTTCCTTGATTTCTATTTTATTCTTTTTTTTAATTCAACTCCTAGTTAGCTGTGCCATCTGCTGCTACAGATGATGATTTGAGAGCAGTAGCAAATTTTCGAAGCAGATGCCGTTTACCTGTAAGTAATCATTATGTTATTTTAAACTATTGTTATTTTATTACTTTTCTTCAAGTGAAATTTATTTCAATTATGGGTTGCTAAGTTAGGTATATTTCAGGTTTCCAGATGTAATGTTTTTTTTCTCTATACTTTTTTATAAATATAGAAGGGGTTATCTTTGTGCCAGAGTATAATAAGAAAACAACTAAATTTCACAAATCCAAGAGTTAAATGAAACAAGCATTTTGGTACTTGTGACCTTGATTATACTTATTTCACCAGTTTGACTACCCTCATCTTATTGATCTGATTTTTGCAGGCTTAATTCTGATAAATTTCTCTCAACTCTGTATGGTAATGATGGTATTTCAATTGTAGTAAAATGTTTGTCTATCTCTTTCTAACTATTTCATTTCCATTTTCTCAGTTTTCTTTATCTATACTTTTGTCTCACATCTATTTTTAATGAAAAAATTTTAAAAACTCAAAAATACTTAAGGTAAAATTGAGAATACATAATGACCCTTTTTATGATTCTCATATTTAAAAATAATTATAGTTCTAGAAATTAATAATGCATGTTTCTTATAACAAATTTCCCTGAAACTGAAATTTGTTGGCAATGCCCACAGAGTATTTTGTTTGTTAATATTATTGAAAGTTTAAATTTAATCTGTAAAATATGAGGAATACACTATTGGAAATTTTTATATAGATAAACATCAAAGTGAAAATGAGTCTAAAGTTAATCTCTGTTATCATCTACCTAGCATTAAGTTGCTGATAGTTTTGTTAGTTCTTTTTTATTTTTATCATTTTATGTTTACTAGCTGATATTTAATTTCTTTTTCATTTTTACCTAATAATGTTTACTAACTAATATTTAATTTTATCCTTCTAGTAATGAATTTATTTCAATGAATATACATAAGCTGAAATTAAGTAAAATAAGGCAAATTATGGTTTTCTTTGTAAATAAAACTAAAAGGAGCTGATATAAATGTTAAAATTGGTTATTAGGAAAATATATTTCTTTATTTATGAATTTAGTTATTTTATTTTGACTTGAAAAGCCAGATAAGAAATACTAATGCTATTTTTTATAAATACATGTCCTTTTCATAATTAATTAAATTTATATTGTTAATAATGAAAATTATTTATTTTTAAAAAAATCTTTTTCTCATTGGCATTTTACTTTTATTAATTTCTTTAAGAGCAATGAAATATTAATTAGATAATTGATTTGATTTAAATATAATTAAAAATTTCAAAACAATTACAAGTTAAAAAAAGGAACTAACTCTCAGAACCCTTTAACTCTTTCACAGAATCCTAGGGTTCTGCCGAAAACCATTTGGGAATGGCTAATCAAGATAATGTAGCATTAAAAAAATCAAGATCTTAAAGAGTATAAAATTCAGTGGTTATAACTAACATAAATGTGTTCATAAATGCTCGTGGGTTTATGGGTGAATTGTCAATACTTGTTTATGTAAAAAGAGAAGTTATTCTTATAATGTACGATATGAAGTTTGTTGTCTGAAATGTTATCGTATTAAAACAGTGAGATTTTAAAAACCATGTGAAAATCCATTTTAATAACTACCAAAAGGATTATCGATAAAATCTCTTTAGAATCATCGCTAGTCTAGTCCGTCGAGAGAAAAAAAATTTCAAATGTGTGATTGGTAATTCAGTGTACATTATGATACCATATTTAAATAAACATCGAAATTTTAAAAAACTGTCTGTAAATCTGTAACAACAGCTGTCTCATCGAGTAAGAAGAAATAAAAAGTGATTACTCAAATATGTGATTCAAAATTCTTGATACACTATAAGGTGGTATTAAATCATTGTGATTTTAAAAACTATGTGAAAATATGTAGCTATAATTGCCTAAAATGCTATTGTCATAAAAATATGTGTAAAATGTAGAACATAAAAATATGTGTAAAATTAATGAGAATTGATTTTGCTCATTACCATGCGGCATCTTAAGTAATACCAGCACATTTAAGTACAATTTCACAAATTAAAAAGATAATAATTTAACAGTCCCAAACTGTTAAAGTTTCATAATAAATTAATTTTTGTTTCCTACATCATTGATTCTCAGAGGGGTGGCAAAAAAAAATCATAAATTTTTGCTTCTAATTTTTTTTCCATGCATTTTGAAATTGTGTGTTCAAAATGTTAATAATCATTTTTCAAACTATCACTGTTTTCTCATTAGCTGAGATACTAGGGTAACACATTTCCTCAATATTTGTTAGATTAAAACAAAGAGTCAGACAAGTCCAAATTATGGGTTTGCATCCAAGAACATAAATTTTTTTGCCTCTGAGACCCTTATGCAACTGAAACAAAATTCAATCAAACTACCAGTTTCTGCTATATTTATTTGAAAAATGTTTGTTTCCTGATTCAACTGGAATGGTATGAATGATTTTGTCACCTGACCAGCATGATAGTTTGATTTAGTGACTGAGTTTGATCAAATTGTTTCTGACCAGTCACAAAGCAGATACTCTCCTTTTAATGGTGGTAATAGCCAAATGAAGGAGATAAGATAAAAATTTGGCAAAATGTTTAATTTAACTCTGTGACAATTTTATGTAAATAATATGCTAGTTGTACAATGTGATATTGTTTTCTATTTTAGATGTAAATGTATTAAATTACTTATTAACATTCATAAAATAAAATTGCAATGGCAATTCAAAACTACTTTTTAATGTTCATAAGTAGTCACTACTTAAATTCGAGTTAGTAACTTGTTACTTTTAAAAATGAATTGTAATTAACTTGTACAAAAGCATAACTAATTAAATAGTTTCAATTATGTTACTTCATTACAGTTTTTAAGCAATTGCTCTTGATTCAGACTTACGTTTTCCGATCTAGTTAAATATGCATTTTTTGAAGTAGAAATATTTTGCAATAGTCTATATATTAAGAATTACAAATTATTGCATTATAAGATGTTAAAGAATGTTAAAAAATGTTGTTAAGAATGTTAAAGGTATTTTCTTCACGTAATAAAAAATTTTAGATACATAATGATGAGAGCTAAAACTTTTAACAAGAAAACTCATCTTAAAATGAAAACTAATTATCATTGTATCTAAAATTGATTAAAATAAATATTCTAAATTAAAATAATTATTCACTTTTATTTTAAAAATAATGTAGTTAGTTCTGTAAAATTTTTAAATAGTTTAAAAATATATATATCATATGCTTATAGACACGCCTAAGACTGAAACTCTGTTAGAATACTCTAATTCAAAAGTCACACTTAAAAATTCTTCCACAGCCCGCATTTGCTGAAACACAAATTCATTGTTGGAGACAAGATATAGTACACTTGACTTACCAAAAAAAATAAAGGTAATCAAGGGGTAATCCTTTAAGCTTAATTGTGAGGTAATGTTAAAATTAAATTGCATTATTCGGTCAGGATTGAATAACAATGGAAGAAGTAATTTGTATCGAAACTTCACTTTTCAGTTGCATATGAGTGTAAATGAACTTTATTCTAGGTTAACTAGGTTTTTTCCTAGATTAACAAGATTTAACTTTAGAAATCGCTTGAAATGATGTCTTAAAAGGAAGTGTTTAGTAGTCATTTGTAACTATTGTTAAAAAGTGCTGCACTTTAAACAATTTATTTTATGTAAACAATTTTTTAAAGTTAGTTGTGGAAATTGTATATGTATAGAATGAAGTTAATATATTTAATTAAATATAGTTAAAGGTATAAGTATAAAAGAAAGCAGCTAAATAAGTTATTAGTTAAGTCTTTATTCATTAAAAAACTTCACACAGTTAACATTAATTATTATTGTTATTAAATGCCAGAGAACAAAGCCTTGCATTACTCAAAGGCTGATAACTTATTATACGGATACTCTCTTACATTTAGATTGGTATATAAATGATTCTTATTACTTATGTTACGATAGGTACCAACTTGTATGGTCAATGGGAAAGGTTTTACAAAGTAGTTGTAAAATGATAATGAAAGTAAGAATGAAACATTTTGTTTATTAAACTTTTTGAAACATTTTGTTGTATACCATCTTTTTACTTGTTACATTTATTATTTTTTATTAAATTTTATAATATCTATTTGCTTGAGAAAATTTATTGTAGTTATTACTTCGTATTTAGGTTTTATCTTGGATTCACCCTGAGAGTCAAGCAACTATAACAAGATGCAGTCAACCACTTGTTGGTGTCAGCTCAAAACGATGTAAAGAAGATGAACGTTACATTCAAATGATAATGGATGCTAATGCTCAGTCACACAAAATTTTTATTATGGATGCAAGACCAAGTGTAAATGCAGTTGCTAATAAGGTATCTCATTTAGTTGATATTTTAATAAGGAGAAAGTTTTGTGTTACAATATTATGATTGGATATTGCTGCTTCAATACAATTTAATACATTTCATATATATTTTAATTTTTATTAAATATTGTTCTGAATTTCATTTCTATAAAGACTTTAATTTATTTTGTTTATTAGTCCTATTATTTTGAATCCAATTGAACTCAAGAACTTTAAACATGGTTTAAAAAATTTACAGGGCTTCCAAATGATCCATTTAGTGTAAATCTTTTTAGTCTTCTTTTAGTTCATGTGTTTTTTTAGTCCTCTTTTGAATGATTTGAAAATCAGCTTATAGAGTTTTCTGAATATAGTAAAATTGTTATGCGCTCTAACTTTGTGTGTCAAACTCTCTAACCATCATTCACATTGTTGGAAAGCCAATGACATTAGTACACTTTTTATTGTATTTCTAGATCAGTACCACAATCCTTAAAGTTTGGAATTATTCACTTTTGAGTTTTTTCATGTGTGCTTAGGATTTCCAACAACAACAAAACTTCAACCTTTTTAAAATTCTTCCCTTTTATTCATTTGATTTTAAAATATATATATAATCAGACATGTTATTTTTCGTAGATCTGCAAAATATAACTTTTAATTTTTGATTGCCAATAATGGTCATAAGATTTAATTCTAAAACGGCAAGTATTTGATAAGTTGAGCTAGAGAATCGTCTGAAAAGTGTACAAAGTTTATTGAAATGTCTTATTTGTTGTAACTTATTACGTATTACTTATTATTGCTTATTGCAAATTTTTTAAGAGAGTGTGGTGGTAACCATCTACCAATATAATGCAAAGTTCCTGTTTGTTTTTTGCATTAACATTTTGGGGCTTATTCTTATGATATGGATGATAGGGATAAAGTAAGAATGATTCCCAAAGAAAAGAGATTCCACTATTCATTGACACAATGTTCTAGTGTTTCAATATAATTTTTTGAAAAGTTATGAAATAAATATATCTGTTGCATCCAGCATAAATGCTACTTCTGAATTTTTTTTATCACAGAAATGCTGTATGCATATATAAAATGTAGGTTTGTTTATCACATGAATGCAGAAATGCTTTTATGCCAAAAATTATGGCAAACATTTTATTTAATTATTTCAGATTTTTAATGATTGATAATGATTTTTTTTTCAATTCAAAAAGTACAACATTAATGGTGGAAACCTATAAATAGCTTTGTTTTCATTTTGATGACATATTAATAGATACTTGTAAAAAACTAAATCTAGTTGTGTCTCCTTAAGAAAATGATTAATATTTTCTTTATGCAGATTATAAACTATTTTAACTTCACCATTTGAAGCATTTGTAATATGTATATTATAATTATTTAAGTGACTTATTTTGATTCTGATAATCTGTTTTTTTTTAAAGGCCAGGGGTGGTGGTTATGAGAGTGAAGATGCTTATCAAAATGCTGAACTGTTATTTCTTGATATTCATAACATCCATGTTATGAGAGAAAGCTTGAGAAAACTAAAAGAAGTTTGTTTTCCTTCTATTGATGAAAACCATTGGCTATCAAGTATCGAATCAACACATTGGTTAGAACATATTAGGCTTATTATGGCTGGGGCATTTCGTATCGCAGATAAACTAGAAAACAACAAAACGTCTGTTGTTGTTCACTGTAGTGATGGATGGGATCGCACTGCTCAAGTAAATACTTTTATTTTAAACTTATTCTTTTGTCTATAAGTTGTGTTAAATTTATTCTTTATAAACTAGTACTCACTCTTGTATTGTTGAGATGCATCAAATCTAAAAGTGTTGTATTATCAGAGAATATTTATCTTGCCAATAATTTTCTAACGTTTCAAAAAATTTCCTGATTAATTCTAATATATTAACAAAGAAATTTGTTTATTTTACTTCTACGTAGAATATATTTTTACAAAAAGACAGGTTAGTTTAAAAAAAGTTTTGTAAGTAATTTCATTTGTATACTGATATTATACGGAAAAGATTAGGCAGTATATATATTTTCAAAATGTTACCAGGATTCATATGCACTGGGTATACCAGGAATGATAGAAAATTTTATGTGTATTTGCATTCCATGCAATTTAGCATTCTAATAAAATATCAGAATCAGATATTTGTATAGCAAAATCCAAAGTCTGTTAGTTGCCCATTTCTTTATTAAAACTCATTACTTCAAATCTATTTTTTAGCTGACAAGTTTGGCAATGCTAATTTTAGATCCATACTATAGAACACTAAAGGGATTTGAAGTTCTTATTGAGAAAGAGTGGATAAGTTTTGGTCATAAATTTTCTCAAGTATGTATGTTGAGAATCATTATTGCTTTTTTTTGTGCTTATTTTCTATATTGATATATTGTATAAAGATATAAATGAACTTAATAAATTTCTTAACTAATGCTCATTTTTCTGTCAATTAGTTATTTGAAAATTTTATCTAGAAATTCAAATTTAAATAAATGCAAAAACATTTTATTCATAATTCAGGGGTGAAATTCCGTATTTTGACGGATTTCCGTCTTTTTAAAAAAAACACACAAGGCGGAGCGAAACGGAATATTACTATAAGTAAACTCTAAGTTCGTTTTTTTTTTCTTTTATGCAATAGACGGATTCAGTGGGAAAAGTCCCAAATGACCGATTCATTAAAATTGATAGATATACTGTAAAGATAGTTGTGTACATGCAATATGTTTTTAATCCATTTATCTTAATTTTAATAAATATCAACATTTTGTTGAATATTATTTTTACTATTGAACTATGTTTAGCTTGAAAATTGTTTTTGTTATTTATCAACTTAGCTAAGTATTATCAACTTAGCTAAGTATTATTCTTTTCCTTAAAATGCTAGCACTTTATTTTATTAGAAAATTAAATGTTTGAAAAAAATTAAAAGCTGAGGTAATTTTTGCTTGAAATAACTAATAACTTTGCATTTTTTGTTTATACTCCTAAACAATAGTAGGTTTGCTAAAATAAATATGGAATTTTTATAAGCCTTATTTGCATTTTGTCTATTTTAATTTTTATTGAAAAGTTTGTTCACAATTTTTATGAAAAGAATTCATATATAATTTTTTGTTTACTTAAAATTATTGGATGGGACACACCCACTTCTGATTTTGAAATTTTCAGTCTTGACAATTTTTGAAACTTTCACCCCTGCCATAATTCAAATATATGATATTAAGAATGATATATAAGTATTGGGAATGATATATAAGTAATAGGATGTAATATTCATGACACCTAAATAAAAGAAATAGGTAGCAACTTACTTAAATAAAAGAAATAGGTAACAACTTACAAAGTTAAACACCTTTACTTAAAAAATCAATTTAAAAAATTTTAAAAAAGCAGAAATTTTTATGAAAATCTGTATTCTTTCTTTCCCAAACTGTTTTTTTTTTTTTTTTTTTTTTTAAGAATATTTATGTAGTGATTTGTGGAGCAGGGGAGGAAAAAAGACAATAATTAATTTAAGAATTAAACTTAACATATTTAATAAGGAAGGAAAGGAAAATAAGTTTAACAGAGACATTGATAGTGGAGAGCTGCCTACACGCATCGTTGCAGGACAAAGACTGACTGCTATAATTAGATGTCTAAGGAAAAGAATAAATTTATTAAGTATTCAGGACTTTTCCCGTCAGGACAGTCTGGCACCATTGATTCTGGTAATTTTCCCTTCTGGACAGACTGGCACCTTTTTATGAGGAAGTTATTGGTTTCGAGGATGATAGATGATGCAATTCGCGCAACTACTACATTTATGAAATAGAATTTTAATCAATACATTCTTTGCTTATGAAGAGTTGATACTTCCAACTCATCAGAAATGTTTTACATTCGTTTTCTGATATGACAATGTAAGATGTAATGAATAATAGTAATATGAGAAAAAATCCATCTTGCTTGCAGTTGTTTTAAGATGGATGTTAAAATAATAATAATAAAAAAATACATACAAATGAATTTGCTTGAAATAAATATAAGTGTGAGTATTCTTGTTTTAAGTTACAATGTTTTAAAGCAAAATTAAAAGTTTTTTTTTTTTTTTTTTTTTTTTTTTTTTTTTTTTTACACACACACACAGTGGCCAAGATAGTGATTTTTGATGCCACATTTTATCTCATCAAAATATTCTGCTAAGTTTTCTATGACAATATTATAAATAATTATGCAAAATTTTAGACGAAGAAAAGTATGTACAAATGTAGACATAAGTTCTTTGCCTTGTTATTGTATAGTTGTTTTGCATGTCTTTTCTAAAATATTAAGTCCTTCATATTTTTCTAGTAAAAAATATCATATTTTCATAGTAAAAAATTCTTTTTTAGGTTTCTGTGATAAAAATGATTTTTGTACACTCATTTTTCAGAACTTCCTTAAATATTTCTTTAATTGCTCTATTATTTTAATTAAAAAATAATTGGTATGCATTTCTTAGTGTAACTTTTAAATGTATGTTCTTCAAAGGTGGAACTCCTTTAACAAATAGTTTTTTGGCTTAAAATGTTAACCATTTAAATGAGTGCTGTAAAATGTTATTTAATGATGTTTGATATATTTTTATTGACTTATAAAAAAAATTTCTTTCAGAGAATTGGTCATGGTGATGATAAGCATTCCGATGCTGATAGATCCCCTGTGTTTCTGCAATTCATTGATGCTGTGTGGCAGATAACCCGCAAAGTAATAATCTATTTTAAATGGCAAAAGTTTATGCAGATTGTAGATTGCTTGCTTCACTTATATAAAATTTTTATCAAAAGATAAAGCTATTTTATTGCCATATCATTATAGTTACAAATTGAGTATTGAAAAAACTAAGCAAAATGAATTAATTGAACACCCATTTTCTCTCAACTTCTCTTAAATGTAAAGAAACAGTTAGTACTGAATAATGATCCTCTTCTTTTTCGGCCAAACATATTTCTCTTTATCAGTAACAAGATATGATTAAATATGACATTGCTTTAGCTGCCTACAAAACAAAAAAGAAAATTTATAGTTGTTACCTTTATCTTCTAATAATAAAGGGGCAAGATTTTCATCTCACAATTTGGGACATGGGGTTTAGAATCTTACATTATGTGTTAGACAACATAAATATAAAACTTAAAACCAAAGCTTATAAAGAGCATGTATTTGGACAAAATTTGTGGAAAGAATTTTAATCAGATATTATTATATGCTTTATAAAATTCTAGTTCTTGAATAACATGGTGCATAGCGTTTTTAAAAAGTGCTTATTTTCGTTTTTTAAAAGCTCTTAAAGGGGCTTTTTTCATTGGGTGTTTTTGAAAAGTACTTAATTTTCCCTTTTTGAAACAGATTTTTTCTTTACTATGTCGATTTTCGCCACATATTATGCAAAAGTGTGCTTTTCACAATTCATTCAACCACAATCTATTTTGGTGTAGCGTCAGTTCATAATGTATGAAATCACCAATCATTTTACGTGTTTGATAAAAAAAACTTGTGAGTCCGCATGTTCATCTACTGAGTTTGGTTCAGTGATTTAATTGCTCTCTCATGTGCAACTCTGTTGCATTTTGCAAGATATTCCTAATTTCAGGCTTCATTTTCCATCCTCTGATATCAAATCTAAAAATCTCTTGAATCATTTTAAAATGGATAATAAAATCAAGAAAAGAGTTCTTTGTCAGAAACTAGTTATTTTATCATGATCATGTAAAGTCTCTAAAAATTATTTTGCATTTTGTTAATGTATATAGTGCTTAAAAATATTTTTTATTGCTTAAAAGGTGCTTATTTTTGTTAAAAGATTTGGCTACGCACCCTGAATAAATATAAGAAATTTATAAAACTGAAGATACTTTTTTATTTTACCTACCATATACTCTCTAAAAATAGAAGTATTTTACATCATTATACATAGAATGCCTGTTATCTTGTCACTTTTTAATCATTCAAATTGAATGTCAGAAAATATATTTCACTCTAAGCATTTTCTATTTTTTGTTTTTTATTCATTATTAATTTTTGAGTGATTTTTATCATTTTTGTGTAATTCTACATTTACTAATAATTATATTTACTGCAATTTATTTTATCTTTCCACAGTATCCCAATGCATTTGAGTTCAATGAAAATTTCCTCATAACAATTTTAGACCATTTATACAGCTGTTTATTTGGTACTTTCCTTTTCAACTCTGAATGCCAAAGAATGAAAGAGGTAATTTTTAATTTACTTGAAATATATTACGAGTATATAGTCATATTATTGCATGAATACACATGTAGTATTTTAAACATTATTGCTATGTACCTTTTTTGATTTTTCAGTCACAAGCATAGTAAAAATATTTTTAGGGGATTCAGTACCTTCCATACCTTTCACATTAAATTGCCTATGTTTGATACATCTTATCTTAAAAAGTATTAAACCTGAAACACTGATATTTTTATAGCACCTTCCTGAAATGAACTTTTGAAAAATATATTAATTAGTTATAATTTCAAAAAAATTAATTGAAATATTCCAAAACTTTCTAACTTAAAACTTTTGGAATATGAATTTAAGTTGAGAAAATCTTATGGGATATTTGAAAAAACTCATTTCAGTACGAAACAGGTATGGGTATTTTTACGAAAATTCTTCAATAACTGGCTGGAAAAGATAAGTCGGTATTAAAATACAGCTTCAAACAAGTCTCTTTTAAAATATAAAAGGCTATCCTTTTAACAGGTTTATGTCTCACCAATTGAAAAAAAAAAAAAATTCAGTGCAATTTGTTTTTAATTATTTTTTCATTCTTTCTTTCAATTTCTTTTTAGGAGAGATTTATCTTTTGAATTTTATAACTAGTCATATTAAGTTCTGTCAATAAGAATTTCACTGAGCATCGTGGCAATATTTATTTTATTCCTTTAAATACTTAATCATTTTCGCTTTTGTTGCAAACAATTCTTCACTCATGTGAAAAGTGAACTCAACAAAAATCAATGCAATTATCGTACAATTATACAGTTTTAAACAATATAAACTTATTTTTGTTTCAAATAATTTACCAAAATGTTACAATTTTTACAATAAATAAACTTATCAGTTCTGTATGTAGATAATAAATACTCTGTCATTTTTGAAAAATCAATAAATGATAAATAATTTTTAATTTTACTGGAGTGTTTTGAATACGCTCATAATGCTAACAAAATTACATATCAAAAATGGGCAGGCGTACTAAAATTTTTGTTTACCTGTCTTAAATTTGCTGTTAAAGACATATAAAGTAACATTTTTTTAGGCTATGACCTTATACATATTCAGAATTGTATTTTTAGTAAAAACAATGCATTATTGGAAAGCTAAGAATGTAAGAATAACTTATAATGAAAATTCAAAAACCAATTTTTTAAGGTGAATGTTTTTAAATTCCTGTAATTTTTTAGCGGCTTTTCAGAGACTTTCACATTTCTTCTAGCCTTATGGAAATTTCACCAACTGAAAACCCAGTTTCAGCTTTTAATCTATATATATTTTGCTTTTAGTCTTATTTAAACATATTGTTTTTAAAAAATTTACATTTTGAGGAAAAAATGTTCCTTTTCTAAATACTTTAACAGAAAGGTTGGTCAACTAGCAGTACATTTTAAGCAATTAAGAAACTTTTAATCTTCTAAATTGATAAAAATTTATTAGTACCCATTGATGAAAATTGTTAGTTTTTTTCGAACTTAACACAAAATTGATAAAGTTGTGTACCTTTTTTTCTTCAAGTTAATGCAGGTCCCAGAACACCTTAAGTCCTCATTAATTATTTCTCCTTTTTTTTCTTATGTCTTGCAACATGTAACTTAGTTTATACAAAGTAGCCAAATAAAAGAAATTTTTTCTCAGAATTTATTTGACCTCCACTAACTTATCTAAAGTCAAATATCTGCTGTAGCTAATATTTGACATTAGTACATCAGTAGATTAAATAAATTACTAGTACATTAGTAGATTAAATAAATTAAAAAGAAAACCTGTTTACTGATTCAGGTATAATATTGTTAACAAGAACAGTCACTTTTTAGCTGTACAATCCGTAAAATGGAATGACATAGCTTAAATATGATTGCTGCTGTATGAAACTGCTGTGTGGTTAAAAATTGTTTTTTTTTACTCTGATAAAAATTTGAAAAATTGATCATTCATTTATGCTGAGTGATTTGCAGAAAGAAAAAAAACATTTTATTGGCTTAATTATCAGAATTTGGTGAATACAATTTATTAGTTTTGGGCTACAAGAACCCTGGACTTCAAAAGTCTTAGATTAAATTAGACTTAAAGGTTATGCAGTTCTAAGGTTTGTCAGTTTTCTTGGCAGTTTTAATATGCATCATGATTAAAATTTTATGTTTTAACAATATATCTAGTTATATTTACTGCTTATACTAAAGAACAGACAATTACATATTACAGCAAAATCAAATAAATTCACTTAAGTTAATGATCATTGTTACATTAATAATTTTTAAAATTAAAAAAAAAATTTCATTGCCATTTGCCACTGAGGAAAATGTTATAACTAGTTGAAAAAAGTAAGTGTGTGCCTGGCTTAAGGTACCCAAATACCTATTTTTCCAGTAAAATATTGGAGGTAAATTTTAGAATAACATGACAGCCCTGAATGTGACCATCAATGCTGCTATTGTGAATTTGAATTACTTACAAAAAATAATTTGTGGTCTGTACAATGGTTATACAAATGAAATTGTAATGACTTATTTTGTTACATGGAGAAATAATTTTTTCCAATGCCCACCTGTGTTAACATATCATCAACTTTGGCATTTGCCGGGCAGATTTGTTATCCACTCTTTCAGGGGTGGGCCAACGTTGCTCCCTCAGTAGTACAGAGAAGGAAGGAACATCCATGCCTTGCCCGGGATTAGAACCCTGAACCTTTCTGATGTAAGACCTGTTCCCTGACCCTACACAGTCCGATGGGCATTTAGAGAAATATAACTTGTGAAATATCGCTTAAATATTTCATTTTGAATTTTAATATTACTACAGAAAAAATTGCTTGATGACAATAGAAGAGTATTACCAAAAGTTCCCTGCAGAGACAACTTTTAAGAGATTTAAGGATGCCAAATTCATATCACAGTACAGAAGAACCTTGTATCCGGCTTCCAAAAAAACGGAAACCAGTACAATTGAAACAAAATGCGGAATTTCCAGTCATACTTACTTAAAGTTGAGTAGAGAAAAAGGTGTGGAGGCTTAGACTAATGAAGTGTAAATGCTTCACACATGTTTATCAGTGAACAGAAGATGAAAGAATGATTTAAAAATACATCGATATACTTAATATGTAATTACAATAAAATAAAAGTTAAGTTGAAAGACATATTTTTAATTGGAATGCATAAATGGCTAAAATACAGCTATTTTTAATCAGAAATTAAGTAGGAACTTAGCTGTACAGTATAAAACCTTTTATCTGGTTTCAGGAAATCTAGTAAAACTTTGCTCCCTTTTACCACCATTTTTAATTAGAGCATCTGAGTCATCCTTGCAACTGAGTAGAGTGAAAGGGGTATTTCTATTTTTTTCCTTATTCAATCAAACGTAAAGGAGCGACAAGCTTAGATAAAATTAAATGAACCAAAAATCTCAATTGAAATACTTTGTACAAGCAAATTAGTGACATTTGCAACTAGCTTCAACCCTTTTCTCAGTACCTGATTCTGCCAAAATTTGTTTGAAAATCACTGAATTTATCAATAGACGTAATTGCCAGGAAATTTTTATCTACCCAAAGCAGAGAAAGAAATATTCCTCAAATCATTTTTTGTCAGATTGATCGTGAGGTCGAATGGAGAAATTTTGATTGTTTTGTTTTTCTTATTTAGGTATTTTTTACTTTATTTTTGTAAACGAAATCAGCATTTAGTAAATTTTTATCTGCACAAAGCAGAGAAAGAAATATTCCTCAAATTATTTTTTGTCAGATTGATCGTGAGGTGGAATGGAGAAATTTTGATTGTTTTGTTTTTCTTATTTAGGTTTTTTTTACTTTATTTTTGTAAACAAAATCAGCATTTAGTAAACAAAATCAGATTAAAAATATCATTTCACTTTTCGCTTTATTTATGAAGGAAAAATATCAGCCAACAGGTTGTAAGGAAATAATTAAAAAAATGCATGGCTATGCTTTACCATGTAAATATAATAAAGTAAAATTAGTGTAGTTAAAATACAAATTTTTAATTAGAATACTAAAAGGGCTTAAATATGGCTATTTTTTTCATCAATATTAAAATAGGTACATAGTTAAGAAATCATTAGTTAAGAAATCTGTATTGAATCATTTTTAGCAATCCAGAAAACTGGAAATTTCTAACATCCTAGATAGCGATGGTTCCCAGCATTCGGGATAATTGATTCTCTACTATAACTTTATTGTGTATTCTATTAATGTGTCTGTAAAATTAATGTGTCTTATGTGTTGCCTCTCAAGAATTGTTTCTGTGTAGCTGATTATTTACTTACAAATTAATTATTTTAGTTAAATTAACGTAAAATATTTTGTTAAATATTCTTGCATGATGTATCATTTTTATATTCATTGTATTCTTTGTTATAATTTCATAGTTTTAATTCATTATTTAATGCAGCTTATCTTTTCCACAATTTTGGGTTTCAAGAAAATCAATGTGTAATTTAAGAAAATCAATGTGTAATATTTTTAATGACAGCTATTAAAAGTAATTATATTAAAAGAAAATTAAACATTAATTATCAAAAAATGAAGATTTAACTTGCTTTTGAAAATTAATATTTCAAAAAATTAAATTTCAGTGTTAATAATTTTCCAATTTTTATAGATTGATCATTGTATCATTATCTGTACAAATTTTTCAAATGTTTAAAATTTGAATTTGTTTCAATCAATAAAAGAAAATAACTCGAAATCTTTAGATGATTGTGGCAACTTGAACGCTGATCAAGGATTCACAGTTCTTGCAGTATTATAGTAATTTTCTTTTTTAGCATTTCCTGACTGATATTTAGCCTGTTTTTAAAAGTATTTTAGTTTTTTTATTTATTGCTTGTTATCCATGTATACTATAGTAAAAAGTTTTGTGTTTTTCCAGGATGTTAAAAATCGAACTGTGTCTTTATGGTCTTTCATTAATAGTAATCAAAGTGATTTCATAAATCCTTTATACACAACACACCAACAACAACATATTCTTTTTGCTGTACCTAGCATGCGTTGCATAGAGTTATGGAAAGGATATTATTGCCGTTGGAATCCTCGTATGAGGTTACAGGTAATTTCTGATTGGGTTCATTTCAAAATGATATAAATTTTCTATCAATTTTTAGAATCTTGAAAATATTTTGTTAGTTTTTTGTTTACTTGTGTTTATATACCTACTGGACAATGAATATATTTAGCATAAACATTTCAAAAATCTGTATATTTTACTTATAAATTCTATATTTTGATTTGAAAGATATTTTAGCCGTTTAACATATAATGCAAAAACATTGCAACAATATTTTGTTGAATGAGAACAAAAATTCAAATCCTATTAACTATTCCAATGATATAATAATCAGTGTTTTTGGTCTTTTTAGTTTAGTGCTTGCTTGGCTAAATAAAATGGACAAACTTTTTGCGGATTTTATTGTTAATAAAGCAAAGAATTATTAATGAAACAAAGGACAAATTCATTGAGAGATATGCTTTTTTAACAAACTATTTAATATTATAAAATAGGTTTTCCACCTATTTAATAGATCAACAAATTCAGGAAGACTGCTAAATATTTAAATAATATTATGAAATGAAAAATATGATGGAGAACTATTTTGCCTTTTTTTACAGTGTTTAAAAATTTTTACTATTGTTTAGATTTAAAATTTAACCCTTTATCATTCAACACTTTTTCAATAAAGTCATTACCTTTTTCTTGCGATGCAGGATAAGAAGCTGTTATATGATTAGAAAGTTAATATCAAACTCTTTATTCTTTCTATGGTTGGGAAGTTATCACGTATGTTAATTTTAAAAAAGTTAAAGAAATAAGACATTACATTTGAAATGATGTCCATTTGTGAATAACATATGACATGCTTTTGAAAAATAACAAAGGTAATCCCAAAAGTTATTAATAAACATATTTGTTAGATAGTTTTGATTTATTATGTTGGAAATAATTAAACTTAACGAATCTAACTAAATTAGTAGCAAAATAAAACTGCGATAATCCGGAACTTAATGTAAAAAAACAATATAAATTCAAACCAACTACGATTGAGAAGTTTTAATAATTAATGAGTGCAAATTATATTTCATTTACTACTATTTTTATAGGAGCCTATTCATATACGAAGCCGAGAACTTCTAGCAGTTAAAGCTCAACTCTTACGTAGAAAAGATGAACAAAAGAGAGACTTAGAAACTAAGAATGCACGTAATATATCTTCACCTCCTCATATACCTGCTCCAGTTGTTGTCTGAAAAAAAATCTTGTCAGAAATCTTCAAGATATTTTTCCAAATACGCTTTGTCTAAAAAACACTGCAGTGCTCTTTTGAAGAACTTTACATATATTTCTATTTACAAAATTTTTTATAGCTAATAGTTTAGAATATTTGAGACTTTTTAAGCAACTATATCTATCAAATATAACTAAATGTATATATTCTTGTTTTTTAAGATTGTTTTTCTTTATTTGCTATTATAACCATGCTCCTATTTATTATTTAATAATATAAAATACCATTATTAATTAACTTTCGTTTTTATAATGTTTTCGCTTTTTTAATCACTATAAGTGTTTTAAGTTAGTTCATTATTTAATTATTAGCTATTTTCATTCTTTTTTTTTGTTAAAATGAAATGTTCATTTTTAAATTATGTATTGGGATTTTTTTAAGCCTACAATTTATTATGCTGGTTTATTAAATTCTACAATTTAATATAAATGGTTATTTAGTGTCTACTTGAATCATTGATGCCAAGTGAATGATCCACAAAGGATGGTGCTTCCTTAGAATATATAAATTTCACACAATTATGGCTTGCTTGAAAGTGGAATCATTAGTATGAATTTAAATATGGGTGCTTTCTTTTAATGTCTCTGCAATCAAAATGAATTTAGGATTTCTCTGTCTGCTATAATGGGACTGTTTATTAAAATTATAGGATAACTTCATGACATAGAATTAAAAACGTGTGTTATCCATTCCATTTACTCAAGATTCTCTTATCTATAAATAAAGCCTACTTTATCCATTTTGTTTGACATTCTATTATTTTTTATGAAGAAGATATGGCTACCATTGTAAAACTGTTCAAACATATCATTTTGCGTGTTTGATTAAACTGGTTATGAGAGTATTGTGAAATTAGCAACAAATTTTAATGCTGCAATAAGAAAAATTTTTTTTTACAGATTTATGATATATTTGCAAGTTTTTTCATATAATTTAAAAATAAAACCACCTGTAGCTTTATTAATATATTATTCTTTATCATAGAATAAAATTTTTAAATATATGAAAGTGAATTTCTCATAGGAAACATTTTTAAGCTAATTTTCTTTTTTTCATTTCAACTACTGAAGTTTTGTTTCGTGCATTAAATTAAATATTTTTTTTAGAAAGGTGTTTGATGTCAGCAAGATGCATAAATTATGAGTCTTATAAAAATGCAAGTTAAGTAAACACTATACGATATTTGCCCTGAAGTATGTCTATGTACACTAAAATATAATATTAAAGTACTTTTTATGTTATCTCTGCCCCTTTTTATCTTAAAATTTATGTCAGTAAATGAATCAATTAAAATTTTTGTTTCTTTTTATTGCTATCAAAGCAATAAAGTCAGTATTTAAAATTCTTTTTAACTGTTTTGAAATAGGTTGACAGAGTTTAAAATGGTATATTAAAATTGCTACTTAGGGAAGTTTATGTGATTATTTAACTGTTTAATCTTCATCAATTACAAACAGTAAAAAATCATGATTTTTGATTGCTTGTAATGTTTTGTATTAATTTTCTTATTGCTTATAGTTTTCTTTTTATATTGACTTTTCTTATCACTTTTAATTATATTTATATATTCATTTTTCTTATTGCTTGTAAATTTATTTATATATTTATATGTTACTGTTTTATGCAATTATTTTTAGGTTGTGGTATCAGTCAGTTTTCATGTGTGAAAAAACAATGTGTATTGACTGACATAAATTTTTTAATGTATAATTTATTTAAAGCTTACATTTTATTTTGTTTTACATTCTAGTGCTCACTCTAATGGTCAACGTTTTAATAATATATCTCTTCTGTGGTTACTTCTTCCTATAAAAATTAGCAGAAATGAAAGTTTCTATCGAAGAGTTCTTTTCGTTAAGTTTTTTAAGCAACTTGTTTTATAAAGCTTTAAAAATGTTTTATTACATTGGCCAAATGTTTAAGAAAGTGATATTTTAAACATTTATCTTGATTGCCTTTGCAAGACACAGAGTAAGAACTTTTGAAACATTTTTGTCAATTCAAATGCAATGTATTTATAAAAAATTATTCCTGGAAAATAATACTCTTAGTGGTGTAGCTGCTTTTTTTGTTTCTTATGTTCATAGTATTTTAAAGAAATTATTGATACATTTTTGCTTATCGATTTAATAATAATATTTACTTATAAGAGAATTTTTTAAAAAAAAACATGTATTGTCTTTCAAATGAATAAATTTTATTTTTCTACCAGCTATTTCCTTTAATCACAACACAAAAGCGCAAAATAAGCTGAAATTGATAAAATATAATTCCACTTATTATATCCACATCTTTTGTATCAGTATTGCTTAATTTAAAGCAGTCTTTACTGTAAAAATTATTTAAATTATCCAATTACAACCTATAAATATAAATTATGTTGTTGGATTTCTGAAGTTTATTAACATTTCAGTTCATTAAACTTTATGTTCTGAATGTTCATACTGTTGAAAAGATTTAAATGATTAGAAGAACCATTGAATCAATAATATATTTTATTAAATGATTTGAATAATGAAAAAAAAAATTTGCAAAATTCATATTAGGTTCTAAAAATCACATTAAATTTTTGTAAGTTTCATATTGAATTTGGAAGTAACTGGAAAATATTATTTTAGACAAACAATATATTTACCTGGCTACGGATGTGAATGCAACATTAGTTGATTAAGATTTAAATTATTGAAGCTAAACTATTGAAGATAAATATTGAATCTGAATTATTGAAGGTAACTGTTGAAGCTAAAGACTCTTTTGTTTAAATTGTCTAGGAAAATGTCTATGTCATGTTTTCACAAATTAACTTTCTAGAGCTTTAAATTTTTAAAATTATTCATCTAATTTGCAATTTAAACAAGGTTTAACTAAAAAAAAAAGTAACACAGTCAAAATTTAATCATCACTATGGTTGATTTAAAGTTACTCTACCTTAAGCTTAATTTCTCTTTAAATTGTATTTATATCTTTTGATTTAACTGTTATTATTTGATTTTATGGTTAACAAAAATAAAGATATGTCATGTAAAGTGAGTATTTTTATTCTTCTTCAACATAATAGCTTTATTTCTTATTTAAATTTGTGTTGTAGTAACTAAGTTTATATAGATTTATATATGTATATTTTTTCAAATGAATGTTTTTTATTATTATTAAAAGTAATAGCAAATTTGTTTTTGTGCTTATTTTGTGTTTTTTTATTTTGCAATATATTGGTTGGAATATATAAAGAATATTTAACATATTCCTTAACTTTTGCAAAACCATCTAGGTAAAAAAAAAAAATTTTTTTTTTTTTCATTATAGCTGATTTTAAGCATTTTTGCACCATACTCAATATCTCTTATTACACTAGAAACGTACTAGAAACGTACTACAATTTCAATAATTTCTTTAGTGTTAAAAATTGAGAATATAAGAAACATAACATATGCGCCACCTCCAAGTCTGGATTGAATTGTAGTGGCGAATAAAGCAGTCAATGTAAAGGCTCTTTCTGACTTGTTAATCCACTATTTGTTGGTTAACTATCCATACACAGCTTCAAATATTGTACCATGTCATCCACCTCATTCGAGGAGACTCGTTTCTTTTTTTATTTTAAAATCTATTTCTTTTTCACAAAAAATATTTCTTGTTCAGAGCATTGAGGAAACTAAACAGTTATGTATGAATAACTATAGCTAATTGAGGAAAATCCATGGTCCATCATCTTCAATCAATTTTTTTTCAGTGTCCTTATTTCCATTTCCATCCTCATTCTGTGATACGTTGACGAAATCTGTTGTTTATTTTTTCACCAGTCGCAGATAGATTTTTTTTAACATTCTCCTTCATTTCATTGCACTTTAGAGATTTATAAAACGTTTTTGGAATAATTCCAAGATTGTTGGGCTGTCCTTCATTATGCAGATACTGCAAAGCTCTGCACATATCGTTCTTTCCGATTGAATGTGAGTTTTAAATAGAAATTTCTTAAGTCTGACTATGAATTTTACTTCATAAGAACTTCACTATCACATCAGCTGTTAAATTTTATTGCCGTGTTAATAAAATCTTCCGAAAGCTGCTGTTTGTAGATGGCTGCTGTACATTTACAAACAGAAACACTAAATCGAATTTTTCCTCAAAAATAATCACTGCTGACTATACATCGATCAAACATTTTTGTATGCAGCCTTTCAATTTAAGGAATCGTTCCAGCATATCCCAAAAGACAGTTTTATCTTGTCTTTAAGCTACAAGCTTTCCAGTTCTAAGATAGTTTTTAACACACCTTTGATAAAGTGGCCTCATGAATTGTGATGGTATGTCTTCGGATCATCCTCGGGGATATTTCTCAGACTGCCACCAATAGCCCACTGTGTTGCTCTAGTGTGACATAAACAGAATACCTACCTACCTTTGATTTTTCTCTGATACCGTTTTTTCCCATCAATTTCAAGGCATCCTGAAGGTGGTATATTTGACTCTCTTTACTTATAATCTATATACTGTATAAATTATAATACTTAATATGTTCAATTCAACCAACTTATAACTATTTCAATACAGTGATAAAATTCTTCAGACTTCTTAATTCAAAAAATTTTTATTCTCAGCAACACTTTTTCTGAAACCAATTTTATCATAATTAAAAAGAGTCGAATCTTCCCAGAGCATTATTTCCTTTAGCTCCGTATTGCTTAAAATTTAACGATATGAAATGTATTGTCTAAATAAATTAATTAATTTGGTCAGTTGCAAATCATTTTGTCAGATTAAATAAGGCTACTCAGACGAGATATTTGATATATTTTCGAATGGAAGGAATGTTTGAAATCCGGCCTTATGAATTGATTAATATCAAACCAAATGAATAAGCTAATACTTAAAGATTTTTTAATATTTCAAAGTATTATTTCTACAAGGTAGGATTCTTCAGAATGTGTCTCATTCGAAAATAAAGCACAAAAATTTTTTATTTAAAATTCATTGTTTTAAATTTTTTTCTTAAGTTATTCAGTTCTTGGTAGCCCAGTGGTTAGAATCGGACTCCGATCTGGCGGAACTGGGTTTTGATCCTAGATTCCGTTAAGACCCACCGCGAACATGCGACATACGTGCTCGTAAACAGAGCCTGACTTAGACAGGGGCATACGGGGCAGTTGCCCCTGGCCCCCACATCAGAGAAAGCCTCCAAATCCAATAGAAAGTTTATTTTACGTTTCCTTTATTGAGATTTTTTAAAACAAAATATCAGTACAGTGTAAAATTTATAAGCTTTATGTTAGCTTCTTCATTAATCTATCGTATAAACAGAAAAAAATCTTCATTTGTAAATCCATGTCTTTCTATGGTGGAATTCTGCTAATATTCAGCAATTACGATGGACAAATTTGGCCGCTGAAAAGCCTGTATTTTTACAAATCGCAAAATTTATATACTTTCATAAACTTTAGTTCTTCATTACTGAAGTAGGTAAGCAGAAGGGTGCCCCAAAAGAAGTTTTTGCCCCTGTGAAATTTAAACTCTTGTGGTTGGTCGGGGCAATACCATAGGGATAAAAATTTCTTCTCCAGATCTATGTCTAAAATGAGAAAGTGGTCTCACAATGAGATCATCTCTGTAGAGCAGTGTTTCACAAACTTATGACTTTTGTGTACCCTTTCTAAATTTTTCATAACTCTGTGTACCCCTAATAAGAAAATGAATGTATTTTTTACTATAAAAAAATTGCACAAAAGTTAAAAATCACAACTGGCTGTTGACACTACTAATTATTAACTACAAAAAATAGTCAATAGAAAAATACGTAATCATAAATTATCATGGCTAGCTTTGTTTTTAAATAAAATTTTTTGAAATTTTTGCTTTTTGCAAGATATTTCGAATAAGAACGCGTACCCCCGCTAAACTGTTCCCGTACCCCTGGGCGTACGCGTACCACACTTTGGGAAACACTGCTGTAGAGGATCAAAATTGTAACAGCATATTTTCGGATTTCCTCAGGGTTGTTCCCATACAGTCGCCAACGGCCTATTGTGCGGCTCTAGAATGACATAATTAAGGTACATGCTCATGTAAGCTATATTGGTCGAAAAACCATTTTTTTCCCTTCTAGTATTCCTTTATTCAATAGTATTTCCTTCAAGCGTTCCGGATGTTCAAGAGTTGGCGTGATGGTCATTGATTACATATTTTGTTTTTTAGGAAAAATGTATGTATGCCATTGTGCAGTTTTGCAGCCTTCTGCTGATGCTGAAAGAATGTCTATTTTATTTATTGTTACGCATGCATATGCATGCTCGTATGCTTACTACAAAGTATGGCTTATGGAATATTCTGACTGCCTATGATTCGCATATGTGATTTTATGTCAATATGTGATTCGAGCATGCGCGAGCAGTTAGTCTTACAAGTAGTTTCTATACGTTTGCACGCATGTCGTTGGCAATCACATACAGTGTGAATGTTCCTTTATAAATCCTTTGTAAGACTAAACCAGTGTTATGACGGGATTCGAAGCCCCTACCTTCATGCTACAGAGCACTTGGCAGAACGGCGAGACCGTGGCCGGGAGAGAGAAAGGATGGAGTTTATTTGTCTATATACTGCACAGAAATAGGTAGCTAAAGACGTTTATATTATTTTGCATCTTGTTTTTTATTTCTTGAAAGTCAGGTGTATGCGATATTTATAAACCGATTCAACAATTTTTAACTAATCATTTTTAGATCTGTCCTATCAACGTAAGTTCTTATTGAGATTTAATCTTTGTAATCGAGCCGGCAGTCTCTTTAGAATGTGTTTACTAATAACGAAACAATATCATTAGCACGTTCCGTAGTGGGCGTATTTCTGTTATTGTTAGTGGCATTTTTTGTATTCGTCCTTTGTTAACTGTTCCATTAAATTAAGTTAAACATGTTTAGTTCTCTAATGAGAGATTCTAAAAGAAGTCAGCCGGATCTATATAATAATGTTGTTGAAGGATTGAAAAAAATCTATAAGCTGAAAATTTTGCCGTTAGAAGAACATTATATGTTTCATGAGTTTCACTCCCCTCCTCTTAACGATGCTGATTTTGAAGCAAAACCTATGATTTTACTCGTTGGTCAGTATTCCACGGGTAAAACTACATTTATTAAATACTTATTAGAGAGGGACTTTCCTGGAATTCGAATTGGTCCGGAGCCCACCACAGATCGATTTATTGCTGTTATGTTTGGTGAGCAGGAAAGTATTATACCTGGTAACGCTCTTGTTGTAGATCCTAAACGTCAGTTCAGGCCATTGCAGAAATTTGGCAATGCATTTCTAAATCGTTTTCAATCATCTGTAGTTCAATCGGAAGTCTTACAAAGCCTGACGATTATTGATACGCCTGGAATTTTGTCTGGAGAAAAGCAGCGAGTTGATAGAGGTTATGATTTCACTGGAGTTTTAGAGTGGTTTGCAGAAAGAGTGGATCGTATTATCCTTTTATTTGATGCTCATAAATTAGACATTTCTGACGAATTTCGCCGTAGCATTGAAGCTCTTAGAGGTCATGATGATAAAATTCGAATCGTACTTAACAAAGCTGATATGGTTGATTCTCAACAGTTGATGCGTGTTTACGGAGCTCTGATGTGGTCTTTAGGTAAAGTACTTAATACTCCTGAAGTTGCTCGTGTTTATATTGGTTCCTTTTGGGATCAGCCTCTTAATTTCGATTCAAATCGAAAACTATTTGAAGCTGAGGAACAAGATATGTTCCGGGACATTCAAAGTCTTCCTAAAAATGCTGCTTTGAGGAAATTAAATGATTTAATCAAACGTGCAAGACTTGCAAAGGTTAGTAGTTTTTATACTTTATATTAAAATTTATGTACATTATTGTTAACATTTAATTTATGAGGCATGAACTGTTTTTAAATAGTTGTGTTTATAAATAGGAAACCATCTACTATCACTGGTATTTTTTTCCTACAAAATAAAATTTAAGACCGCAATTTTTATATTTAATAATCATAGTGACATCTAAAAAGCTGGAAACATGTTTAAATGAATAATTTGAATATGTTTTCAATTTTTACATAACAATTCTAAATTGTATTTTTTGCATTCCTGACTTTTTAAAGGAAGTTGTTTTTAGCTGGGATAGGTAAATTTTGGAATGACTCCATAGTTAATAAAATTACATATATTAATGACTTCACGTATCTCTTATTTCATAAGAATTCGAAATCTTTGCTGTAATTTCTAATTCTAACTTTTTACCTTCATTTTCCCCTTTTTTTTTTCTTCTTTGTTTTGCTCCACTTGTCCCTTCTTTTCTTCCTCATTCATTATTGGTCAAGTCTTTCTGCACTTTTTTTCCTCTTCGTTTTGCTCCCACTTTACTGTTCCTTTCTCCTTTTCCTCCCACTTCTCTATGACCATTCCTTTCCTTTTCATTCTTCATTAGTCTGGTCTTTCTTCAGTTGTTTTTTATAACTGAAACTTAATCGTGTAGTTTGTCCTTTCTTTCTAAGTATCCAGACTGATAATGGTATTTTTATAATATTTAACAATCAACTGTGTTTTTATTTTCTTACTTGTTCTGTTCAAGCTTATTAAAACATATTACTGTAATACAATTAGCTTTCTGAAACCAGATTTAGTGACAAAATGTCAAACAGCTCCAAGGGTCTATCTGAAATTTAAAGTTGTTAAAATAGACTGTTAAACATTAAACTACTTGCCTCTAAATAAAACATCTATATTTCTCATACAAATCTCATAATTTAATAAAAATATTTTTTTTATATAATAGTTAACTATTATTAAATAAAACTTATTTATTTGTGATTGATTGTTAATGCTTCAATCTTAGTAAATGCAATTTTTTGGATCACAATACCCTAATTTACTATTATGAAATAATTTTTTAATTAAAATTTATCAAAGTTTTATCTTTTTGTTAAAACTTAACTATTGACTAACAAACTCAACAATTTGAAAGTCATGAATTTAAAAGTACTCTTTGAAATATTATAACTGAAAGTGGTTTACAGTTCATTTTCTAATTGCCACTTTATCTTTGTTAACAGAAATAAAAACCTAAAAATTTCATAATTTTTAAAAAGTTTCTTTTTAATTGTTTGTTTAGAAATATGATCTGCATGTGATTGTAAAAACTATTATTTTACCTAACTTTTATCAAACTTTTTGAGACAAGATTGAGTTTTTGATTCTAAAATCCATAACATGATGGAAGTCAAAAAATGGTTTAAGTTGTCAAAAACCTAGGCTGATAATCATAATATCTTAAAAAATGTGAAGTTTTTTATTCTTTATTTAAAACATCAATTTAATATACACATATAATTCTAATATGTAAATAGATACTAATAAATGTGCTAAAATATAAATTTTAATGTTAAAATAATAATAATTATTTCAAAGTAGAAATTATGTTTTGAGCAAAAGAAAAAAAAATTTACATTTTATTTTCATAGTTATATCTAATTATTTTGTTTTATTTGCAAGCTCTTTATCTCCACTAAGAATTTTGAATGTATATATTTTTTTTTAGAAAACTGTAGTCTCAACAGAACTAATTGCATTACATTTAAGTTATAACTTTTTATTAATTTAAAAGCAGAATTGACAAAAAAAAAAAAAAAAAAGAAAAGCATAAATTATAATATTTTAAAGGAATCTGAGATAGTAGCACTTCTGGTAATCTTACTTTTAAACCAGAGGTACACAACTATACTTAGGTAGCTAGCCACAAAAACTGCAAAATACGGTGTTAGGGTCTAACATTAACATAGTTTTGTAATTGTGATAATGCAAGGAGTATTTAGATTCTGTTACATGAATGAGTTACAAATGTATTATTAATCCTTAGTTCTGGTACAGGTAATAAAAATGATGTAAATAAATTTGATTACAAAACAAATTATGGTGAGTTTATAAGTAATAAAAAAGGCAACTATTATTTAGAAAGCAAAATTTGTTAATAATACAGTATTAAATAGTGAAATCATAATTTTTTTTTTTTCATCTTATCATATTATGGAATTTTTTCTGTTTTCTTTACTAATTAAATTATCTACGTTTCATTGCAATCCAAAAACTGAACATTCATAATGAAGTCACATTCTGATACTTTAAGAAAAGCCAAATGGGTAACTTACTGTTATAGAGCATGATTAAAAAGATTTCTTCTATTTTTTCTTTCTGTTTTATATTTTTATTGATCTATCTATTAGATGGTTCAAGGCCCAGTTACTGTTTGTCTAAGATAGGTACTCTGCCAGACATTTGTCTGGAGCTGTGGCGGTGACTATGGTAACGAGGTATGATTATTTCAATTAGGGGTGCGGGGTCCCTCTTTAGGACTGGTTTCGGCGAGAGAAAAGGAGAACTCTTCAACGAAGTTACCCTCCCTAAAATGCCCTCTTCTTGTTTCCATAGCACCAGACTGCCACAGACTTAGTGGCGGTCAGAGTACCTATCTTAGATAGGTAGTAAAAGACTTTGTAGAACATTTTTGGCCCACTGGCTATAGATTTTGCGCCCTTGTTTTCAACATAAAGTTTCATATTACTTTTTTTGTGCGGGAAAATAATGGCATGAATAATTTATTGAATACTACTTGTCATTGAAAAAATATCATTAGCTTCAAAGCTTAAGGTAAAATGAAGCTTTAAAATAAATTAATATGAAGTTAATGAAGTTTTTCCATCGACAAGTATATAATTCTGCTTCAGTTTCTTGGGGCTATTTATTCAAATATTATAATTTTTAAAAATCTTTTTCTGTCATTGATTTGTCCTCTGTAAAGTAACTTATAATTGTAGAGCTTCTAATATATCTTTTGCTAGCATATAGTGGTCTATATTTAAAGTATATTTATGTAATAAAAGGATTTATTTTCTCTTATGTTACTGTTATTATTCTAATTTTTTTCCATGTTCTTTATTAATTTGTGTATGAAAATTATAATTTATTATTTAACCTTAAACATTACATCCAATGGACCATTTAAAGCATGAATAATAGATTGTACTATTATTATATTTGTATAACTACTGTTTTTTATTATTTTTATTTTTTTTAAGTTTTTGACACAGGGTTTTTAAGGTCATACAGTTGTCCCCACTTAAATGGATATGGGATAATTGAATAACCCCTTATATGCTTAAAATTTTATGGAACCAAATCATTTTATGTTAAACTAATGTTAAATTTCCTTGTTTAAATGGATATTTGTTATTTCCAGTCCTTGCTTAATCAGGGTGTGTAGCGTTTTTAAAAAGTGCTTAAAGGTGTTTATTTTTTATTTTCGTTTTTAAAAAGCCCTTGAAGGTGCTTTTTATATTGTTTTTTTGTAAAAAAAAGTGTTTAATTTTTCCTTTTTGAAAATGAGATTTTTTTTTCTTTTCCATGTCAATTTTTGCCATGTATTATGCAAAAGCGTGGTTGTCACATTGTTCTATTCAACGTTTTTACAAATCATTCAAACACAATGCATTTCAGCATACCTTCATTTCGGAGTGTATGAAAGCGCCTATCATTTTACACGTTTGATTTAATGCTTACGGTTGTGCATATACTGAGCTGGATTCAGTGGGAATCATTCTTGCGTTACCATGTGCAACTCTGCCTTTTACAAGAGATTCTCAATTTCAGGCTTCATTTTCCTTACTCTGAAATCGAACCGAAAAATCTCTATCTTTTTATGGTGGTTAATGTAATCGAGATAAAGAGTTCTTTGTTAGAAACTAGTTATTTTATCATGCTTGTGTAAAGTCTTTGAAAATTAGTGTGTAAAAAGTAATTGAAAGGTGCTTATTTTTGCTAAAAGATTTGGCTACACTCCCTGTTAATTGCATAAAGAAGAGGTACTGCAAATGAAAAAATCTGTGTATTTTTAAGAAATGTTTCACCAGTTGGCATGAAATTTTCAGTTAAGAAGATAAGAATACAATAGGTGGTCACTTCAATAAGGACTTCCTGTTCATTTGTTGCTCTGAACAGATGTTAGGAGTATAATTTAAGAATTAAAATCTTGCTGGTAGCTATACATTGCAGTGAATGAAAGGGGTTTTACCCCTCTTTGACTTACTTCACTCACACATTATTTAGAATGTAAAGAGGTACAGTGTGATTTGTTTTACAGTGAAGGCTTATGGTCCCTTCCTGTTGTGCTATTAGTTTTGATAAGAAAAAGTTTCATAAAGCCTAGCATGCTAGCCTACAATGTGTCTTTCTCTAAAGTCGAATAATAATTGCTCACTCTAGTGAATACAAGATTAGTGTGAAAAGGAATTATTTGAAATAATCGATAAAAAAAAATTTTTGAAAGACATAAATTTCAAAAATTCCGAACTGAAATAGTAAATTAATTTGGAATTTCGAGGATAAAAAAGAAGTTTTAAAAAAATTGATAATTCACTCCTCTTTTAATCAAATGACCCACTTAATTGTAGTACTGGCTGAGACCAATGGTATTCCTTTAAGTGAGATTGACTGTAGTTTTAAACTGTCTACAACTTTATGTGTAGAATAGTTTTTTTTTTAATATTTATGAACAAATTTTATTTTTGTACTTTTCATAATTATCTAAAATTTCTTTTTGGAATTTATGAAGCAAAAGAATATGAAAAACTATTAGCAAAGGCTGACATAAGTTTTAAAATTTTAAGAGCGGGGAAAAATTTTTAGGGGCCAGCTTTTATAATTATTGTGTCTCAATTACATTTGCTGTGAAATAAGAAACCAGCCTATCATAGATATAATTGGCTATATTTAAGTAAAATGTGTCATATGTGTTTTTTTCAAAGAAAAAGAGTTAAATATTAAAAATTAGCAGCATTTTTAAGGTAATAAATCTTTTATGTTGTAATTCTTATAATTTAACTAAAAAAAAGAAACAGTGTAATAAGAACTTAAATAGTGTGTAAATTTATTACCTTTCATACAAACATTAAATAGATAAAGAAAAAAGCGATCATTTTTTTTTCTTCTTCCTAAAATATTTTCCTGCTTATAATAAATAATATGTTGAAAAAATGAGTAGTCTGATAGGTCTGTTATAAATAAATAGTCTGTTTACTTCCGGTAACAATATAATGGATCGGTAACAATATAATGGATCGTTCCATAATGTTATATGTCAAAGTGCGTGTGTCGTTTATTTTTATGAACTTCATTAATCTCCTATGAATAAAACATTTCGATTTTAAACTGTAATAAATTACAAGTTTTCAATTGTAAAACTTGTTTCCCCAAAAATAATTTTACCAGAAGATGTTTAAAAGATAGATTATTATTTCATTTTCTGATTTATAAGGTATAAAATTTCATCTTACATTAATTTAATAATTTTAGGTACTAATATCTAAAATGTAAATTAAATCAGTCAGATGAATAATAAAAATGTGGCTTTTTATTAAAAATAATTTTTTTTTAAAAAATGTTTCCCGATAACTATTCTCAAATATTTATTTCAAATTTTTTAATTTTAAAAATATTTATATATTATAATTCATAGCTGCACTGCTTCAGAAGTAGCTCTAGTTATCAAATAAATAAGTTATAAAAGTGATCCTTCTTTAAGAGAACGCTGGCGCCGGACCTTATACGGCCAAGGTCAACACATTCGATTGAGAAGTTGGATCCCTCTTTAAATTTACTCTCCAGAAACCATTTGATCCTACAATCAAATGTTATTGACCATTCCGATTCCATTCAATAATTTCGATGACGTTACTCAGGCAATATGAGTTATTATTTTAATGCTTTAAAAAAGTTTTATGAACTTTAATCTCGTTGTGAACATGTAATAAAAAAGCTGAATGAGATAATTTTGCTGAATTAAATGCGTTTGCACATAATTACGGGTTGTTATTGCTAGAGTTATTGCTGATTGAAAAGTAAATGGATGATTTTTTTACTGGTAATAGTTAGCACTTATTAAAATTATCGAAAGTTAGTCCTTTAAGAGACTTAGACTGCTGCCAATTGAGCTGAGTTTTTGAAAAGACAGGATGGTTTTTTGTTTACAGGATTATAATTTTTTTAATTGCGAAAATTATTTTAATTGTGTAAAGAAGTTCAATAGCCGTTACTTTTTTGCTAAACGAGAAAAAAATTTATCGTTAAATTATCACTTTTGTGAATTTAGTGTTAATTTTAAGCAATTCGTTTCGAAAATAATAAATTGTCTAGTATTAGACACGCGGTTTCTTCATAATAGAATCAATTTCATAATTGAAATTAGAGTGAATAAACATTTACAAAAATACGTTTCTAATATGCAAAGAAATCACTTTTCTATTATATCATTTATTAATACTATATGATGAAATTTTTTTTTTTTTTTTTAATAAAATTTATTCAATTGCAAAATAAAAGCTATAGTGTTACAATAGTTTGTAAGTTAAGAAATAGTTTAAAGTTGAATTTAAAAAATTTATTGATGAAAAATATACTTGGATTATAATAAATTTTTACTACAAATATGAACAATATCTTATTACTATAAATAGTTCTGCAAAAATAATAGTTTAATAATACATTAATTGATTTCGAAAATATTTTTTATTTTTTCTTCTGTTTTCTAAAATTTAAATGTGATTTAAGTTTTCATACCAGGATGCAAATTTCGTATTCTTGATTAGCATTTATTTGATATTGAAAACACATACAACCAGTAGCAAATCATCGGAGAGCTTTTAAATTAAGACATAGTTCGAAATGTGTGTTTACGAAAATAGAGAAAGCTCGAAATGCGCGTTTTCAAAATTGGACATTGATAATTACAAAAATGGACATAGGTTAAAATGCGCGTTAAGAAAATGGACATAGCATTTAATTCCGATTTTTAGTCCTGAATTGAGCGTCGATTACAGTACTTGATTACATCTGCAAATGATTAGAGATAATTAGTACTATGTAATTGACTACTTGTAATTGTTATTATAGGTTATCGTAATTACAGGTCATTACAATTACAAGTAATCATGGATCTAGTGATCAGTACAAGTAATCTGATTACATATCGCTCATTTGGTGAAACAATGACGTAACTGATAATTGTAGTACTATCAATTACGTAATTGTTTCACCAAATGAGCGATATGGTCTTGAATATTTGCAATCACACCAAGAAACAATTACAGGTAATCACGATTGCAAGTAATTAAGATGTAAGATTAGATTTAATTAGGATTTCAAGTAATTAAAATATATGATCACAGGTAATCTACATGTAACAAGTAATCTACATAGATCAAAATGTACAAATACATTATTAATTCCAATTGTGAGATAGATAGGACATAGTATAAATA
Organism: Parasteatoda lunata; assembly: GCA_949128135.1. Taxonomy (NCBI): domain Eukaryota; kingdom Metazoa; phylum Arthropoda; class Arachnida; order Araneae; family Theridiidae; genus Parasteatoda; species Parasteatoda lunata. The sequence continues at coordinate 57,691,434 of OX421980.1, read as the reverse complement.
AAGAGTATGTGGATATAATATAGAATAAATAAGAGTAAATTTTTGCATGCAATTATAAAATTATTTTCGCCTAAGATAATTCCATTTGAAAATAATTTTTAGTAAAAATTTTTTATTTTATTTAATAATAGTCGAAATTTTTTTTTTTAATTGTAGGGTATTTAATTTTTTAAATAATTTTAAAGTATGTAATTTTGCATGGCAAAATACAAATTTTCAGCGAAATCAGTCGATTAGTTTCTGAGAAATCGAATTTTAAGTATACGACTTTTTAAATTCGATTTCATAAGAACTTATCGAATGATTTCGCTCTAAAATTACATTCTTTAAAATGATTCAAAAAATTTTATAGCTTATAATCCAAAAAAATTTTCGACTATTATGAAATAAAATTATAAAAAATAATAAATATTTAACCAAAGTTATTTGTTCACGGAATTATCTTTGGATAAACGAATTTTATAATTGTGTGTAAAAAATTTTCAATTTGCTTTAAAAGTTCTCGAGATATCACGATATACGCAGAAAGTAAAATTGACATTAAGGGGTTCGAACTTTGGATCACCTTCCCGACCAAACTATGGGGACCATATTTCCCAGATTTGAGGCTACCTGCCGTATTTTGGGGATCAGAAATTCGAATCCATTGAAAAACTAGTATGTTTATTCAGAGAAAGTACATTTTTGTGTCTGATTTCGTTGTTTAAAATATCGTCTTCACTAATTAATTAGCATATTTGTGGTTACCCACACGAACCATTAAGATTATGTCCTAGGCCGTAAAGATCCGATCATTAGTTCGAAAGTTATTCAAGCTTGTCTGTTTTTTATTTTGCGCACTGTACGTATGCACTATATATGTATGCCTGTACACATTTGCAATACAAGTAAATACATTGTATGAGCATTCTTTTTCTTATTACGTACATACTTAGAATGCACATACGTGTGTTTTTACATACGTGTATATTGTATGTAGATACATGCGTTAATACCTTCGTATATTTTGATTGTTTGTAATCTTGTTGCAAGTAATGATTATTACACGTATCTCGACTACTTGTATTTAGATTACTTGTAATCACGGTTACAGTAGTAATCAAAATTATGCGTAGTTGCAATCACGTTACAATTAATTGGTTATTATAATTCATCAGTGTAATCATAATTACGAATCATTGATTACTGTAATCAATTAAGGTTATCTATTACATTTTTTAACTCTGTTTTATATTAGTACCCTTAATCATTAGGACTTCTTCATTGTCCGTTAAAATCCGATTATTATATCAAGTTATTGCGGCGTTTCTTTTTATTTTGCGCAATGTATAGCATATGTAAAATTTGTTCAATAATTAATTATGTTTAAAATTAGTAGTAGCCTAATATTCAAAAGATTTAGTATTTAACTTGTAGATGACAATTTATGCATATTAAAACATAAAAATTCAAAACTTCACTCAACTTTTTTTTCCGCGGGTTTTTTACGGGTTTTTGATACGGCGTCAAAATTTTGAACTCATTGTTATTTTCAATTGTAAAAGCGCATTTTGAGCTATGTTCATTTTCGTAAACGCGCATTTTAAGCAATGTCCAAAATTTAAAAGCTCTCAGATGAAATTGTTTAATGGCCATTTTTTTTTTTTTTTTAATTGATCAATCGGATGAATTTTATTTATTTTTAAACATTTTAAGCTATGGAGCCTACACAATAAATTTTAACTCATTAATTCTGATTTAAAAATACAGTAAAACCGCTTTTTGTGCGGTCCTTTTTTATGCGATTTTGTTTTTGTGCGATTGGTTTTGTGCTATTTTATTTTTTAGTGAATTTTTTTTGTGCGATTTTTTTAATGCGGTATATGAATCTTAGCGGCGTTAGCACCAGTTTATGTTTACTATCAATGTAAATATACATGTTGTGGACGAACTCTAATTACGTGGCCTCCTTGACAACGATGTATCTGGACTTCGCGATGCTCTGTTCATTTATTTTAAACAATCTCCTGACAAGGCAGAGTCAGTTACGTACATATTGTCGCTCGACGCGAGAACAGTATACGCTTCGTATTCAGAGTTTTATGCACGATTCACGTGATTAAGGATTCATTTTATAGTGAGATTAAAGATAAATAAATTAGTTACTTTTGTTTCTATTTATATGTAGTTTTAATGATTTTTATTTTATTTTTAGACATAAGTACTCCCTTAAAATGAATAATAATAGCCAAAAGAAAGTAAAAAGGCAGACAATTCCACTATTTAATGTATAATTTGAAAACTTCTCCAGGTATATGTACAATGAAGAATTAAATATTTTTACAATTTCTTTAGGTCTCATTTAATTATTTCATTCAATTGAAAGCATTCTCTCATCTATTTCATAAATCATTGATGTATTTTCTAAGTCCGACTTTTTTTATGCGGTCCCTATCAACCGCATAAAAAAAGTTTTAGGTAGTATATCGTACAAACTTGTTTATTACATGTAAGAATTTATAAAATTTTCGATTTTTTTTTGTGTGCGATTTCTTTTATGCGGTCCCTATCCACCGCACAAAAAAAAAGGTTTTACTGTATATCTATCATATTACCATGGATAAAAATATTTTTGATTTAATTGATCTGAATGATTTAATTCAAAACAAAATCAAATGCTTTAAAACGCGATTTAATCACGATATTACGTTGATTTGAATTAGTCAGCTCAACTCTACCTAAAAGTTTGGATTTAAAAAAAAATTGTTTTCTCGTAGGATAATTTTGTTTTCTTTCCTTGAATATGCTGTAGAAAAATTTTATTCTGTGATATGTCGTTTGTTTTTTCTCCACTTCTCTAAGTAAAAGTTAATATAAAGCCAGATGTTCGTATCTTTAATTCCTTATTTTGTATTCGCAGGTGTCAACACAAATGATAGACGAATGTATAGGTGCTAGGTCTAGTACTTTACCTAATTTTTATTCGTGATTTGCCCATTCATTCCTTTGCATTGTTCTAGTTTTCAGGAATGTATTAATCCTCATAGAATTCAAGCAATCTTTCATTTTTGCTAAATAAAAATAAATAAAAAACTTTTTTTTATTCCATCAACTTATTTCTGAGCACACCCCTCAGAGTTTTTCCTCGTGTCACTAAGGGTTGGTGCATGTATTTGCAAGTACCAACCCTTAGATATATTATTGAACGTTCATCTTTACTCTCTTTTTTACGTCAGATATAGTTTGCACTATTTGCATCGTTAGGAGTTCTAAAAAATTACGCATATCTGTTTTATTGAAATTGCTTAATATAGTTTAAAAAAATTGTTTTTGATGATGAAACAAACTTAAATATAAATTATAAAACTAGTATGTACAAATAATTGAACTATAAAAAAAAAAAAAAAAAAAAAAAAAAAATCATACATCAATAACTAAGATAAGAAAAAAGTATTTGCGTAATATTTTCATTAAAAATTTGTAACCCTTTTTTTCTTGAGTGTTTGTGTGCGATCGCTGTCTGGACGTAGAAAATTGCATTCTTTTCTATAGGGCAAAATTAGGTAATTTCTCTACTGGCCAGTTTTTAATGAAAATTTCAAACGTATGTATAACCTTTTGATAATCTAAGGCATTTCTTCTATTTTATCCGTCGTTGAACAGCCGACCCAATTTTGGGTTTACGACTACTAATATTCAACTCCGTAGACTTGTAATTTTTTAACCAATCCAGAAGACAAGAAACTCCTGGATCAGTACCCCCAGAGGTATTGATTTGTTATGGGAACATGGAGGATTTTCCGACTCGACAGATTTAACGTGCATCAGTCACCATTTACTACACGGGGAGTCTTCGGCCTGCGGGGAACGAACCCACGAACTCTTGGACATGAGTCCAGTGCCCTACCAAACAGGCTATCCCGGCCTAAGGCATTTCTTTTGAAGCATTTCTTAAAAAAATTGTAATCATATCCGCGAGGTTTTCTAATTCCACGGAAATGGCGATTTGTTGACAATTTTTAATCGCTATTTTTATATTTAGTCGCCCTGTAGCCAGTGGTGATCGTTAATTTTGCCATATATATGTAAGAGTTGGAACTTTTCGATATCTTTATTTTTTAGTCATTTTATAATCTAGGTTTATGTTAGGTTGCAGATGACGTTTCTATGGTCAGTTATGTTATCCAAGTGGATCATATTTTATCGATAGTTTTATGATGCAAAATAATCTTAATTGATTAAAATTTAATGTTACAAACATTCCAATATAATTCTTTATGTTACTAACATTCTATTACACAATTTCCAACTATGGTTTCTGACCTATTTATCTATTAATAAATTAAGTCTATTCTCTAGTAAAAGCTATTGCTGTAAATTATTGATATATGTTAAATTTGATACTTTTCTCCGTCAAAAGAAGTATGCAAACGTATAAATTGCATGCAAGCATGTAATATGTAAATTTGCTGCACACAAAATTATCTTAATTCGTTTTCAAAAGCTTTTTTATTTTTATTTAAACGTTCTTTTCCTCTTTTTTCTTCTCTTTTGCAATATCATGCCTTAAACGTAATATCCTGAATTATTTTGAGTTTGACAAAGTTGAGTCGACTGCATCCGCTCTTATGTCATCGCACTTAGTAAATTCTGTAAATAAATAAATGAAAAAAAAAAAAAAAAATTAAAAAAACTTGATATAGGATAGAACCAAGGAAATGCTACAACGGAACTAACTTTAGATGAAATTATTGAGCGTTGATAATTTTCAAGGCCAGTAAAAATTGTAATTATCACTACAACGACCTATATTTTTACCTACCTAAAACGGGAATAAGTATTTGATTTTTAACTCAAATACCATCATCAAAAGTTCAATTAATCATTTTTTACTAATTTTAATATTCTGCTCTATATAAACAGCATTTTTTCATTGTATTAAAAATTAATTTCAGAAAGAATAATATTATCAGATAAGTTACATAACATTTAAATTATTAGCAAATGATTTATAAATACTTCATAAAAAAATTTCTTAACATTTACCAGAAATAAATTGTAAGGTATGCTGAATATTTAAACTCTTGGCAGAAAAGATATTTATTAATTGAAGTTTCAAAAAGCGTGCAGGTTGCTCCTTTGATAATTAATTAGCTGAGAAAGTTTAAAATAAGACTTTTGGAAAATAAGCGCAAAATCAGTAATTTATAGTTGGACTATTTTAAAAATACTTTGGCCATGGTGGAATCGAAAAAGATTTTTTGGGAGAATTTTTATTGTTTCAAATTTTCTGGGTGGTTTTATATGCCGGTGATAAATATTTTAAATGTGTTAAGATTTCTAAAGTAGAAAACTATTTAATGTCAATAGAAAGCGTTTTTGTTTACCATCATATCTGTCTGTATTATTGAAATTTAATTTTGCAATGTTTTAAAGATCTCTTATTTGGCGGTAGCTTTGGCGTGATTATAATATATCCTATTCGATATCGAGAGACAATATAAATGAGCTACAAATTTCTCTTTTTAATTTTTTTTTTTAAATAAAACTTTCTTTTCTGTTTTTTTTATTTACTTTTTTAATTATTTTTATTTTTTATCTTGTACATTGTGTTTATTGATTTAGCGAGTTTGTATAAGTAAGAGTAATTTCAGAAATCAGTTTATTTCAAAGTAATCTATAAAGAGATCTGTTGATGATTTTACTGTTCTTTTAGCGGTTAGTTTATAATTCGTACACATTTCTATAGAAAAAATATTTTTATTTATTTATTCATTTAGTACATTTTGTGATTGAACATCAAAAACGTAAATTTTAAATAGTTTTAATAAGACAAACGAGACGAAATAGTTTATCCTATAGGCGAATAATGAAATGTTTTTCAGATGATTAAATATTCTTCGATACATGACTGCAACTGAATCGAAAGTGCAACTGAACTCGAATGTACAACTTCGATACATAAGCAATAAAAAAAATTATATCTACTGCACCTTTAAAAAATGAAAGAAATTCATTAAATATTCTTCATCACTTTGCAATAACTAGCGATTTATTACTTCCTCTATATAATATATGGATATCGCGACCGACTCGTAACGCGGGAGTAATGGGTTCGAATCCAGCATTCGTCGGGTAACTCTTTATTTACGCGCATTTTACAATTTTCTATTTTTTTTTCTTTGATATATATAAATAAATTTTTAACGTTAACTAAAATTATTTCTATACTTTAAAAACTAATTTGAAATTAATGCATGATAAGTTTTATAAAAAAAAACAATATATTTATCTCTAATTTTGGACTCTGATTCATGTAATAAATATTTAGTTTTTAAATTGTCCTTTCATTATAGAATTCCTCTGAGCTTAAAGGTACAAATTTAGAAGCATGTAGTTTTAAATTTCAACAGACATTTATGTTTTAAAACAATTTAAATTCATAAAATTTAAATTTGGTTCTAACCTCTTTAACTAATTAAAAAGAAAAATATGTTAATAAATGAAAGGTATTTGTCATACTAATTTATTGTATACAATTTTATGTTTTCAGAATTTTAACTTTTTAAAATCTTTTTTATAAAAGTTAGGCAATCTTCTTACAAAAGTAGAGAAATAGCATAACTAAAGTTATTAACTGTCTTATTAAACGATAAAATTTCTAAATTAACTTTCATATTTACCTTTTTCGAATAATTTCTTTAATTGACTTAATTATTCTCAAGATCTTTAATTATCATCTACGAAAAAGTCTATTGCTTAATATTTTTATTTGTTTAACATTTCGACTAATAACAATCAGTATTGGTCTGCCGGCCCGACCACTGTCCGTTAAAGGTTAAAATGCGAAAGGTTTAAAATCATTTTAATAGGTGACCAATCAATTGCAAATAAGAAACGAATGGTATTGCTTAAAATTGTTTGAAGATTCTCCAATTGTACATTTTAAGTTTGCAGCAATTTAAACAGGCATAGATTTTTTTTTTTTATCTCATTACAAATCTTTGTAGATAAATTCTTTTTCTAATTTTCTAAAAAATCTGATCATATATTTATCTTTTATAATCATAGTGCACCAAAAAATATTAATAGTTTGAATAAATGATGAGCTATTTATTAAGTACATCAAACTTGTCACATTTCTAATCATTTTAATTTTTTCAGAAATTTTTTATTTTATACACCCACCAATTAATTAGCTTAATCATTGAAATTTTAGAAAAATTAAATTTATCTTCACTGATTATTTTCAATACAAGAAAGACTGATTCGCCAAATGAAGAAACATAAGCCAACCTAGTAACTGAATCGCGGTTCAGAAAATCTGAAAAACCCTTGGAAAACCTAAACAAAAAGAAGGGCTATTCATTTTCTTGAGTCATTTATACCTTGCATCTGATACATAGAAACCGGTGTCTAATCACGCCTTGAGCTTTTTTAATGATTTAAAATTTGCTGCAAAAATCACTTTTTTTTTTTACTTATCTTAAGTAATATATTTTAATTCATTTTTATGAAACAGAATTTGTTATATGTATTAAAAAAATGAATTTTTTAATGTTTATTATGTCACACTTTTTTCTATTTAATTTGACACCCTGTATTTTTGTATATTTTAGGTACATGCTTACATCATAAGTGCTATAAAAAATCAGATGCCTTCTGTGTTCGGTAAAGAACAAAAGAAGAAAGAATTGGTTAAGAAATTGGGAAATATTTATGCTGAATTACAAAAAGAACACCAAATTCCTCTAGGTGATTTCCCAGACATCAAACTAATGCAGGAAAAGCTGTTGCAGCAAGATTTTGACAAATTTAATACATTACGACCTAAACTGTTAGAAAATGTTGATACCATGCTTCGGGAAGATATTACTAAAATCATGTCTATGATTCCTAGAGAACAAGAAGAAGTAAGCCAGGAGAGTGTCCAAGGTGGTGCTTTAAATACATTAGTCAATAATCCATTTGGTCATGGTAGAGGAGAAGGTGCTGATGCAGGGTCTCTTCAAGTTGAATGGGTGGTTGAGAAAGATAGATTTAAATTTGATGCAATATTCAACCGCCTCAATCCTGTTGATGGAAAAATCTCTGGAGCTGCTGCCAAACAGGAAATGGTGAAATCGAAATTACCCAATACAGTATTAGGTAAAATTTGGAAGCTTTCTGATATAGATAAGGACGGACAACTGGATATGGATGAATTTGCACTTGCCATGCATCTCATTAATGTTAAGTTAGAGGGTCATGATATGCCACAGGAGCTGCCCGAGCACTTAATACCACCTTCAAAAAAGTAATCTAATTCTTAAAATATGGCCTTTAAGTTTTATTATTTAAAAATAGTATTATTTTTGTTTTTAGTCACTGACTTTGTAAATCTAGTCTTGAAAGTTTGCCGAAATTGTTTAAAAAAAAAAAAAAGCAATTGTTTCTAATGAAACTTAGAATACATTTTTATATTTGATCTAAAACAAAACTACTATAAACTTCAACTGCTTGATTGTGAAATAGTTTTGTATTGCAATTATACACGTATTATTTTCTTTCAACTTTTCAGAATATTTATTGTTATGTTAGCTAAATATGCAGAGTTATATATTTTATATTGTAAAGAATGTCATCAATTTATATTTCAATGCATAATATATTCCAAATATATTTTTAATAGCTTTTTAAGGTGCTCTTTTGAAAGAATTTTCATTTAAAATGCCCTAATAATGACATATCGCACAGGGTATTATTTTTTATGGACTTTAAGATCTGTTTAAAACCTACTATTTTTACAAGTATATTAAAAGCTGCTGAATTTTTTGTGTAAGATGTGCAAAATTAAAATTTTGATAATAATTTGCTTTCATTATTTTCAATACACGTACACTTCTCAATATATCTTTCTCTTTACTCCTTATTCATTGTTATTCAAACTTTCATGTTTTGGTTTTGATTAAAGTAGCTGAATATATACGCTGATTCTTAGTTTTTCAGAAACTAAAATCACTAGTCCAGCAGATCTTTTGTGAGTATATAGTATTCTTAAACACACTGGTTTCCAAAAGTTAAGGTACGGGTTGGTTACTGTATCTAATTTGAAGATGGATAAACATATTAACAAAATATATGGAGCAAATATGCTGTAAACTGCTCTTTTTTTTAAAATGCGACATAGAAATTTACATAAATTCAAACACAAGTATAATTTACAACTAAAAAAGCACACTTTGCAGAAAAGTCCTTTCTCTGGGAAAACAGTACAAAACTGTGTTCTAGATAGTAAAATATCCACCCCTAACAGCAATGCATAGGCTGGATCGACGTTCTATATTGTCAACTGAGTTGTCAAAGACCAGACACTGAGTAGCCCTTCTTCAAGATAATGTAACATTTGTGAAGGAAGAATTGAAGCAGCAAATTGTCTGCCTAAGTGGCAACTTGCCAACCCTGGTATTGTGCCATTATGTATTACGTATTAAAAAATTGCTATTTTGTAGCATTTAGCTTGATATTCTTTCACTTAAAAATATTTATTGTCAGCTTAGCTGCCAACTCTATTGGTTTCTTCTGTAGACTACTGAATTTTGCCAGTTTCTCCTGGTCTACTGGTTTCATAAAAACTCTGGTTATTGTGTATTTTAGAATATTCCCTAAAATGAGTAAGTTTCCTTAAAAAATCCCTGTTGAAATTGAATTTTTGTGCAGATTATTGCCTGCTTGAATATTTAAATAAGTGTTACTAATACATAACGGAGCGAGCCTCATTTATAGAAATCAGTTTAAAACTTTTTTTGTTCTAAAATGTTAAGTTTATTTTCATTCAGAACTTCCTTTTTAAATTAATTAAATAATCTCAACTACCTTTGATGAATGAAATAGCTATTACTATTCAAAATTATGAGTAAACCTAATACATAATATTCCAAGTTCATTTAATGTTAATCATCGGTTTTTCTATTTTGATGACTATAAAATTCCCTATGTTTAAAATATTTAATACATTGTACAACAATTATCGTGAAATTTACATTATTTCTTAAAATCTACTGGATTATTTCCTATCTATGTTGGTAGCTATGCTGTCCGCAATAAAACATTTACTATAGGTAATAAAAATTTATCGTAAACAATAAACACAACAAAAGTTTGTGTTATTCTTTTATGGGTTTTTTTTTTATTTCTTTCGAAACTTTGTCTTTAGAACAGTATTCCCGAATTTTTTTACATTACTACTAAACTTGCTTAGCATTACTATTCGACTTACTAGAAAAAAAAAAGCATTACTAGAAAAAGCTTTCCTTTGCTCGCTTGAGTTATTTAAAGAAATGACTGAATAAAATGATTATCAAAGTAACATATTATGTGGGTGATTATTTTAAAGAATTGAAGATTTCGTTGATATATATATTAAAATTTGAAGATCTCGAAGGGTTAAATATAATAGCTCATATCTTAAATGATTATATCCAATATTCAACTCGAGGAGTAAGGGTCTTTTTCGAGAGACACCAACTCAATACTGTTCACTTTCACAAGAAGCCATACATCTCTGCAGAATCTGTAACAGAACTTTTTATCTGTAACCAAAATTGTGGGTTTCACTTTTTTATTTCAGAGATCAATTATGTTTTCTTTAGCCGCTAGAGAAAACTGAAATACAGAGTGAATAACATCACCCGGTTAACATTTCTGTTTCTAAAATTTGACATAAAAGCAAAAAGCTATTAAGTTACTTTCCATTTCAAAATAATATAGCTCCTCCCCTGTCTTATAAAATTTTAAAGAATTTTGTTTATTCTTCATACATATATTTTTTTAAAATAAAAATAATACAGTGATATTAATGGAAAGGCGTTATCAAATTAATTTATAAAAATAAAACTTGTTTAAATTATTTAAAAATTTCTTCAAACAGTAAACTTATTATTCTTTTAAAATTTAGTTTGTTAAAAATGTTACTCAGATAGCGTTTCGATTTACTGCCAGAAATATTGACTAAGTTGTTTTTTTTTTAAATTGATTTGTCAAAATATAAGTTTATATTTTTATTTTCGATAGCAAAGTTTTCATAACATTTTTAAGTATTTTAAACTTTATTTAAAAAATTTCTTAGAACATTCATTACATTTGTTAGAAAACTTATTACCGAAATGTTTATAGCGTTTCACATGCTTTATGACTATTTAATCAAGTTCGCCAACTTGTTCTAGGCGTATTTGAATTGAATTTTTGTTAATAATTACTAAAAATTTTAAAATTAACATAAAATCAAGGTAATTTAAAGCTATAAAAGTACGGTTGTTCAATCAAAGCCAGTTCAAAATGCCAGGACATATTTTTTCACATTCTATTGGTTGCTGTTAAGTTTTCAATTCTTATGGAATGCCTTACTTCCTCTCCAAGTTAGTACGTCTGCATGCTATTCAAAATCCTTGATTTTAGGAAAAATATTTGTTTATTCTGTTGAAAAGTTTTCAAAGCTTCCGACATTTTGTAAGCGGTGATTTTTAACTTTTTGTTCTGGTATTCGGCAACTTTTTTCTGAGTATGAAGTTTCCTCAGAAATTGGAAAACATCTTATTCTGCTTTTGGTATGTCTTATAATATTTTTTTACACAAAGAATGGATGAAACTAACTATCAATTATTCTTTCCTTTTTTACTGACTGGTAGATTTGTACTACAGATAAATTTAAACATGCCAAGAAAAGAAAAAGAAAGGCCGGACTGTTGTCTTTTAACAATGTTTTTACGAAGCTCTGTCGCTAAGGAAAATAAAAAGAGCCACAGTTTAAATTCCTTATACTTGAAACAATGCAATGATTTTTAAACTATATATATCATCTTACCATGAAGATTTATTTGAACTTTAGAACGGACAAATAACTTAAAAATTTTAAACGTTATTAAACTTTTAAAAATCGCCATTTTGGCGACATTTTTCCATCTGGATAAAAATTATCGAATTCATCAGTTTTTGCAAATTTTTATGAGCCCAGGTAATGCAGTATTAAAATCAGTTTTAAAATATTAAAAAATTAGACCATAAAGGCTTTTTATTTTCACAAAACTGTGACTTTTCTCCATATTGACTTTTTGCGCCATTTTCAAAATAAGTATAGACAGCGATGGCTTCAGACTAGCTAAATTTGACAGTCATGAATAACTGCTACAAACACATAGAAGTTATAAAAATAGCATATTATTCGCAAAAAAGAATCATTTCATGTGACGGAGCCATCAAAAAACAGCCTTAACTAAAATAACTATCACTAGTATGTTTGCAAATATTTGCGGCTGATTTTTTCGTAGAAGTTTCTTTGATGTATACATAATTAGAAAACCATCTCGACGTGAAACTAATTTTGTGTTCCTCGATACATGCAGCGACGCCAAATCTCACCATCTCAATTTTAGTTCTTAAACTATGACCTCCTTTATAAGTTTTTTAAAATTTTTACTCTGCAAATAATGTATTATGTAAGCAAATGAGAAAGATCAAGTAAAAATTGCAGTGAAAGCTATTTCATTCATCAGCGAGAACGCATGACTCAGTACTTGAAATCACGTGTTTTTGACATTTTAATATATTACGTTGCACCTACATTTTTTTTTTTCACTTGCTAAACTAAACTTAATTTTGGTTATGGAAAACAATACTTAAGGCGAATTATCTGTTAAAAGAGAGACACATTTTATTTTATTTTTCCAGTTTCGTTTTTTTTCCCTGCTTTTGCACCACAGTGCTTTGTTTTAAATCCCTTATTAATTTTAATTATTGCAGTTAGTTTCATTTTTTTCTTTTGGGAACTCTATTGTTTTGTTTTGAAATATTTAAGTTCTAAAAATAATATATGGTAGTACGTAACTTTTTATTTCATCACCAGCGTATTCTTATTGCATAGCATTTCTAAAAAAAAATGCTATGCATCTGGAAATATCTTAGGGGGGAAAAGGGGGGGAGGGGGGAAGGTGATCCAAAATTCAAGTAAAGAGTAATTTTGATAATAACATAGGTTTTTAATAAAAATTTGTGAATGTATTTTATTGATTCATGCATCAAACAGTACATGGTTAAGCATGAAGCATCAAATCGGGTAACAGTAGGAAGCTTCGATGTTACATTAACATTCATTTTTCGAAATTTGCACCGACCGTTCTGCATAAGTGTGACTGAAATTTATGATATGGCTCTCAATTTCATCGTCGACTTGTTGGCATAAATGTTAAGCTTCAAAAACTCTTCAAAGAAAAAAAGTTTGATTGCGTTTCATAGCATGATCTCGATGACCAATTCTGATCACCAAAATAGGAAATCAGGAAATATCACAACGGTGCTTAATATTGAAAATGCGTTGTTCTTTCGTGTAGCGTTCCATTTTTAATAACCCCGAGCTATGAGCTTTCACCTATGTTTCTAACATTTACTTAGTTATAAAAGTATTATTTAACTAGTATTCGGTAAAAACACTTTCATCTCAGCAATGGGACACCTTTGTCCCATCCTCTGCGCTTAGAGTTCCTCCGCGGCACTAAAATTGAAACAAAACGCAAATTCCTTTTAAACTTGATTATTTTGCTTCAAAAAATAATAATCGATTTCAATTAAATATATTCACTAATACAACAACAGAGCATAACGAATATTCCTGGAAGCCGAGTTATGTCGTTCGTCGCGATGAAAGAGTTATTAGAGCACTAGATAAGTTGAAATTGGATTTTCAGAAAAGTCCGAATTCAGTGTCGCAAGTTCAATTGTACTTTTCTAAGACATATATTTTTCAAAATAAACGTAAAATTTTCCTTTACAAACTTAGCAAATATCGAGCCGCATATTTTTCAGATAATGTACAGTGTGCACAGTAAAAAGGAACACCTCAATCACTTGCGATCTTAAATGATTGGATTTCCATTTACTTGGATGTAGTCCATAGCTGCCAACTGTCCAGAATTTTTCGGATTTGTTCCTAATTTTTAAATCAAATCTGAAAATCTGATATTTTTATTAAAAATCCGAATTTTCGTAAAATTGCAGTATTTTTGCTTTTAAACCAATCCCTTGTTATGATCGCCGCAATTGCGCTTCCTGTGATTATTGTGCAGAAGTAATTTTTAGTAGCTTTTTATTGGAAAATACTATTCCAATAGCTGTTGCTGATCATTTCACTAAATTGAATCTTAAACAACAAATATTATTTTTTTAAAAATGTTTTGTAGTATTTTAAACATTTGCATCGGAAATATTTGTTTATGATGTAGTTTGTATTTGTTTATGATGCGTATTGACCTGTGTATTATAATTTGGAGAAGAATAATTGTATATCAATGGGTAATGTTTTTATTTTTTACTAATTTACATAAGGTATTTAAATATATGTCTATAAATGTTATTATTTAATAGTTAAATTTTTGTCTTACTTTCGTAATTGGCACGTATAATTTTGTCACATATAGTTGTGACGTTAAGTCACAATCTTTTTTTATACCCAGAATTCCACATAACAATAGTGTTCCTAATTTTTGATTCCTAAGGTTGGCAGCTATGTGTTTTAAGGTACTAACCTTAAACGTGCTAAAATTTTTATGCAGACAATATTTTGACTTAAGAAATCATTCTCGAAAACGTATTTTCTTTAAATAAATATGATTTTTTTCAATAATAAAGAAAGGGAAGCCGGAGGAATTTTGGACAAATAATATTACTTTTTTCAAGCTCTCTAGGATAAAAAAAAATGTAAATAGATATTTTTTTAAATTAATTATTTTTAAAATTTCTAATTCTCACAAACTTTCCGACAGATTTAGTGCAAATTTTTGATCTTATCATTTAAAATTACATGGTTTTAAAAAACGGTGTAAAAATTTGTATACCTCATTACTTAAATATTTTGACCAATGTTAAAATAAATAATTATAAAAAAGTATTTTTTACACGGAAGTATCTTTGGGTAAACGAGTTTTAGTGAAGTTAACATTAAGTCTCAAACATTCGACCACTCTCCTGCATAAATTATAAAGACCAAACCTTCATATTTCAAAAATACAAATTCGTCAACAAAAAAAAGTTATGTTTATTTAGAGAAAATTTATTTTTGCATCTGATTTCGTAACTTTATCGTCATCACAAATATTTTATCATATTTAAAGTTTATCCCTTGAATTATTAAGATCAAGAATATCCAATTATCAGATCAAAAATTAGTAATAAGTATAGCGAAAACGTAAAAATATTTTTTATCTTACTTTTTTTTCAACTGTTTGACTATAAGTAAAAAATTAGTTAATACTTTATTTTACATAAATTTTAAAAATAAATTTGAATAAAAAATAATTTTCGATTGTGTCTTCAGAAAATAAAAAAAAAATCACTTTTTAATGATCATTCTTATTTTTCTTTTCGACATTGGAAAACATTTTAGAAAACAATATTTCGACATCTTCGCCCGGTTCTGTTATTTTATTCTTTGCTTGGATGAAACAATATTTTATTCATGCCAGATTTAGTGAATGATTAAAATTTAGATTATGAGATCTTTGACTGAAGGATAGAGTTCTCATCGAATTGTTCTTTAACAAGCACACATTTTTTGTTCTGTTAGTCTAGCAAGTCTCAATTACAATGTTTATGTCTTCATAAATTAAATGCTCAAGAAACATACTGAAAGGAAGGTTCAAGAATTTTAATCCAAACTGTCCCTGAGATGCAGCTGCAACAAAAAGAACATCTCAATAAGCATTACTCAATCAATTATGTTCTAATATTTCACTGAACTGACTTCCAAAGAAGGCATAACAAAATTAATAATTTAGGTTAAGTTGATTTTATACTGTGGTGAGTTGTTGAAAGAAAAAAAAAAGTCTATATTTTTATAATTGTGAGATAATTAAAAAAAAAACTGAAGACTGCCGATAGAATAAAAATGATATAACCATTGAAATTAACGTATCTGTTTTTTTTTTTTTTTTTTTTTTTTTTTCTCGTTGCTATTTTGATCTTTTTGAGCAACTCTGTAAACTTTTAGCCTTAGTTAATATTCGAGTAAATAACCATTTCTATTCTTCAAAAGTTCTTAACTATTAAGTTCGGCAGATAATTAAACTTTTTATTATTTCTTTTTAATTATTTATTCGTGAATTTGATGTCGAGGATATTGCTTTATTGGAATTACATACATTCACAGGCTTGTGTGCTCAATTTAGGCTTATAAACTTTTGTCAGGTAGAAGGACAGATAGAACGATTCAGAGGAGGACATCACGCAGAAAGCATCCAGCGTTACGGCGGGGTACGAATCCGCTACCTCCACGCTTCGCCCAGCGTTTGATGAGCTATACCACTCGGTCAGGAAGGTACCAAATCGAGGATATTAATTTATTTATTGGTACACATACATGCAGGCTTGTGTGCTGAATTATATAAATACGGCTTATAAGCCTTTGTCATATAAAAAGACAGTGCAACTTAGTGAAGGACTGCATGAAGATACATCAGGGTTCGAACCTGCTACCTCCACTGTAAAGAGCATTTCGTGGGTGATAAGTTTATGCCAGGGAGTCCTCTGTCGAGGATAAACATGAGAAGTATATATCCTCGTCACTTACTTACCTATAAATTTGCAGTCTAGTAAGCTCGGGCGGCTTATGAGTCTAAAAATTGGAGAACTGGTTGCACAAATTGCATAAGGATATCACCAGAAGAATCGTAAAGACACATCCAGGGTTACGCTGGAAAAACGAACCCGTTACCTTCACGTTTTAGAACGTTTGTTGAAACTACTTTATTTACTTATTCATAGTCCCGCAGTAGACTAATCGTAAAGACACGGTTCCCAGTAGAACAACGAAGTCAAGCATCACTGACTGCGGTTAGTAAGCGGGTGGGTGACCACTTTGATCAGCCTGCGTAGGAACCAATGGCGTGCGGTATCGGTCCTCGTTAAACTGTTTTGCCGTAAAGTGCTCGACTTCGCGCGTAGGTCGTCGGGCCACTAAAGCAGGGGAACCATCCCTTCTGCAGAGGATATAAAAATTACGATGACATATGTTCGGATCATAATCAGGGATGTTTCCCAGACCGTCGCCAATAGGCCATTGTGTTGTTCCAGTGCGAAGTAGATAAAGTATCTACCTACCTGCAAGCTTGGGAGTTCAACAAAATAAAAGGCTTATAAACCCTAATCAAATTAAGGAGCAGATAACACAAATTAGAGAAATACAGCACTAAGAATCATTTAGGGTTAGGGCGGGATTCGAGCCAGTTACTTCCATGCTCTTTATTTATTTACTTTTTTTATTGTTACTCATACATATGCAGGCTTGTGTGCTCATTACGAAGTACAGCTCTCTATGCTTCTTTAATGAAAAGACAATGCCTTTCAATAATAGAGGCCCCAACAGTTAAACTCTTGTATTTTCCTTTTTATTGTAAAATGACCTTTTTAGCCACGAGAAGCTCTATCACGCCATGCTACTGGAATAAGGTAACTTATTTGATTGTTTTAACTGAATCTTGAACGCGTTGAAGGAATCAAAAGTTGGAAGCTAGTCAACTAATCAGAAATCAATACACCAGCTGTTTCTTATTGTTTAGAATGCTGTTATCAAAGGTAATATTTTTTTAAAAATTTTTACGAAGTTTTTAAAGGTAACAATTTGACACAATAGAGTATTTTAACTTCAATTTGGGGGTTTTGTGCAAGAATAAGTTAAGACCAGGTTCACCAGTTTTTTGTCAAAGGCAAATGAAAATAAAATTCGACAACAGTTTTGCGTAATTTTCCACATTTGTGCCTAGTTACTGCATTTATCGTAACAGATATATTGTCTCCTTAAAAACTCATTACAAAAATTAAAAAATGTGGACAGTGCGAAAAAAAGTGATCTCCCTGAATACTTTTTGTTTTAATGATATTAAATATTGATGAACTAAGTGCCGATATTTATGGTTCAAAAAGAGATCCTCAAGTATACTTTATAATGAGTTCAGATGATTTTAAGTTATGAAACTGCACACAAAAACACTCTTTCTCTGAATAAACATTATTTTTTTCTTAGACAGATTTGGATTTTAGATTCGCACTCCCAGGGAAACAGGAACCCAATAGTTTAACCAGGAGAGCGGTAAAAGCTGGGGAAAAATGCCCTTTAATGTTAAATCACTTTTTGCGTATTTCGCTCTATCTCTATAAGTTTTTTAGACAATAAAAAAATTTTGCTCACAATTAGGAAACTCATTTATCCATGTAAAAACCAATTTTTAAAAATTATTTTTTTTTAGAATTTAATAATTATTAGTTTTTACTTCTGATTTCGTAATATAAAATATTATCTGCACTAAATAGTTAAAACTTTTGGTCACTCTTATGAGCCATTAAGATTGGCACTTAGTTCGTGAAGATCTAATCAATAGAATAAAAGTTATTAAGGGTGATATTCTTTCCTTTCGCGCTCTAAACTTATCAGATTCTTATATTAAGCCTCTCAAGCTTTAAAGTTTAAACTTCTTGTAATCATATTTATAAACTCGCTCTTTAAAAAAAAAATCAAAAAAGTTTTGCAGGTTTTTTGTAGCAACTGGTGAGAAACCAAATTAAAAAATATATTGCAGAATGAATTATTATGATTTTGTTCTGCTCAGATTTTACCTTCCATAAACCGTTTGGCTATTTTTATTTTTTATTGAAAAGTTGTGAGTTAAATAAAGTCATGTTTTTAAAATTCGATGTCTCAAAAACTATTTGATGGGTGATTTCGCTAAAATTTTGTATTCTGCCATGTAAAATTACATCCTTTAAAACGATGTAAAAAATTGTAAACTTTACAATTCAAAATTTTTACTATTATTAAATAAAATAAAAAATATTTAATAAAAGTTATTTTTCGCATGAAATAGTCTTAGGTAAAATAATTTTATAATTGTGTACAATTTTTTTTAATTTGCTCAAAAGTTCTTGAGATATAGCGAAATGCACAAAAAGTAAAATTAATATTAATTGGTCCAAACTTTCAACTAGTTCATCTGACCATGTAACGCAGCCGCACCTTATCTTTTGGATATCCGTCATAAAAAAAGGTATGCTTATTCAAAGAAAGTACGTTTTTGTGTCCAATTTCATAACTTCTGCATTTATTATCATATTTGAGCTCACACTATAAAACTATTAAAATTGAGTCTTAATCATTAAAGTAAAAGCTATTCAGGGTCCGTTTTTTTTCCCGCACCGAATGTTAATATTCTCCATGCGAAGCTCAAAAAAAATTATTATGCTATAGTTATTTATAATCCAAATAACCATTTTCATCCTTACTCAATTTTTAGTTTAAAGCATTTATAAATTTTAAAATTAACTTTTGAACATAAATAAATTTTGAAATGTACATAGAATTAACATTAATTTCGGGATTCAATATTTTAATACTCAATTACTGCGTAAAATATCCAAATAGTCTTTTGAAATTTTTTATTAATCATTTTTTTGATTTTACATGAAAGGAACAATGAAAATAGCTTATCAAATTATCACAATTTCAGCATTCTTGATAAATTTTCAAACAATAGATTTATTAAGAAGATAAAAAAACACACAATTGGTGAACCATGAATTCTTGCAACACAAACAAATATTTCAATGTAGTTGTATGATTAATATTGTTGTTAATTTGGGGAGGATTGTTTATTATGCTTGCGGAAGAACATTGAAATAATGCATTCTGATAAAAAAAAAAAGCATATTGAATAAAAAATTTTCCTATTTTGTTTTAAACAAATTAAAAATGATTTCGATCTGATTAAATTTTTCGATGTGATTAACTGTTTACTTAATTTATATTCCAGTAAGTAAACACTACTCAACTGGGTAAATGTAATAAAGCTGTTTTTAAATTCAAAGTTAATATTGCATAATAAAATCAACTTTAATTAATTAATATTCAATTTAAACATATATTTGTAGATCGTAGTTTAGAATGGATATGTAATTTAAAATAAGCTTTTGAATAAAAAGTTTTAACACCTCAAAATTTTAGCCTTCATTAAGACGGAATAGTATCTTTGAATGAGGCAACTTTGGATGTGTGGTATAACTACCACTACAAGTATTAAATACTAATTCACTAGTATATATAGACATCTTCAGATGTTGAACTCTTTAAGTTGCTCTAATATTCATACAAGCTGAAGTTACACGCCCTTAATAAATAGAGAATCAGGACTAAAAATACGTTTTCGTTACAATTTGATGATTTTCAATGGTTCATAAACTAGAATAATTTTTTTCCCTATCAACGATCGCATTTTTCTTACTTTGCTTTTTGTACATCTTGCATGGTATCGTATTTTGATGCGAATTCTAAATAACGCCGACATGACAGACAAATCTGTGTTTATATGTATATGGCAAAATAACTTAACCAAAATGTAACTCTTTGGAAAGAATACCATTAAAAAAAAGGAATAAAAATTTGTATAAAAGTATTATAAGATATACACTTATGTATTGTGATGAAAACGATTACCTGGCTCTAACAGTTCCCGTAACAGAATTTAAAAATATTTTCAAATAGCAACGTCACTTTTTATCTACCAAAACTTCTTCATAGTATAAAGATTAAAGTTCTATAGGAACTATATAAGTAACGGCGCTAGAAGAGAAGATAAAAAGCAATATGCAGTGCACAAATCTTTGAGTTTCCTCGTTTTTCTTTTGTCGTCGGAGTGCGTTAAGTATTGAATCGCTGCTTCAATAGTTAACTCGCAAACTCTTCCAATTTGGTAGGGGAGATCCCACGACCTTTAATTTACACATGACTGCATCTGGAAAGAGCTTTTGGTGCACGCACAATTAATCATCGTTCCTCATGAGAACTTATTAGAAATAGTTTAATTTTTAGCCATGAGATAAAGCGCGCGCCTCCCAACAAGGTGAACCGGGTTCGAATCCCAGCGATGGCTGGTCGATACAAATTTCGCTCCCGGCACGCACCGAACACAGTGCTGATGTAAAATATCCTCAGTGGTAGACGGATCATGGGTTAGAGTTTCCTTGCGCCAGGATTACCATGTAAGGTTTTCTTCTCTATGTAACGCAAATGTGGGTTAATTCCATCAAAAGTCCCCTTCAAAGACAAATTTCTCCCAATACTTGATCCGGAAGTTCCCTTGTCTTCTGGATTGGGATCTGTAAAATTTCAGGTACTTCCTTTGGGAAATAGATATGCTTTATTCTTGATCATGATCAAGAGAACTGTACTCATTTTCCCTGATGCTCTTAGTGTACTATCTCTCCTAGCTTTTCCTTATTTCAAATTTTTAACAAATATACTACCCTACTACCTAAAGATACTACCTAAATACTACACTAACTATACTACCTAAACATACACTACCCTACAATAATGGAAAAAAATCTTTCAGTTTTTGACATTTTTTTAACTCTAAGTAGTTTTTGTAGTTTTCAAAAGAAAACTTAAAACGATCAGGGTTTTTTCACAAATTATATTTTGGCATCATAGGACAAAATTTAATAACAAATGATAATCAGTGCTGGATTAAGCGCATGCGGGGCCCTAGGTCATTCAAATATTTGGGGCCCTTAGATTAAATTTTTTCTCGTATATTTTTTATTTATAAAAAAAATACTTATAAATAATAACTAAAATAAGTAATAAATAAATATGATTAACATTATGTAAAAAAAAAATATTGTATTTTAATAATATATATTTGAAATTGATTTTTTATTTTAAAAAATCATTGTTTCTCTTAATTTTTTTAAATTTATTTCCAAAAAATCCATTTTAAGGGGGCCCCTAATCATTGGGGGCCCCAGGCCATGGCCTAGTCTGGCCTAATAGGTAATCCAGCACTGATGATAATACCTTACAATAATCGTCCGGAAACTAAGCTTTGATGGTATAGATAGAGAAAGAAAACATGCAAAATAAAATAGGCTTTTATGGGAAGTGATCCCCCACAATGCCGGTCTCAGTTTTAATAAATCTTGTTTAATAGTACAAGATGAAATTTGTGGATAACCCCGTATGGTTTTCGGCTTTTGTTTTAAGAGTACAAAAATTTGCCTGGAACTTTTTAACATTTTAAGATATTTAAATAAAGTTTTATCATCAGTTACCAAATACAATTCTCGACAAAATTATGGAAAAACTTTTTTTAATTTTTTTCTGCGCAAGCGCTATATAAAAGAGCTAGCTTAAATACTCATGTCTTGCACAGTTCTAAGCAAACTTTTTTAAAATTTTAAATCTATAATTTTGCAATTAATCTTAAACGTCTCCACAAATTTGTTTAATTCCATCAAATATTTATTAAATTATAACAAAAAAACGTAAGGTGAAAAAAATAATTTTTTATAAATATATCCATATCGCCATAAATATTGACTCTAAGCTTACGAAACCTTATGAAGTTATTAAAAATAACAACTAAATTAATCAATACAAGTTACAAGCTTATTGCTTGATTTTATGTCATAGGGTGTTCAAAAATACTTGTTTTGTTTCGTAATTTATTGTAGATCTCCTAAACCTCTGAAAGCTTTAAATTTTATTGCTAAGTATGAAAAATTGCATAAACTAAACACCTCTAAAAGGAACGAAATAATCCTTTAAGTTTTGAGAAATTTAAAAAAAATGTCAAGAACATAAAAGTGGATCTTTCATTATTGTCGGGTAGTGTGCTGTGAAACATTTGAAATAGTAGGTAAATATCATTAAAAGTTTCAAGTAAGTTATTCCTTATGCTTATATTACTAAAGATGTCATGATTTGTCAATCTTTTGGAAGTTCAGTGTCATAATCAAATATTTCATACTTGTTAGCTTGCAACATTTTAGTGCTTCAAAGTTTTATGCTATGAAACGACGTTCTTTGATATTAGTTTAAAATGTTGATACCAATGTTGTAAATAACATCCCAACAAACCCCACGGTGCAGACTTTTAAAAACTATATAAGCTAGAATAAAAATGTTTTTATTTTATTTTATCGATTCCTTTTATAAATAATATAAGTGAATAATAATTTAATGTAAGTAATAATATTTATAAATAATAATAACCCTTAACTGAACTTTGAATTTAATTATTTCAAGGTAGTGAGTCATTTCTTCGTATTATTAAGATAATTTTTATTTCAATGTGATAACTATATACAATGTTTCGGTTAAGTATCTTTCATCGCAGTTATTCTTTTCCTTATCTTAAATTGAAATTAAATTTATGATAATAAGTATCCGAATATCTTTTCATTATACTGCCGTGAACTAGAAAACGCAAGTGACAAAAAATTCAAAATTGAAATTTGTATGTATTCGACATTTTTTGCATAAGCTACTTATTTCAAAACATTTTTTTTCTTCGAAATTAAATTTTGTTTTATCAGTTAGTTAGTTTTAGTTTTTTGAAATTCTATTTTAGCGTTCATAGCATTAGCAATTGAAAGAAAATAGTTCTCAAGCTATTTTTCTCGAAATCTACAGTGATGCATTTACGTTGTTTTTTTCAATTGCACGGCAGCATAGTGATTTTGTTTCTCATTATAACTTTAACTTTTTTGTGGTAAAAGTCTAGGATAGGGGGCACTTTTGAATCTTGCGGGGATGCACATCTAAGTTTATGTAGCCACTGGATGATGCTCATTTGAATTTTTAATTTAAAAGCAAAATTAATAAAAGTTGAACAGCTATGTAGTACATGTTATTCGTGTTATAATGGAAAAAGGAAAGTTTATGTCCAAATAGGCAACAGGGTTCCTCCACTTACAGAAAAAAATATTTGATCTGATTTGATTCATTTCATAAAATGTATATTTTATTAAATAAAGAAAAGCATGTCTGATAAAGAAAAACATGTCTGACAAAATTTAATAAAATATAAGAACACGTCTGATTTGATATATTTAGTAGAATATAAATCTTATTAAAACATAAAAACAAGTCGAATTTTATTTATTTAGTAAACAACAATACAATTTGAGTCATTTGATTTATTTAGTAAAGTACAATTTAATTAATAAAAAAAAAGAAAAACGTATCCAAAATAGGCTTTGAGGTTATTAAATTTTTGCTTCAAAGATTGAATAAATTTGTTTAGAAAGATTTCTTAAAACCTGGCAGTATTACTTATTAAGCAGTATTAACTAGTATTAACCCGACAGTATTAACTATTAGAAAAGAAAATATTTTTTGGAACATATTTTATAAGTAGGAGAGAGTGAGGTGAGACCGGTTACCTCGACTGTGTCGAAATTTATTCTGTCTATAGCCGACAAACTCTAAAATACTCTATACCAGTCGAGAAGGACTTACCATATTGGCGTATAAACGCTATATTTTTTGTATTAAGCAGTTCTTGATACTTTTCATTTAATTCAGCTTTGATAACATCACATGTAAACTGCATGCATGATTTTCTTAAATTGCGATATAAAATATAAATGCCTGCAACTTTTTCACGGAAATTTTAGTATTTTTAAATTTCCCATAGCTATAACATGTGTCCCCGTAACACGTTTAATGCGATAAAACCTGGTTTCTTTGTATTTATTTTAAAATATTTTTTATTTTATTTTTTAGTTCTGGTAATAAGTGTATTACCAGAACCAAATATTCGTAATTGAAAATTTACAAATAAATAATTAAAAATTACCTCAATGCAGGGAGAAATGAAAAAATAGTGTATAATTTTTGACAAAAGGCTGAAATCTCAGAACTTTTTTTTCAGCTACTAGATTTGAATATACGTGAGAATTTCATTATTATCTCATCTCAAGTAAAAGGTAGTCGGTATGCTAAAATGGTCTAGAAATTTTAACACTTAAAAGATATTTTAATTGATCTCATAAAAAACGTTTTCTTTCTTTTGTTATGTTTAATTTATTAGTAAACTTTGTTTTACTAGGAAATTATTTTACCCAAACTTCTGATTTTTATTTTAATTAAATTTTTATCTAAAGAAGGTTCTAAAAATTTAAATGCAACTATTTTGCGCATCTAAACGAAACCATGCTAATATTGGTATTTGAAAAGGCATTTGCCCAATCGTTTATTATGTTTGAGAACTGCACTTTACATTTATATATCGAACAATATGTATGGTGAATGTATCACCCTAAATATTAATTTTGTACTGAAGACTTTATTGGAAATTTTTCTTTGTTGTTGTGTTGTTGTTCCTAATGTCACTTGCCACACGAGCGAGCATGCTTAGGTATACCGAGCAGATTTAAGGCAGAGTGTGCGTTTCTTATTGTTTCAGTGGTGCCATCCTTTGGCCAAGAATCCGACTTCAGCCACACATCCGTCGCACCCGTTTATAGGGCGGACCCATTCATTCATCCACAGTTCGTAATTTTTACCTGAATCAGAGAACGATCGATCTCCAATCCAGTACCCCCAGAGGTTTTGATTTGTTATGGGAACATGGAAGACTTTTGCGACTCGACAGATTTAACGTGCATCAGTCACTTTGCTACACGGGGAGTCTTCGGCCGGCGAGTTCGAACCCACAAACTCTCGGACATGGGCCGGACATGGGATCATGCGATTTAATATCTTGGGACTCCTATTTATGAGATTTCTTGTAATATAATGATAAATAAGCCAAAGATCCCATAGCCAAATACCACCTAAATTTTGAAGGATAAATTAAATGCTGCATCACTTAGATTGAGTCACAATTAACAAATCTTAATGGATTTATTTTAAAGAAAATAACGCACTCTCAGAAATAAAACTCTCTCTCTATTGATGATTCAGTAATCCTTGAGCTGTATTTTGTTAATTTTGATAATAATTTCCTCCCAAAATCACGTGATTTGTAAGAAAACTCGAACTCTCAAATATATGACAAAAATGTTTCCTCAATTCGAAACCTCATCGTATTGCATTGTGGGGGAGATAGTTAACTAGAATGACGAAACTAGGATGAAGAGTAGACAATCAAAAATAAAGTGACAAAAAAGCTGACTGACTGTAAGATCCCGGGTTTGAATCCAGTTTCGTGGATTTTATCATGGGTGTAATTTATCTAATTGTGTTGGTTAAGGCGACGTTGATCCAACCATATGGAGACCACGATAAAATGATTAGTAGAATGGTTAGATACGTTTGGCACTACGATTTTTTTTCTTTTGGAAAAAAATAGAATGATAAAATGTTTCTTTTACTTTGACGAAATTCGTTTCCTTGGAGTGACGACAGCTAGTTCGTCACTCAGATGAAAAATTTGCTCGGAGCCAGGAAACGGTTTCGTCAAAAATGAAAGTTTCGTGAAATTTGAGTATTCATTTTTCAATGCGCAAATGCATAAAATAAAAGTAAAGCCTAATCATTATTTACCATAGGCGTTGTTCCATAATTTATTACAATACTTCTTTTTTTAAAATGAAATAAATACTTTGATATTAATTACAAAAAAAAATAAAACTAAATTTTTTTGTTATTTAAATCTTTTTTTCTTGGAATACTTTGTATAAATATTTTATAGTGAAATAGTCTTTTTAGCTAGTCCGTTAAGATTATTAAACAAGCCAGACAAAATAAAAATATAAAGAAAACATATTTTACAGTAAATAATTCAAATATTTGCACAATAAGAAGACATAAACCTGAGTGAACTTGTGATTTATAATAGTTTACTTTAGGAATTTCATTTTAGAAGTTTTTCAAAAGGAGAAAAACCTCGCCTTTTCTTATTTACTGAATAACTCAAGCAGTTAAGATGTCTTAGGACAAACGTTTTTTGATTCATGACTGCCAGTGAATGACCTATGCACGAAAGTTGTCGGCGTCTATGATTTCAAATAACAGGTTTAAACAAAACCCCTTATTTTTTTCATTTGAGCTTAAAAGTAGTCATAAGTGACTTTTTCTTTTCTAAACAAAATTACATGCAAAGTTTTTACCAGGAAAACAAACAAATATAATCCACGGCGTATTGAACTCTTTTGTGTCTTTCTTTATTTATAACTTATCATTGAATTATGAATATTTCGAAAACATTTCAGAACTTAAGAAATGATAAGTGAACGTTTTTGTGGTTTCATGGTTATGATCAGGTGAATAAAAAATTTTAACAGCAAGTTTTTTCTCTTTATTATTTTTTTTTCGTAACAGTAAACGTTAGGTTTGATTATTCAATTAGCATTTAAACTTCTGTCTTTTAACCCTCTAACGCAGAATTTTTATTAAACATATTTTCATACTTTTTTCATTATTTGTAGGTCAAATAAGTGAAAAGTATTATATTTAGTATTATTATAATTTATGATTATGAAATACAGCATGAAACACCGAAATCTTTCTTTGCTTTAAAGGTAATATCTTCACTTCCAAACAAAAAATTTTCAAATTTGCACTTATTTGAAATTATTTAGATCGAAGAAAACCATTTATTCATCATTGAAATTTTTTAATTTACGATTATCAATTATTGACACATATTTGAATATAAATGAATAAAAAATGTAAAACTTTTTTTTCGGATTTTATATTTTAGTACAGATATAATTTCGATAATCTAAAAGATTTTCTAACAGATAGCCACGGTTAGCTGTTAGGCTAACCGTGGGAGATTTTCCCCTCCATATAACGCAAATGCGGGTTAGTTCCACCAAAAAAGTCCTCCACGAAGTCTAGTTGGTCCCGAACTGAAAGTCGTCAACTCAGAATAGGGCAGCCTATACAATATATTATGGAAAAAATATGACTCAAATTATAGTTTCGTATGGGTTTAATAATTACCAATATTATATTAGTTTGATATCAAACACTAATAATAGTTTATCAATATTCAAGTAAGCATTTTACAAACAATTTCAGTACAAGTTCGAGATTAACGAGTGCTTTCTGGCCAAGATACAGATGACCTGAAAAATCTTATACCCTAATATTCAATAATCTTTCAATGCTTAATCTTTTTTGAAATTTAATTTAGTTAACACACAGCTATATTTTAGTAATATTAAACTAAATTCAGTGCATTTTTATGAGAGGTGTAACAGTAAGTTTTTATCTGGTAATTTCTTGCCAATAAAATTGGAGATTTTCGGAGAGTAGGTCGTTATTTCTACATTTTAAAATAAAAATCAGGATTTCTGTAGCCAATGTAGTTTGCATGTGTTAATTACATTGTTTTCGTAAATAAAAAATCTAATTTACTTTTTAAACAACCCATTAGTTGTCCTCACGTGGCGTTACACAAAAAATATAGTCACTGACCTACTTAAGCATCTACACATGAAAGAATTAAACAAGAGTTAATTTAAGCTTGACAATGATTGTTTGATGTTTATCGTACAAAAAAGATGTGTCGTCATGTGTGATGTGGCATGTTTTTAGTACTGTTGAAGATAGAAGTATTGAATTATATACAAAATGAGAGCGCATAATTGTCAGAAGTGATTAACGTGTCTTTTCTTCTCTTAAAAGAACAATGATTGTTGTTTACTTTTTCGGCATAAGGTTGTGATTTGTATTAAATGTATCTAACTAGCAGAAAACTTTTAGAAATCAATAGAAGTATTGAATTATATACAAAATGAGAGCGCATAATTGTCAGAAGTGATTAACGTGTCTTTTCTTCTCTTAAAAGAACAATGATTGTTGTTTACTTTTTCGGCATAAGGTTGTGATTTGTATTAAATGTATCTAACTAGCAGAAAACTTTTAGAAATCAATAGAAGTATTGAATTATATACAAAATGAGAGCGCATAATTGTCAGAAGTGATTAACGTGTCTTTTCTTCTCTTAAAAGAACAATGATTGTTGTTTACTTTTTCGGCATAAGGTTGTGATTTGTATTAAATGTATCTAACTAGCAGAAAACTTTTAGAAATCAATAGAAGTATTGAATTATATACAAAATGAGAGCGCATAATTGTCAGAAGTGATTAACGTGTCTTTTCTTCTCTTAAAAGAACAATGATTGTTGTTTACTTTTTCGGCATAAGGTTGTGATTTGTATTAAATGTATCTAACTAGCAGAAAACTTTTAGAAATCAATGTTTCCTTTGCTTCGTAAGTTAAAAACATGATATCCGTAATTTAAAAAGTGATAATCATATTGAAATTTTATTAAGGAGTTATTTCTAAATTTGAAACAAATATTGTAACCTATTGCATAAACACTTGAAGGCAAGTTACTCGTAAACCGTTATGAAAATATAGCATTAAAAATACCGTCATCGCTGAATGAACTATTCAAAAGTTGAGAGCATAGTTAATTTGTTAAAAAACGTGGAGTATTTTTTTAAATTGGTCTTATTTTATTTTAAAATCTTTTTTTATATTAATTCATGGGATCACTATAAATCTATAAATTACGAATTTTTTTAAATTTTTTTTTTATTAGTAATCTTGACCTAAACTAACGTCACTTGGTGTAACTTTGACCAAACAACTATTAAAAAAAATTACGTATACTGTATCTATATTAAGAAGAGTGATTATCAATTACTTATTGCAAAGATCAGTAGTAGCAAAAAAGGACTGAAAATCACTCTACTTTGTCTTGATACAGTTCAATTAATTTTTTTTCTTTTGTTGTACCTAAGTTACTTGCAAAGACCGAAGTTACCCCATTTGATAGTATTATTCTTTTTAGGCATGTCATCAGAGAGTTTTTTCCTGTATCGCTACAAATCTATAAATTACGAATTTCGTTATTATTATTTTTTTTATTAGCCCCTTAACGATCGGTTAATTTTCAAGAAAACGGTCATAAAAGTGCCCATTTTTTTTAACCCTGAAAATTATATAAAAATATGTGTATGAACAATATATATATACATTTTTAATTTGTTTTTAGCTTGAAATTTCAAAAATTAAATTTTTAGGAAAAGCCAACACTCAGGGTTACTATGATTTAATGTTGGTTTTTCAGCAAACACGGAAAAATTAAAATTATGTGTTTTAAACATTAAAAAAGAATTTTATTAAACTTACGTATAATATAAATGAAGTTTAGTAATTTTTTCTTGTGTGATAAATTTCAAAGCATGAGATACAGAGGCCAACGTCACAATTTGGACAGTAGTACCCAGTTTCCTTCCTAAATCTCTTATTGTTTTAATCTCTTCTCTAACTATCTACAATTACCTTAAAAATATCCAGGTACTGCCATCTGGTGTGTAAAATGAGAAATAAAATGTTTTCCGTTCAAAAAAAAAAAAAAAGAAATAGTTTTATTCTTATTGGCGCGTTACTACTGAACACTCCAGCCAGGAAATATCACGGGAGTGAGAAATAGAGGGTGAAACCTCGTCGTCATTTTCACGGGAGCGAGGAGGAAAGGGTTAATAATCTTGACCTAAATTACCGGCAACTGGTGTAACTTTGACCAAAAAACTATATTAAAAAAAACGTATACTGTATCTGTAATAAGAAGAATGATTATCAATTACGCATTGCAAAGATCAGTAGTAGCAAAAAATGACTGAAAATCCTTCTAC
This sequence comes from Parasteatoda lunata, assembly GCA_949128135.1. Classification (NCBI taxonomy): domain Eukaryota; kingdom Metazoa; phylum Arthropoda; class Arachnida; order Araneae; family Theridiidae; genus Parasteatoda; species Parasteatoda lunata. The sequence goes on along the minus strand of OX421980.1, from coordinate 57,660,998 downwards.
TCTGTCTTGATACAGGCCAATTAATCTTTTTTCGTACCAAAGTTACTTGCAAAGACCAAAGTTACCCCCCTTGATAGTATCATGCTTTTTAGGCATGTCATCAGAGAGTGTTTCCCTGTAAATAAGAAGGGAAAACATCCAACAATTCACTGTCTAAAGAATCTTCTATCGCCAACAAATGATAAAATTTATACTTTCACATACTGAGTAGTTGTCATAACCAACAGATTATATTTTAGTAATAGTGTATTGTATCTAATGTACAAAATTGATAAATAATCAGTACACATTTTATTCAAGCGATAAATTTATTTCAAATTTAAACAGCTAAACATTACTTTTCTAATGAAAATGGAAGACATTTTGTGAAATGGCAAATGCAGATACATTAATAAATATTTATCTATATAACAAATTATATATTTCAATATATATTTTCTAAAAAGTTTTAATATTTTAAAGTACATGTTTCTATAAACTCTTTTTCCTTAAACAATGTTAAAATCTATAAAAAGATAAAATGTTTTTTTCATACATGTAAAGTCATATACTAATTTAGGAAATAAGTTTACAGTTTCGTTATTTTCTAAATGGTTTTGAAAAGTTTCTTTAACTCGAGGTGTTGTAATTCATGATTAAAAACAGACTTATAACCAGTGATAGGATTTAAAAAATTCAAGAGCCGAACAATTAAATAATGTCCTTGATTTGTTACGAAGAAAAAATTTAATACAAGAAAAACATTCATTTCGGAATTTAACAAGCTTTTTCACAATTTTGACGGTTTAGAATTATTTGAGATTTAAAGTTTCCAGAGTATCTTTTTAATAAATATTTTATATAATTCTTGCAGAAGAACCGGTACGTACCGCAAACTTAATTAGAATAAATTAAAATTGATTTAAATAATAAGAAAAATTTATGAAACAGTGATTAGAATTTTTCCTCACAAGATAAAACCAACTTTCAATTAAATAACTTTCTCAAAATGTGTGTGATTTCAGCTTTTCAAATAATTTTTAGGACTGGTTCAAAAACATTAAATTTTAAGAAGCATTACGCCGAACTTCAGAAATTTAAAAAAAATCAATGCGCTCGTCCTATCACTGTTTATAACTTCTTAAATTTGTTCATCCCTACACGGATAAAAGTTTCTGGTAAAATTACCGTACTGTCTGGTAATGGTAATTCAATTAAAAAAAACACACAATTCTGGTAGTAATAAAAATTGAAATGTACGGTATTTAAACCATTCATTTCGTAATTTTTTTGTTCTTATGGTAAAGTTTACCAGAAATTCTGGTTTTGAAAATTATAGTTTTTATTGGCACATATTTAGTAGAAAGGCAAATCTGAAAAGTTAATTTAACCAAATAAATGATTTTTGTCTTGCTCTAAGGTATCACGATAAATTTCCAAATTCTTCCTCATTTACCACATTTTATCACATATTATAAAACCATATTAAACAAACTTTTATCAAAATTATTACCAAAGCTTTTCGGCAAAAATTACCGAGCTTTTTAGTGTTTCCATACAGTCAGAAACACGGTAAATTTTTATCATATCTAGGTAGTTTTGACCATATTTTTTTTCTTAGTGTAGGAAAAGGATATCATAAAAATGAGTCTAATTTCGTAAGATTGTTATAAAACTAATTAAAAATATAAATAGGTTATTTTATGACATATTGTACAAAAAGAAATCTCCGAGGAAACGGAATAATATTGATAAAACGATAAAATTTATTCTAAAAATCATTAATCGTAAATTTTTTTATATTCTAGAACACTTTACGAAAGAAAAAATATTTCCCAGAAAAACTTCTAGAAATAATTTAATAAGTGGTTTTCTTGAATCTCGCCAGTGAAAACATTACCATTTTTTTATAACTGAAAAATTTAAAATTTTTTTTAGTTTCACAGTAGTCTACAAATGGGATAAGTTGTACCATTAAATTAAAAAAAAAATCTAATATAAGCTCTATAACGCTCAATATTTTTAAAAATAAATTTAAGAAAAGAGAAGGGAAATATTCATAAAAATTTGACTCTTTAGAATATAAAAATATTTTTTCATATTTTTAAATTTTTTCTTCTCCTTTTTGCTAACAATTGTTTTTAGAATTATGAAACTTATTTTTATTCTATTTACCTGGAAGTCCAAAGATATTATGGATATATATAGTGTCCACAATAAAAATCTACAAGCTTAAAAAATGACACTATCATAATGAGTAAGTAGTGCATTCATGCTTACAGTGCGTTACTTGACCTTATTTATTTAAAGGATAACTGCTGAAATTAAGGCATTAATTAGCATTCTCTTTATAGTCACTTATGTTTTATAAAGTTAATAGTATTTTTTAAAGCTTTTTTTGTTGCATTATTTGCGTTTGATATTATAAATTAACAAATTTGGGCAAGCATGTAATTCCCATTTGATAATTTTGCTTTCTGCAAATAAAACAATTTTTTTAAAACACTTGCAATGTTAATATCTTAATTCATAATTGTTTCATGTAATTCATTCAATATTTTATCATATCATTCATTTTATATCACATATAATGTATCATCAATATCATGTATTATATTATAATATATTGTATATCATACAGTATTTATCATAATATTCATTATTTTTTTTATGAAAGATTTATACACTTGTATCAGCAGTAAGCATTTAAAATAAATTGTTAGCATAGTTCGAAATTTAATGGTCAATGATTTTAAAAGTTTATAGAAACCATTGTGAATGAAAAAACTAAAAAAAATTGGTGTCTTACAATTTTTTCCAACCTACTAAGATCTGATTTTGGCAAATTAACAAATGAACTGCATATGAAAAGCTACAGTATCAAACCCTGTGAAACTCAGAAAGGATAAATAAAAATGAGTTAGATATAAAAATTTATTTTAGGAATTTTTTATGTACCCTAACATAGTTTTTATACATCGAAATTAATTTGCACTTTTAATTATTATAACGATTTTACTTTCTAACTATTCAAACACAAATCTGTTTCAGTTTTGTATAACGTAGTGATAAAGATTAATCGAAATTTAAACCATGTATATTTTAATGAAAAATTAAAAATCTTATGTTTACAAATAATTCATATTTACTTGACATTTTATATTTAAATAGCTTTTAATTTCTGAATTATTTCTGTGGGAAGCTTGTGCTTAATTTTTTAAGCCTAGAATAATTAAATATTTTCTGAATTTGAAATTATTGGTTTTCCAGCTCTCCGATGGCGCAGATGTTCAAAAACGTCACACAGATCAATGTTGAATTTTTTTCCAGAAATTTTTATTTTTATTGATTTAATATTTCATTCTTAGTATAATAAATTTTATTTTTAATTTTTTTTATATATATATATATTCGTTGAAGTGTATAATTCAGTTATTTCATTGAATCACCAGGTATCTCATAAAATAACTAGACAAGTCAGTTAAAGTGTATAATAGATGAGAAATTCCATACTTTACCCAGTTGTTCTATGAAATTAACTAACGATAGACCGCTTAAGTGAAAAATAAACAATTTCAAAGTTATTTTATAAATCAATGGATCATAAATAGCTAAATTCTCTCGAAAAATACATTTTATCCCTCTCTCTATTGCGGATGATTAATTAATAAATAATAAGAAAAAGCGGATAACTTAATATAAATATATAATTTATAAATATACAAATCACCGTCTAAATTCTACGTCTAAAAGAAACGGAATGAAGCGTGCTCCCAAGTCATTGCAAAACAGCTATAAACGGTTCAAAACAGACTAAAAGCGGCTAGAACCGGTTCAAAGAACTTTCGAGTGCCGTATTTCTTACTTTACGATCAAGTAATCGTTATTTTTAAGAATACCTAGAACTGACTTGTCTAGTTTTTTTTATGAAATATCTAGTTATTCCCGGAGATAACGGATTTCACACTTTAACGGGAACATATATAAACAATTTTATTAAACCTAAAGAATGTAATTTGATTCAAATTGTAAGCGCCAACGAAATTTTTAAATCAAAATTCTATTTGTATTTAATTACTACAATTATTTCATTAACATTAGGAAAAAAAATAACTTTTCTCAAAAAATGCAAACTAACTCAGTTATGAAGTCATTAATTAAGGTTTAGGATTCACCTTTACGGATTTAAGATACTAGCATATATTCAATAGCACTTAGTTGCGAAAACGTGAACCTAGGTAGAACTAGCGTCATATTATATAGTTTAACCAATAATTCCCAGGATCCATGACTTAATAGGTTTTCAAGAATACTGTTTTTGCAAAATAATAATGAATTTGTAGTAGTTTTAACCTTCGTAATCGCTCATCATATTTGATTTTTTCTTAGAGTGATATTCTAGGCTGGCGATGTCCTTTATGAAATTAGATATGCGTGCGAAAATGAATTTTGCTTTTAAAAGGAATGTTTAGAAGTGCAAACTAATGAGCAGAAAGAGACAATTTACCAATAGTTTTTAGAGTTAGTAACAAATTAGTTAGCTAGTAACAAATGGAATGTGTAAACGAGACCTTGACACAAAAGTACACTTGTTATTTTGATTAATTTTTGCAGAAAAAAAAACAATCTCTTGATTCGCATTTTTCTCGAAATGATGATTTTGAATATGCTTTAGAGAAAGTTGGTATTATAAGAATTAACCGTTAAAGTAAACTAGTTAAAGATGTTAGAAACCCATAAAAAATATTACAACTATGCAGTTTGCTTAAATTTCTTATAAAAAAAAAATCATGTTTGAGTGTTGACCAAGTATATAGTCCCTTAGTTTCTAATAACAATTTACATATATCAACCAAATAGCATAATTATGCAAAATAAGTAGGTTAAAGAAACACATTAACAAAATACATAAAAATACACAAGCAGAAAAACCTAAATGGAACATTTTTGAATAATGAAAATTTGCGAATTCAAATACTATGTAACAAAGCTGCCAACACGCTATGCAGCTACTTAGAAACTGCAACCAACTGAACAATCGTTACAGCAAAACATAATCTCACATATTTTACGCACAAATCTAAGCTCTTATATAAATGCAACGCTTTTAAATGCATAATAAAAGTTATTATTTTTTAAATAGCTTTAAAAACATAAGCAACGAAATTAACAATAATTAAACATAGTGCGTATAAATTTAATTTTTAGACGAACATATATTTAGATATAATTGTTTCCTTTCAATAGTTTAATTGATGTAACGATTTGTTAACATATTTTTACAATTATAAACATATAACAATATTTACATAAGCAGTATTTGCTATCACATAACAAATCGAAGCTGCCATAGAAAAACAAACATATGCAAAGCATTTTATATTAACTCTATTAATACAGTGATTAACAAGACAAAATACTTTTTAAAACTAATATTGTAATATTATAGTTTAAAGCAATTCTTTTCTACATTCTGGATCTTGCTTCTTTAAGTTAATTTTTGACATGAGTTTTGATTTCTTGTTTATTTATTTTTCAAGCATAGAAACTAGTATAAGTTCTTGCACTTCATTGATGTTTTAAATTAGTTTTGTTGAAAGATTATGAAATTATTCAGTTTATTTGGAGGTAGAGACACAAAAAATGTAGTTCTCAAGAACAATATTGTAAAGAAAATGATTTTGAAACAATTTATGACGCTTTGATATTTTTTTCAAAAAAGCACTCCTCATAGGAGAATCAATGTTACAAATAAACGTTCAGAATAGAGTTCACGCCCACGCATTTCATGTAAATTTTCAGGAGTTTCATAGCCTGTAGTTATATAATAGATTTGATTACAATCTACTTATGAATAGTCTGCTTTTTCTAAGTAAAATAAGGGTATTTATCACCTAAAAGTATTGTAGCAGGTTATGTAAATAAAGTCCTTCAACATATTTCCTAAGATAGGTTTGATTATTTTTAAACCAGGAGACTTGAAATTTCACTGGATCACCAAGATGATGACACGCAAAGAAATTAAGGTGTCGTACACCGTCACTAATGATCACTTAATTTATTATCACGCAATCAAAGATTTGTTTTTTAAATTATCTTCAGTGGTGGATTAGTTGCTTGAATATCCCATGTATTTGAATTTTATCGAATGCGAGTTGATGTAAAGTTGGCTGAATAGTTTAGTGTAACATACATTTTTTCATATGTAATATTTCTATAATCAGATGAGCCATAAAAATCTGTATATTATTTAAATTTATTGTATTCAAACATATAATCATTAAAAATATATCAACAAATAAGATAAAATAGATAATTTTTTTAATTAGGCAGTTTATAATACTTTGATTTTATATAAATGACTGTTTGTTTATCATAAAAACATTTTCTTTTTGTTATTTTACATTGAACTATACAAATATTTTATCTACAAATATATTTTACTAAAATGCTCAATACATATAGCTCTAGATACCATTTTTTAGCAGAATTGGAAAGTGTAAAAATAGCTGTAATTGTTCTCAATAATAATTTTAGAAATCCTACTGCGCTTACAGGGATAAATTTCATTTCATTTAACTAAATTTAAAACAACCAACAGCAATAACAAATATAGCTCACCGAAAGAAACATAATAATTACATATATTTATTTCATGAAAGCACTTATGAAGTGTGCAGAGGATTTCAAAAATATTTTGCAAAATTGAGAAGGTACGTGAAAGAGAAGTCATTTTCCCAGTTGATTGAAGTAACAGTGAAGAAAATATCAGGGTTCATCGGGTATTTTCTTCGATATTGTTAGACATTTTAAATCGATATTTCTTTAAGTTTTTTGAAACCTTATTAGGATGCTAAGTTGAACCAAATTATAGTTGTATTTGAACATAAACATAATTCAATTTAATGACTTATTATTGTAAAAATTTTGAGCCATATTTTGGTTCAATGTTGAATAGATTTTCCTGAGAGTGGACATGATTAAGTGAAAAAAAAAGAAATCCTCATTAGCAGTTATCTTTTACGTTTGAGAGTCAGAATTCTATTGGGAAAAGGAGTTATCTTCAGTGTGATTATAAAATAACTCTGCAGACAAATGGTCCTCTGGAGAGCATACTGTTTGAGTGAACGGAATAAAATCTTTTACATAGTTATTAAAAAAATAAAACGATAAAAGTTCACAATTTTCAAATGGCAACACACACCTGTTTGTTTGAAACGTGATCCCTACAGTAAATCGCAATTTCTTGTCCTGAAAATACCGCCCCAACTCCATTTTAAGTTTTTCACTGTAAGGATCAAGTTTGGATCCAAAAAGTGGATGTTGCCATTTCGAAATTTCGTCGTTGTAACTTGAACCGTGAAAGCTGCGCAATCGTTTTTAACATTGTTAAGCGCATAAATTTCAACTATGTGCAAAATTTTGTTACATTCACTCGAACGGTATGTTCTACAGAGGGTCATTTGTCGGCAAAGTTATTTTATAATCATCTCTACTTGTTTTCACATACGAGTCATATTTTTGAAACACCCTATATATGTAAACATGAAACAGAAGTAGACATATTTATATAGTTTTGCACAATATCGTAGTTTATAAAGTATGGAAAGTTTGATTTAACACATCCTTTTGGCATTGCTTGTACCTATTATTGACCAAATCTGGGAATTTTCTTCTGATAATTATTTTTTACAATCTACAAACAATGACGAGGTTTAGTGACTGGTGATTAACTGGGATATTATGTTATGTGGATGGATACACTTTAAAAATAGTGCCGGAAGGTTTTTTTACGACTAAGTATTTCCAAACACTGTAGCAGCAATTCACCGTAATAAAACATTCAATGTTTTATAAAGCAGAACATCTCAGTAATTAAGCTGCGTTCACATTTTATATTCAATATAATACACCCACGCGTACATACATATACACAACAAACAATGTAGCACAAGCACTTTGGCAACTTGAAAATTCACATAACAAAAGTATGCATATACATTGCACTTTAACAAATTTGAAATAGCTAGAAAATTTGATATTTCTCAACGATAAAAAAATTATATATTTGTTCACAAGAATATATTTTTCAAATTTGTTTCTTGGAAGAACAATCAATGGAAGAACAGTTTCTTACGAATAACATCGAGTGAAATGACTATAAATAATTTGAGCAGTATGCATAACAAAGTCAATGATAAATTATGGCATTCACTGTGGTTGCAGAGATTCAAGAGTTTTTCCAACTACGATACATTATATTCTACAATAATTCGTCTTTCCCATCAGAATTAACAGGGGTTCAGTTTATCACAAGGGCCTGATGCCACTGGTAGTTGGGATGCTTTATAGCGACGAAGATCAGATTTTATGAATGCTGAAAGAACAAAAGAGTTTTATAATATTCTGTGATATTATTGCATATATATCAGTATCATCTTAATGTAACGGATTCTTAGTGAACTAAGCTAAAAAATTTTCTCCTCAATTCTATCATTACGAGTGCAATCCATAAAGTAAACTCTTCAATTTATAGAAATACAAATAAATTTTTTTTTTCTTCTAATATTTACAACAATTGAAAGGTTAAACGCTTAAACAAACATAATCACCTAAATTATAGGTACATTTTTGTAGATATATACATATTTTTTTATTCCCATGTCATACTAGGTCCCCAGCACGTACTTGAAAAAGTGTCCAATCTAACATTCCCCACTTGGTCGGAGCAGAATAGATTAAATTCGGAGAAATAGAAGCAAAAATTTGAAAAAAGAAAATTTATATATTCTTAAACCCACTATATTTTATGTAATATTTTTCTTCTTAATTATTATTTTTTTTTTTTCGTGAACTGCAATTTTTCGTACTTTTTATAACTGCGATTGTAAGTACTTTTTTTTGTAACCGACGTTGAACAGCTGACCCAATTCTAATTTTACAACTTCGCAGCCTTGTAATTTTGAACCTAACCCAGAAGACAAGGGAACTCCTGAATGAGTGTTTGGATAAACTGGTGTTCTTTTTAATGGAACTAACTTATATTTGAGTTACATGATAATGAAAACCATGAAAAACTCTTACGGTTAGTCCGGAGGAAGGGCATTCTAACTCATGACCTGTCTACCACTGAGGATATTTTATGCCAAGCTCTGTGGTCGGTTTGAGCAGGGAGCAAAATTCGTTTTAACCAGCCACAGCTAGAATTTAAACCTAGGTCACCTCAGTGGAAAGAGAACGCTCTATTCCATAAGCCATCAAGGTTCCTCATAAAGTACTTTAAAATTCTTTAACTTTTCATTAATTCAGTGCACTTTCTGTGAAATAATAAGAAACAATTAGTGCTAAGCGAATGCCCCTGCGCTTGTTTCTTACATATCATTGGTAGACGTTTCCTAGTGCAGATGTATCTCAAGTCTTTGAGAAGTTTGTAAACCTTCAGCTGGGACCAACCGTATATATACAATAATATTGTAAAAAGAATGGTAATGTATTGTTCTTTAATTCGTTTAATAATTATACAATTGATCTTTATACGCAAAGTTACTTAAATACTGCTTATTGATGTATATTTTAATACTTTAGGGTGGATCATATAACTTCTGAAGTATGGTGGGATATGCAAATATTCGTTCAAGAGTTCGATGAATCTAATTGATTGGTTTGCTGTTGCAAGAAAGCCAGAACTGAATTGATAAAATAGATGAAGTGGATCAAGATGACCTTTTGCTTTCCAGAATCTAAAGAGCATTTGGAAATGCAGTTTGGTAAATTTTCTTTATTTATCATAACTAATTATATGATGATCAAGCAAATGAGTCGCACTTTTCTTTTAAAAGTTATAAATATGCCTTGAAAATTGCATATCACAAGTTAACCCTTTAACTCAGAATTTTTAGAAAATAAAATTTTCATATATTTTTCATTAATTTAATCAAAATAAGCGAAAAATATTATATTTAACATTTTAATAATTTATGGTTAAGAAATACATGAGACATACATTGAAATTTATTTAGTTTACAAAATAAATATTTATAAGTTTTTCAATATGAATGAAAAAATAATAACAATAGTCGAAACATAGTTTCGATACTCTAACAGATTCTCTTAGTAACAATTAGACTGCTTTTCATAATTAAAAAACAAAATAAATAAATTTTTACTTGTTATTAGAGTGTCAAAAAATATATAAAATAGACATCGATGTCCATTCTGAGTCAAAAGGATATGGAATTTCATTTTGGAATTGCTACTCTATTGTAAAATGTTTCAAAATTGAGGTCATGGTTATAAGTTAAAGAAGCCATTTATAATTTTTTTAGACAATAGTAGAGAAGTAACTTGAAGATCTCGAAAATTACATTACGTAAAAACAAACGGAAATATAAGATTTTTAAGTGCATAAAAAATCTATTCATGATACTTAAGTTAACACATCTTTTTTTTCTTTCTGGAAGGATGACAAAGGATAAAATATTTCAAATTTGGAATTCCTGTAATTAGTCGTTGAACAACTTATAACAGCATACTAAATAAAAAAAGAATTTGCTATATTTGTTTCAAGAAGAAAATTATTATGTTTGTTGTTTTTTTAGAGCAACGTGTCCACTTCGTTGCTTTGCTATTATTTTTTGTTTGGACGCTGAATTAAATTCTTGTTAATAGAAACAATACTGCAGTATGTCCATTTCTGAACTTTTACTTGTGATCTATTCAAAAGACTTTAAATCACCTATTTATAATTAGTAGGTTTTGGCAATAATTATTAGCAATAACTAACAGCTGAAAATTTGCATTTTTTTGTTCAACTCTCCATAGTTTTCAGTTTAATACTTGAAAAGTGTTTTTTTTTCGGATTAAAGATAATTGCTTATGAATAATGTTTCTATACGAAGCAAATTGTCTCAAAATAAGATTACAGGTATTTCACATACGCCCTATGCTTTTATAATTTATTATATTTTGACTGAAGTGCTTTCATAATTTATTCACAAATGCTTAGAACGCACTATTTTTATATTCAAAAAAAATTTTTATTGCATGATTGATGATTTTGGAAAGGCTGATCACACTTTTGATTTATATATGCATCATAAAAAAAACAGTGTAAAGCTCAACTTTATGTTAATGAAATGTTCCTCTTATAATGAACACTAATACGAAGCAAACTCAATGATCATAATGTATCCTTTGCATTAAGAGAAGTAATTAAAAAATGCTTATTTCTTTAGATTTTCTCTTTTTAACCGTTAGATACTTTTAGTATCTGAAAAAAAAAATGTCATTACCATAGGTCTTGTTCAAAATGTCAATTGTGCACTGAAATCGAGGTGTCAAAAATTTCTTATCTTGATATTTAAATGCTCGAAACATGTTGGCTTTTACTTAAATTATGCATTTAACATTTCATGTACTTTTAATCATAGGTAACAGAAAGCAAAATAAGTTCAATATTTGGCTAAATATTACTTTTTCGCTAACTTGGTACATAATTGTTTTGTAACTTCACAAATAAATTAATAAAGGCTTACCTTTATGCATAACATTTTGAATTACTTCTCCGAGTACGGAGGACACATCATGATCATAAAGTTTGATTAGCACTAGTGTTCTTTATAAGAGGAACATTTAACATAAAGTTGAGCTTAGCTTTACACTGCAGTTCTATAAATTTATTTTCAAAATGTTACATGTAAATATTACTCAAAAGGATGATTATTTTTTATTAAATCATCAATCATATAATAAAATTTATCTTTGAACATAAAAATAGTTTGTTCTAAGCATTTTCGAATAAATTATGAAAGCACTTCAGTCAAAATATAATAAATTATAAAAGTGTATATGTGTATGGTGAAATACCTGTAATCTTATTTTCAGAGAATGTACTAGTTAAAGAACCATTATTCATTGGCAATTATCTTAAGCAGAAAAAAAAACACTTTGTAAGTATTAAACAGAAAACTATTGAGTTAAACAAAAATTGCAAGCTTTTCGCAGTGAAAGAGTTGCTTGCAAGTATTACCAAAACCTGCTAATAGGTGATTAAAAGTCTTTTAAATAAAGAAAAAAACACGAATAAATCACAAATAAAGGCGCAGAAATGGGCATACTTCAGTTTCGGTTCTATTAACAAGAACTTAATACATCGTCTAAAATAACTAACATCAGAGCAACGAGACGTTGCACTTTGAAAAAAGTGAAACACTTATTAGTGATTTTAGAATTCTAGAAGAAAATACTCCAATTGTAATGCACTAATTGAATCGCTTCTGAACATGGATTTTATTATATTATTCACTCCAATAATCGAATATCAATTAAACAATCAAACAAACTCTCTAATTCGAACTTCAGCAATCCGATTATTTTACCTTATTATCCGAAACTAAGATTTCGAAAAAAATTGATTTTAAACCGTTTTCTTATCTTTAAAACGAACTAAATATCATGATCCTTAAGGATCCTATTGCTGATAATGATAACTTGGCAATTTATCAAAACTCTTATCAGTGTTGTCTTGCCTATATTTGACAAGTTCAACCTATTCTTAAATTTCAATTTAAAGAACATGAAGGATATGTCTGTTCTTCCTTTGCCTTACATAGTTGGAATTCTAATCATGGGGGCGAGTTTTCATCTGCTAATATCATTCAACACTTATCTTGATCTACAGAGCTTGATTTCTGGGAATCATTCCACATGGTACCTCGACATTGCCCTTAGGAATCCCTGTCTTTATGCATATTCAATTTTATAATTGTTTTCAATCAAGCTTAGAATAAGTTTCATGAATTAAATAGATTTTCAAATTCTCTTACCTGTTACGATACCGCCAACTAGCAGAGAAACAGAGAGAAAAATATTCGATTCCTTATCTCCGTAAGAATTCAAAAGAAAACCAGTCAGTGAAGTAAAAGATATCCCAAATACCTGAAATAGTATGTATTTAGAGCAGAGATAATTATGTAGACATCGAATAATTGTGATTGCAAAATCTCATTACAGAATATAACACTTGGTTACAGGTTTCTCTTCACAGTGTTGATATATCTAGTGTCCAAAAAATTGAGAAATAAAGATATGAATGTGCAGTCTGCTGGTTACTGTTTAGGAAACTAAAGAATTTTTTTTCATTAAGTTTCACAATTAGTTTCATACTTCGTTGATATGTGACGCAACTTGTTGAGAAAACTATAAAACAATATTTTTAAAATAAGCATCATTTGCATCTATAACGCTCTGCAGTTTGAGGACAAAATTTGCAGATGGCCGTGCAAATATTTCAATTGAAATAGTCTGACATGTAGTAGAAAACATAGTTTTATAGGTTTTTCAGATTTGCACAATGGTTAAAGTTCATTCTGTTTCAGATCGATGGGTATCAGCTTGCCTGGAAAGTTAATGCGGCCGTATGCGGCTCGATGCTGACCGTATTGTCAAAATCACGCCGTTGGTCTTAAACTCAGGAGCTTTAACTTTCGTGACTCCCTGGCCCACAACGGGCTATTTGCTGTATAAAAAACTTACGTCTTGGACATTTTTTTCATATTCTTATAAATTTTGATTAAAATTTTAAATAGACATAATAAATTACATAAATAGACCTCTTAATTAAATGAAACGGAACTTACTTGGATCACTTGGAACAGCTTTTTAAAGTTTCGTGTTTAAGTTAATCTTGTATTTTTTGACGATTAAAATCTTTTAAAGCAGTCTCATCGTTGCTCATTTACGAAGAAACAGTAATAGAGGGAGATTCAATGATTTTTGGAAGAAAAAAAATGGAGATTTCTAAGTGTTAGGAGTCTAAGTGTTTTATCAGTGTTTAGGGTCAGTTGTCATAATTTGATTATATAACTGTCTTTTTGAACTTTCTACAACAGCTACTATAACAAGTTAACTAAAGTTTATCAGAATGATGGTGATATTTTTTTCTTGATTTCATGTAATAGTTTAAAAATTTTAGGATTGTTTATAGTAATAATCTGACGTCATTTATATTTGTTTTAGGATTGGATTTATTGCATTGTTCTTACTAGAGCCGAGTGCTGACTGCACTAAACCCAAGATAAATACAGAGGTAGTACTATCACGAATCATTCTGCACGTATGTTTTAAAGTAGCTGGGTAAACGCAGTTTGAAGAATCTGTGGCATGCAGTTAATTCAGAGCATACTTTGGAAAGCAAGCAGTGATCATTTGTAAAAAATGCTAAATCTTTTCAATAACTTATCTAATAATACATTAATTCATAAATTATAATAAATACATAATACTTCTCATAATTGCATAATAGTAAGTAAAAAAAGTTTAAAGAAATACAACGAAAAAAATCATCAGGTCAATTATGGGGCTTTTGTACAATTTAGCAAAAAGTAAACCCCAGATGGGTTAAGTACAATGAATTATTATATAGCAGTTATTTAAATAAATATCCTACTGAATAACTTTTGGTCTGGTGACGGGATACTACTTTTATTAAAAACCAATTTTAACCTCTTCACTACTGAAGTATAAAGGAATATAGCAAAAAAAATTCCACCTCGCCAAATGCAATAAAATCGTAAATTCGGTGATACAAATTGTGATTTGGCAAAAGTATTGGTGAACGATTTTTTCTGCAGGAAAGAAAAATATATATTCACCTCGATCATGAAAATTACGACATTGTGAATTTTAATTAGAAAATCATTAGAATTATATTAAGTCCAGATAATGTAGGCAACGAGAGATTGTGTAAGCATAAAAAACCGTTAATTACAGATTAGCAAGTTCGTAACCGGACCAAGCGATAAATAACTTATCTTCGACAATGATCCTTTTTTTTTCGGAATGAATACTATCGCAAGAGTAAAAAATAATTCTTTTATTAAAAGATTTAAATAATGAAGAGTTTTATTTAAAATTAAATATATTTATTTCAAAGATAGTCTAAATCTAATAAAATATCAAATGTTGCTTAAGAAAATTTACCCTAACCTATTTTAATTTCTTTTTCTCTAAGACAATTAAAAAATCTACATTTTCCCTCTTCCCTCCAATTCATAACTCATTTACTCCTTGCCAACTTTAGAATGACTCTTTAATTATATAAAATAGTTAAATTTATAGTAAAATTCGTATTTTGGCTTGAAATTTTCAATGGAAAAAAAAAATTAATCACAAATTTTTTTTGAGATTTGCCTTTGGCTAAGACTTTTGAAATTTGGCTAACACTTTTGATATTTGGCTAATTTACTGGCTAATAATTTAAAGCTCTCGACTGAACTATTGGGACCATATTATCCAGATTACCTTTACCCTTCCATATTTTAAAGGTAAAAAAAATCTGTCGAAAAAAAGATTTTTTTGTTCAAAAGAAGTACATTTTTTGTGTCTGATTTCGTAACTTAATTTCTCACTGTGGCATTTATTGATAAGCACCATTGAACCACTACAATTGATTTTTAGTACTGAAAATCTGATCATTAGAATAAATCGAATCGTTATTCAGGATGATATTTTTTCTTGAGTTATTGTGTTATGAAAATTTTTTTTTTAAATGTACGTTAGTTTCAATTAGTCTTGAATATGATGTGTTAAAATATCCCTATGCTGTTTTTTTTTCCTGGAAACTAACACACACGCGATTCCCTCATTATTTTGATGTGTAACCACCTTTCATTTTTTTTTGAACTCTGATTGTATGTTTTCCTAACTTTTGATTCATCTAACCATGCTTGAAAGACATAAAAAAAGCTGTAAATTATTCTGAACAGTAAGCAAATTACAAGTAGTTTGAATTGATGGCATATTTTTTGCGAGCTTACGTGATTCAATGGGTGGATGTTGCGTTCCGGTCTACTAAAAATCATAATTAACAGCAAATATACTTATTCAAAAATGGATAATGTTATGTTTCGTTTTTGAATCATGTCATGCAATAAATATTGATTTTTTTCATTAACGATTCAAAAACAGTTACCAGAACACAACAAAATCTTCTCTCCTTAATATCGATAGTTTTTTTTTTTTTTTTTTCATTAAAAAAGAATTTCCATTATCGAATTACGAACTGGCTTTAAACTAATAGTTCACATAAAGTACCAATTTTTACACTGCTTCTTTACTGTAAAAAGTTCTTCAGCGTATTTCATTTTTATAAATGCAAAATTTTATGCTCAACCAGAATATCAAAAAGGGCTAAAAAAGGAAGATGGAGATATTTTTTTAAACTTAATTGGTGTGAGAGATACTAAATCGACTCAAAATTGTCACATGGCCTGCCATAACAGTCACACAAATATTGTCAGGCTTGTTGCATTGAACGCAAAATTTAACGACATTAAAGTTGATGTCAACTATGCTGCTCCAAATTTAAGTAATATTACCTATTTAAAATAGCGAAGTCATATGATTTCATAAATTAATTCAGATAAAAAAAATATATAAAGGGAGAAAAAACTAATATATTGCATTTTGCATCAATACCTTTTTTTTGTTTTTATGAAAATATCAATCAAATGGTTGTTGCCAAAGTTTTAGTAGAAAATTTAGTAGGAAAGTAATAAATTTAGTAATAGAGACATCATTTGTAATAGTAACCAGAAATATATGGTATAATTTCGTTTCCCCGGATATTTGTTAAAATAAAAAAGTCCGTTTTATTTAAATTGTGGCAACAGTTTACTTTTATAAAAGTAATATTTCTGAATTCCCATTAAATAAAACATTTACCTTACAATAAAACATGTATTATTTTATAGGTAATACACTTAAATATAAATATATCTAAAACAAAGTAATTTCTTTTTGTTAAATGCTTCCATTTTGTTATTTATAGTTTCTTTTATTAACTATAAATACATTTGTATGATTTGAAAGATCACATAAAAATTTAGCTACGCTTGCAATAATTTTTTCTATGTAATTTAAAAAAAGTAATGCAATTTTTGTCTCTAACTGCCAGTTTTTTTTCTTAAAATAGAATTGCTCTAAAGTGCTTATTTTTTTTAAACTAAATAAAAATAGCGTTGAACAAGTGAAAAGTAATTTTTTTTTATAGTTTTCCTGATTTTTTTTTTTTTTTTTTTTTTTTTTTGCATTGTTTACAGTAGTTATTTTAACACGGAATTTTTCCTAGTCTACTATATTTTTGATACTAATATACGTTTATTTTATTACATTTTTTGATATATTTTGCTGAAAATATTTTACTTAAAGTGTGAGCCTTTATTTTAAAAGACTTTTATAGTTTTTGTTTCTTTTTTTTTTTTTCACAAATAAATTTTTAAAAAAAAGGAATCACAGTTGTGGTAATTTTTTTCACTTACAACTATAACTATATTATTAAAAAACAATATTTTTAATTTCGCAAATCGAATACTTTTTTTAAAAATCAAAATTAGCTTAAATATGTCAGAAAATACACATACTATAATGAGTATTGGAATAAAGTACTTATAGCTCTGACAGAATATTGTTAATCATTATTCATCACATTATTACGATAACTTGATACATAGTATTTGGCTGTCATTTAAACTGACATCCTATTTAGCTTTAGTACCATCACATGACTTCATATTTAAGTTAAAAGAATATTAATCCTACTGTTCGCCAATAAAACATATATTTTAAAAAACATTTAAAATTTCGCATATTTAAGATTTGTATCGATGAAAAATGTATAGAAAATAAATACCTGAGCAGATGCATTTAGTAAACCAGATGAATTAGCTTCAGCTTCTGGGTATGTGATTTCTGCGGCGAATTCAAATCCCAAAGGCAAGTAACCAGTCATGAAAAACCTACAAAAGTAACATTTTCATTGCAGTGCAAAGCAAAAACGTTATTAAAACAATTTACAAATATTTCACGGCGAAAACAATCCTGGTGTAATTACCAGACTGCCTGGTATTGAACTTTCTGGTTATTAAAACTAAAATATACGATATTTGAACCATTCATCTGTTAATATTGCCGTTCATATAGTAACAGTTGAAAGGAAATTCGGGTTTTCAAAATTATAGCTCTTATTACCACACATAAAGTAGAAATTAAAAAACTGAAAAGTGAGTGTGACTCACCGGGGTGACCTCAAATATGATAATTAATTAGTGCGGACTGTTTTTTAAGTTACGAAATCAGACATAAAAACGTACTTTCTCTGAATCAACGCATCTTTTTATCGACGGAATCGGATTTCTGATCCCCAAAACATAGGGAGTAGCTGCAATCTAGGAAATATGGTCCCAATAGTTTGGACCTTTTAATGTTAAATTTACTTTTTACATATCTCGCCGTATCTCAAGAACTTTTTAAGTGAATTGAAAAAAATTTGCCCACAATTATAAAATTTGCTTATCCAAAGGTAATTACATGCAAAAATAAATTTTAGTAAATGTTTGTTATATTTATTATCTTATTTATAAATAATTTTCGGAAGTTTTGACTATGCAATTTTTGACATTTTAAAGAGCATAAATTTGCATGGCAAAATACAAAACCTGAGCAAAAACGATCAAATAGTTCCCGAAAAACTGAATTTTAAAGAAGTCGTATATTTAAAATTCGATTTTTCAGGAACTATTTAACCGATTTCGCTCAAATTTTGTATTTTGCCAAGTAAAATTACATACTTTAAAATTATGTTAAAAATTGTGTCCCCAACAGTTCAAAATCGTTTCGATTATTATTAAATAAAATAATAAATATTTACTAAAAGTTATTTTTTGAATGGAATTATCTTCGGCAAAAATAATTTCATAATTGCATTCAAAAATTTTTTAATTTGCTTAAAAAGTTCTCGAGATTTGACAAAATACGCAAAAAGTAAAATTGACATTATGCGATCTTAAAGTTAGAACCTTTCTCCTGAGCAAACTACTGGTATCGTATTTCCCAGTTTGCGACTACCACTATCATTTTATGGGTAGGAATTCCTAATCCGTCGGGGGAAAAAATCAAGTTTATTCTGAGAAAGTACGGTTTTTTGTTTGATTCTGCAACTTAAAATATCCTCTGCACTGATTAATCAGCATAATTGAGGTCACTCCCTCGAAGCATTAAGATTGAGTCCTAAAACGTGACGATCCGATCATTAGTTCAGAAGTTATTCAGGGTGGTCCATTTGTTTTGCACACTGTACAATACCTTCGTGAAAATAGATTATAAGTAATTACATAAATAAATATTTATAAACAGACGGAATATATCTTATAATTTTTGTCAAAAATTATAAGATATATTCCGTCCGATATA
Organism: Parasteatoda lunata; assembly: GCA_949128135.1. Taxonomy (NCBI): domain Eukaryota; kingdom Metazoa; phylum Arthropoda; class Arachnida; order Araneae; family Theridiidae; genus Parasteatoda; species Parasteatoda lunata. The sequence continues at coordinate 57,641,771 of OX421980.1, read as the reverse complement.
TTATAAGATATAAGATATTATATATTAAGATAAAAACTAGGCATATTACACAATATGTAAAATTTTTAACATAAGTTAGTGTTTAATCATGCTTCATAAAAATAGCAGTTAATTATTATGAAGGTTAAAAACTGCGACTTGCTTTGAAAAAAAGGAAAAATTCAAATTAATACAAACGTAAAACGAATATTTTACCCTAAACAAGCTGACACAATGAATAATGACACCAGGTTTCCAAATTGTAACACCAAGGCAAACGCTATCATTCCACTCAAAGACAGGATATACACGCAAAGTGTTGTTTCTCTGTTAAAATATATTTAAAATTAGATTAAAGAAAATGCAATTATTTTGAGAGAAATGAGAGCCTGAAAAATTTCCTTACTTGAATCTATGAGTTTTGTCAAGAACGAATCCACAAGCCACAGATCCGAACATACCAGAGATAACAATGGTAAGTCCCATCCATCCAGCGCTTTCTTCGGCTCCCTAGAAGAAAAAAAAATTATGCATTTAAACAATACAAATACTATTATTCTAATAAAAATAAAGAAATGCATATGATAGAAATTAAAAGTTTGTGCGGCAATCTCTGCTTGGGCCCCTATTTTTGCTTATTTAATGAGGAGAGCATGATTGCGCAATGTCGTATGTAATTAATCGGGAGGAAGAGAGAAAAACTCCCTAATTATAGGAAAATTTTCAAGTCATTTTTTTTATTAATAGAGAGATTTAGCACTTTTACATAACGTTCTCACTCATTGACATACGCTTGTCCTGAAATAACTACACATGTCCGCGATACAGATTCCTGAAATTGTGCATGAGCGTTATACAGATTCCTCTATGTGTGCATGTTTGTGATACAGATTCCTCAAACTGCGCATATCAGTAACACAGATTCCTCAACAGCGCATGTACATAACATAATCATCATACAGTTCATATCCGAAGCACAGATTCCTCAAACTGTGCATGTCCATGACAAAGCAGGGGGATAGTGCGCTAGCCTCCCAACGAGGTGAACGGGCTCAAATCCCAGCGATGGCTAGTCGGTATGAATTCCACACCAGGATCGCACCGACCACTGTGCTGACGTGAAAATATCAGTAATAGTAGGCAGATCATGGGTTAGAGCCCCTTGCCGTCAGACTAACCTTGGGAGGTTTTCGTGGTTTTCCTCTCCATGCAACAAAAATGGGGGTTCGATCCATCAGAAAGACCTCCACGAAGGCAAATTTCTTCCAATACGGAATTCAACATTAGTAGTCGTAAAATGAAAATTGGGTCGGCTGTTCGATGACAATTATAAAATAAAGTAAAAAAAACTGAATATCCGAGACACAGAATATTTAAACTGCGCTTGATCAGTTGCTTTAGTGCGTGGAACTGAACAATCCCTTCAGATCAATAACAGAGTAATGATCTGAAATAAACGAGCGAGATGATGCATAAAAGTGTTACATATTACAGAAATAAAATATATTAACACATCACAGATTAAAAGATGGAACAGGGTTTGACAATTCCATGCGTTATGAGAAGCTTTTTTTTTTTTTTTTTTTTTCGTGTGTTAATAATTTCTTGAGACGTTTAAGTTAAATTATTTTTTCACATTGAAAGTTATGATAATGATAAGCAAAAAGTAAAAAATTTCTTTTGAATAAGTTAATGACAATCGAAAGAACAGTTAAAAAATTTCATAACAAGAAAAAGAAATACTAAAAATTTAAGGGAAATTCAAATTTTCTTAAAATTTTTAGTTATTTCAAAATAAAGCTATAGCAAAGAATATTTTAATTTTTTGCTGTCATACAATCTCAAATAAGTTAATCAGTTCCACTTTTGTAAAGCAACATGATGAACATTCGTGAAGACTTTTGAATATGCATAACATCAAAATTTTTTTAAAAAATCACATCTTCAAAAATGATCTATTGAAAATGAAAAATACAAGTCTTGAATCGAAGACAAAAAAATATAAAAAATGCATAATTTTTTTGCAATAAGTTGTAAGTCTTTCGTAGAAATCCCACATACTTACGTCATAATATGCAAGCACCATTTGATTTAAGAAAGTGGATATAGCATAAAATACTCCAACATTTATTCCTAGAAATAAATAATTAGCCTTGTTATATTGACGTCTTAGTCTTAAATTAATAACAAAATTATAAATATTGAGGTTGTAAATTAATATTTAATCCAGGAAAAAAAAAAAAAAAAACATATCAAAATATAACTAATCGCTATAGAAGAGAGCGGGATTAAATGTATCAAAACCTTTTCGATTGCTTTGTGAAATTCGAATATGTTTCTAGCAATAACTTCATTTTCTTTCTGTTTCAAAGTGAATAAATGCATTTTGATGTTTTTAGTCCCGGCTTCCTTAGTAATGATTTATCCAATTTCGGTGACTTTTTTCCCCTCAATCAAATGCTAATTGGTCACCTCTAATAAGTATAATTGTTTTCTTAACGCAGTGTATATTGGAAAATTATAAATTCCAAATGCTTATTCTAATTTCTTCAATAGAACAAACAATCAATTTAATAATACTGAAAATGTTAGGAAAAAAAAACAACAGAATTTGATATTTGTTTGAAATATAACTATGAAGAAATGGCTATGGCTTAGAAAATGGGAAAAAAGAACGAAAAGCATAACTGCATTAAAAATTCTTCAAACAGTTCAAAAAACTTTTTAAAACAGTTATTATGCAAATTATTTAAAAAGGTTTAAAAAAAAAATCAAAGTTTTTAATTTTATGAGAACTTGACTCCTTTAGACTTTATTCGGCAACCATAATAAAACTGTTGACAAGAACTAAGGGTTCCACAGAAGACAAGAAACACTTCTAATAAGAAAAAAAAAGCAAATGTTCTATATAAATAACGAATTTGAATAACTTCGTATAAAATTCAAAATTGTAAAAGTATTTTTAGTAGTCAAAAGATTTTTTAAATGCAGAAAATGTCTAAAAATGTAAATTTTGTAACGAATAAAAAGTGTCGGTTTCCGCTACTGCTACTGCTAAAAATACTGCTACAAAGCTTGAAAATATAAGTGGATTAGAATTAGAGAATAAAACTTTTCTGCTCAATTTAAATGCTTAAATGCTTAACGCGAATATAGTAAAACACACAGCTCGAAACGAAAAGAAACAACAAGTGGTCTGTTCAGCTATGATTGGGTTGAATGTATAATTTATCGAAACTAGAATCTAATGCGATAATAATGAGTAAAATCATGCATAATCATTTACATTGTACTAACTGTGATAAATCTTGACGATATTAACACGTTGAATGCCATGGGGGTGACCGGCACTGAGTTTGTTCGTAGCGCCACGGGGGTCACTGGTGAAGCCAAGATTATTAGAAACACTGAATTCGAGTAAATTTTTAATTTTTTTTTATATTATTATCGTTACTAAAATGGTTTGAAGAAATTAATGTAATATAGAACACACAAAAATAGTTTTATTTATGTGCACAGAGATGCCAACTTGCTCCAGACAGCGAATAAATATTTTAAAATGGTAGTTTATTAATTGTGATTCTTGGTTTAATAAATTCAATTTAGAAGATTTTTATCCACCACTATTTCTTAACAATTCGCAGGCTTATATAATTCCCCACTTTTTTTCAGATATGTCATGCTAAACCTTTTAAAAAACTAGCAAAATCTGTCAAATTGGCAAATTTAGTTTGTAGTTATTTACCGATTAGCCAGACGGGCGAGCCATGTAAAATTAGCGTGGCATTCAACGTATTAAGGGTCAAAAGTATCAAATTATGCTGAAAACTATGCGTAAACGCTTCACCAAAGGGCTCGCTTGTTATAAGTTGCTCACTATTAAAACTACATTATGCACTGGTGTAAAAGAGCATACTAGTTGTTTTACTACACCAGGAACGCCCATTGGTATTGGTGTAGTTGAACACTTAACATCATTTTAGCGTATTATCATTTAGTGAAACATCATTTTAGTCTAAAGTAGTTGCCTCCATTTTTGAAGTTCAGATACAGGAGGACTTTTTACTGTGTATAAATGACAAATGAATTACTATATATTAAATAGAAGATATTTGTTAGAAAAAATGAAATGAATTGTATATTTATCATGTAAATTTAAAAAGCATCCATAGTCATATGATACTCAAAAATACTGCTTAAATAATGCAAAATGAACTAATGATGTTGCCCGGTAAATTTAATAATCAAGAAAAAGCATATTTTAATTTATATCTGAAATATGCAGAAAAAAACTTAGTTCATACGAAGCTATGTGTTGTTAATTTGATCAATGGATTAGTTTATAAAGCAAATAACAGAGCCATAACATTCACAAATAGGATAAATTTCAAATAGCATATGATTACATATTAAATGTATAACACATTGAGAAAATATAATCAGATATGTCCGATGGTTTTTACGTTAAAAAAAAGTGCAACAAAAAATTTGATTAACAAAGTTTAAAAGTGTACAATACCAACAGTTTATTATTTTAATTTGTAAAAAAGCAAATTTTAACTGTTTTAGTTAAATAGTTAATTATTTTAATATGATAAAAAGAACAATACAATCAGTCACATTTTATAGAAAATACAATAGAATAAAAAATTAAAGGAAATTTCAGTATTAAAAATTAAATTTTGGAACATGAAAATATTTCTTATGCACTATAAATTTGGGCAATTGCTTGAAGAAATTTATATTTTCGTCAATAATTCTTTTTAAGTGGTACACTATTCCACTAGTTCAAATATCAAAAAAGTAAAATTTTGGTGTTCAAAAAAATACTTAAAAATTTAAAATGTAAATTAAGATTTGTCCCTAACTTCAAATTATATTATTTTAGCATCAAAAAATTGGAAGATATTTTTAATATTTTTTATTTGGATCTTAAGACATTCAAGAAAAAATTGAATTGATTATTTTTATCACAACTTTTCTCTGAAGAGCAAATGTCATTACCATGGTGAATAAGTTATATTTCAGGTATTTAACTGATAAAAGTACAAGACCATATGTTCTAACAAGCATTGTTCAATTCAATTGAGCAAAAACTATTTAATTTTTCTTCTTTTATTCGATATTCTATCAAGTGTATTTATTGTGTGCCATTACAAAATTTGCTATTACAATAATACATAATTGATAAATTAAAATTTTCTGAATGGTTTAATTAGAGTTGCTTTGTTACTTAGCCAGAATACATATTGAATAAACTTTTTTTTTATGATTAAGCCTTTAATAGGCTTAACATTAAAAATACAATAAAGGTTATCTCCAAAGGTTGCACAATTGCTAATTATATTGAAAGCCAAAAAAAAAAAAAAAAAAAAAAAAGCAAAATTAATAAATACTCTAAAGCTGTAATTAGGGTAAACGATCTCTGTTCCTAGTTTTCTGTGATATCTGACGTTCAAACTTGCATTTACGTGAAAAAATTTCAAAAAAAATAAAAGGAAAGTAAAAGCAATAAAAAGCTTTAAATATTTTTAAACCAACATTCACCATTAACTGAGAATAAACTTAATATTTCTCCCGTTTGCATACCATATGTAATTTACACGAAATTTTGTGATTTTATATCTTTTGTGATATAAAGTCTTTGGGAATGAAATATGTCATTTTATTTGTATGACACTTAGATATTTTCTCAGTATTTTTATAGGTATATTTATTTGTAAATGATATTTATTAATATCTACACTGATTATGGTTGATATTATTATTGTTTAGTAACTTATGATAACTACAATATGTGGACTAACATGCCATTGGCTAAAAACTTTTAAGAATACTATCAAAATAAGATTTAAAAATAGAGTGATTCTAATATAATAAAAAATGAATCTAGCGTTATTATAAAACAAGAGAAAACTTTAAAGAGATTTTACTAGAGGATTACAAATAAGGTTTACCAAACATTTTCAGAACATTTAAGGAAAGAGGATTATAAAAAAAAGTAAATAAGAGCTTCACTTTTGATATGAGCTAAAAAAATGGATTTTTATGAAATGTTGGTTTTTAGAGATTGGATTTATTTTTAAACTAAGAGATACCCGATTAGACATTTAAATCAAATAAAAATTTAAAACCATTCAAAAATAATTCCATACTAATTTCATATTCTAAAAAATACTCACCATATGTAACAAGCAACATCATATAATGAAAATTCTTGATGAGATTCAAAATAGAATGCCAATAATTTTCTCGTGAGTCTCCATTCAATATTTGTTCTTGTGCTCGACTAGGTGGAAGAGGAGGTTTTTCTCTGAAGACTGAAATAAAATGAAATCAACTGTGTCAAAAGTTACGAAATTTTTTTTCAAACAAGTGCTTGAAACAGCATAATCAGTTTGAATTATGAACATTTTATTTTTATTTTATTTTATTTTATAACCGTCGTTGAACAGCCAACCCAATTTCATGAGTTTACGACTGCTAATGTTCAACTCCGTAGCCTTGTAATTTTGAACCAATCCAGAAGACAAGGAAACTCCTGGATCAGTACTCCCAGAGGTATTGATTTGTTATGGGAACATGGAGGACTTTGAGACTCGACAGATTTAACGTGCATCAGTCACCATTTACTACACGGGGAGTCTTCGGCCGGCAAGGATCGAACCCATGACCTCTTGGATATGGGCCCAGCGCCCTACCGACCAGGCTATCCCGGCGAATTATGAACATTATACATATGTTACCATAAATAATATTATCAACGCTGAAGAGCTTACCAAATTTTGAATTTCCGGTTATTAATGTTCAACTCTGTAGCCTTGTAATTTTGAATCCAACGCAGAAGACAAGGAATTTCCTAGATCAAGCACTGCGACAAACTGAATTTGGGGAGGACTTTTTGAGAGAACTAACCCGCATTTGCGTTACGTAGAAGGAAAAACCACAAAAACCTCACACGGTTAGCCCGACAAAAAAAGAGCCGGGAACAGAAAACCTGTTTTTTACGTATCTATTCGAAACTAAAAATGTCTACGAACATCCGTAATTTTGTATTTTTATTGCTCTTTTCGCTCTCTTGCTACGTAGGCTAAAAATAAAAAAAAATAATAATTAAAATTTTATTTTGTCTGTTTACTATAATTTTCAGTGAGAACGTGCTCTTACTACAAATATAATTGTGTGTATACATAATAGTGTAAAACAGCATGTACGTGTGTTATATGTTTTTTTTTTCCAAACCCCTATTACATGGGATGTTAATTTTAGTAGCAACCAAATTTCACCAACAATCGAATTGTAAGATTTTAAATATTTATGTTAGTAAAAAAAATCTCATTTTCAAAAACTTTATTGAAATTAGCCTTTTTATGCACATTAAAACATTCTAAAATGAGTCTAAAATCATTCTGTATTTGTTGCTTGTAATTTTTTTTACAGATTTACCTTGCATTCCTTGAGATGACAGCGTCATCCAGAATATCTTCAATTTTAAATAATTGAATTCTTAAATATTTTCTTCGAGTGCACTGAAAGAATTCTTTTTTCTGCTGCGTGTAATTTTTATAACAGATCTTGGATTTTTTCAAATCGCTGACTTCAAATCTGCCATCAGTTTCTTTCTCCAAGCTACAGTTTTTTTTAAATGACATTTTTAGTCAGTTTTAGCAGTTCCTAATAGAGAAGTGTCCTTAGCGGCGTAGGACGATATTTCCAGGAATGGGTATGTAGCTTTAACCCTGATGGTGTACCCATTACTCTCCTAGAAGTTTGCTGAAACATCTATGCGATCACTTGTTATATATAACGTTTTTAAGCTTATAAATTTGGACCAAAAAAAAAAAGATTAAAATGTCATTTGGAAAAATAATAAATTTTGTAGCTTTAGGAGCAAAACTACTCTCCGATTTAAAATTTCCACATCCAAATTAGTTAAAATCAAGTATTTGCATAAATGCAAGAAAAAAACTTTGCTCCCCAGTATAATTTACTGCCGTGCAATATATCTAACAATTTTTGGTTCTCTACTAGATTTTATGACAAAAATAATGAAACTCTAAAAAAAGTCAGAAATTTCCTTCTTGAGAATTATTGCCTCACAATAGATTATTTTATTGCTTTTAATTTTAGAAAAAAGTGAAAGTTAAAATTATTATTCAAATCGTATCACACTAGTTTTAACTAAATGCAAAAATTGCATATTTAGATAGTCTGGTACAATTTGCATGATTTTGTAGTTCGTAAAATTTTAAAGGGAGTAATAATTTCAAAACATAACAATAAACTTGTCACGGCATGTTTAAAAAAATAACTGTTTCCCCGAACTTATTTCAGATAAACCAGATCAGTTCTGGTTTTCTCGTATCTAATCTCATTTTAAACTGTTTCGTTTTATAGTCTAATGCCAATTCGACACTTTGTGTAAAGATAAGGAATTTTACAAACCTCATAAAAACACTTTGTTTCGTTGATGCTTTATGGAAGATTTATCGATTTTACAATGTTATGTTATCACAGAATAAAATGATAATATTCAAAGTGTTTCATGACATTGAGGTGTTTACTTTTTTTCTCACAACCTCAAATTTTAATAACAAAGTAATCTGAATTATTATCTTTCGGAGCATGTGCCAATTAGAATTTTTAGATAATTTATCTTTGGAAGGTTCTAGAAAATTCTTAGTTTAGAATTAGGTCAAATTGTTTACAATAGCTTTTAATAAAACTTGATTAGATTAAGTATAGTAAATCTTAATTATTCGTAAATATGAATGGAAACTTGCAAATGAATATAAACCTGATAACACTTTTTGCTAATCAGTATCTTTTAATGATATAATCTCTTAATGTAAAAAACTCATTGAAAAATGAAAAAAAAATAAGGTGATTTTCAATTTCCATCCTTAATATATATTTTAAATTCATGTCAAAAGTTCAGCACAATAGGAGCCTCAAATTATTATTTAAGAGATGAAAAAAGAAAAACTTTATAAGAAATCTGACAACTAATCAATGAGGGAGACGAGATTAACGATGTCAAAACATGTTTGATTGCAGAAGAGAAGTGAAAGGTAAAAGACGACTATAGGAAAAATTTTGTCTTGAAATCAAATGTTTTTTTTTTTTTTTTATTTTTTATTTTTTTTTTTTTACATTTTTACTTGACTAAATAATTTATTAGATTTAAATAGTGATTTTTTCTATTTCTTAAACATTAATTTGCAATCCTTATTAAATATATTTTTTATTTAATTTTTGATCATGGTAATACATTAATTAAAAAATACATTAAAGGTGGTGATTAGGGAATTCTGAATTCTGAAGCTGATGCTTTTTTTAAACAAAAATGAAGGGAATAAGCTCTAAAATGCATTAAAAGTAATTTCATCGTCCGTTATTAGAATATAAATGTTATAATAAAATATTATTGGAAATTTTGTTATATTAACAAGGTTTTTTTTTTTGCATCTTATAAAAAACTCTTTATTGATAAATTCTTCAAAATATTTTGACTTAACGTTCTAATAGTTGTGTATATGCATATGTGTGTATGCGCAACCATTTTTCATTTTAACGGAGCTTTTAAAAAAATTTCGTTCTTGTTTAGTTTATTATTTTTCATTATTATTTATGATTAAATTTTTTTTTAAAACAATGAAAGTTTCGAAAAAGGCTTATCTGTATGCTCAGCCGTGCACATTCTTTGGATCTTAAGAGAGCGAGGAAATCCAATGATTGCTCATTTTTTGTCGATAACAAATGGTAAAAAAAAGAAATTAGTTTTAAAATATTTCATAATCAATTACGCTTAGAGAAAAAAAATTCTTTTTTAACTGTTTTTAACTGTTTTTAAATGTTTTTTTTAAAAATGGTAAATGGCAGAGCTCCAAATTATCGAAATTACCACATCGTAAACAAGCATAAAAACACTAAAAGTTATGTTTCATATTCACTTTAATTATAATTATTAATTTTATTTTTAATTATTTATCTTATAGATTTAATTGTATTCATTATTATAAATGAAAAACACATACAGTGATATGTTTTATATTTTTATCTCAAATCATGATATATTAAAGTCTCAAATCAAAATATAACATATTTATCTCAAATCAAAATGGAATATTTTCTTCTCATATCATAATATAATATTTTTAACTAAAATCATAATTTATTGGAGCCTCAAATTATGTATTTTTCTTTAAATCTTAAATCATAATCGAAACACAAGTTGGTAATTTATGTTAGATACAGTACTACGTGGATCGTTTTACATTGTCTAATTTTCTACATAAAAATTGGATTCTTCTAATTTGATGCTTTATAAATAGACACACCCAAATCAGCTTTTCAATTTGTGCAGTATGAAAGCTTTTAAAAAAACACTGTTTTTCAAAATTCATATTAAAAAACAGAAATTGCTTTTGCAGTTCAAGTGTTTATACGGATATTGAATTTGTAACTTAAGAACTTCATTAGAAATGCTCAAATGCTCCAACTAATTTTACTATACGTAAAATGCTTACCAAAATAACCAATTGTCCATAAATTAGTGATGTGACAAAAATATATCGAAATAAACGAGGCAATGTGATACGCCTATTAAAATAAAACATTAAAAACAATTTTTTTTTTAAAATAAAAAATCGAGTAACGAATAGAAAAACAGCTTTGTTCTTTCCACCAGTTCCTATACAAGGTGTCTCGAATTTCTCACCAGAATTGAGTTTGAAAAAAAAGTACAAGTCACGTATTAAAAATTTTAAAATTTGTATTTATTTATGAAATTTACTGCATAGGGTTAATCAGCGATACTGAGATGTGAGCTGTCAGTTGTGATGTGTCATTAACTGAGCTGTGATTGTAAACGACCAAGGTGGTATCCAACAAGCCGAGTATGTAAAGACGGACAGCACTCCTTACTGACCACATTTTCGAAATTGTGGAGCTTTTACCTTCATAAGCAGCCAGAGTGTTTGTCACGGAAGGGCTTATATATGGACCAGCATATCGAGTAGAAATTCTCCGTGGCTCAGGTTCTTATGTCGAAATTATTAATGATCATTTTACATAAATATTACCTTATTTCTTCAGTGTGTGGGCAGTTATGATCAAGTTAGGCTTACATTAGACTTTAAAAAATCAAAGTAAAAAATTCAAAATTGTTGAAGTGCATTATCTGGGCAGCTGATTCAGGTAATGATTCAAAGCTCAAAATATTGTTCACGGATGAAATCGCGTTGTTCTTTTATGTAACATTCCATTTTAACCCTAAACTTTCAGCTGTCTTCAAGTTTTCGTTAGAAATACTTGGTTTCACAAATTGCGCGAAAGTAAAGAGCGTGAACGGATTCTAATCTTGCGTAAGTTTTGGGGCATCTTGATTACCAAGTGTGTAAAAATAGCAAATTACAAAAGATTCAAAATCAGCTTATTTTTATCATATCAGTAGTTCTTACTTGTGTATTGCTGCGAAAATTAAATCTTAGTTTGTTAAGGCGAACCAAACCCTAAGCATTTGAATATCAGGCATAATTAAGTCTTGTTCTCTAGGTTAAAAAATTAGGAAAAAAAATCCAAATATCGTGAAAATACAAATTTCGAATTAATTTTTTTAAATCTAACGCAATAAATTTGTAAAATAATGAGTGTTTTCTATAACTATTTCTATGTTTTGGAACCGTAAAAATTACTACTGTAAATAAAATATTTTAAGAATTAGCTTCAAAATAAAACTAAAGTTTTTTTTAACATTTTTAAATATCACACATGAAATGTATTCAAATATCACATAATTTCTCATACAATTTATAAAATGTCTTACAATATTCAATACAATGTTTGATCTACTGTTTAAATATTAGATATATATACTTACGGAAGACAATAGCTACGAAGAGAACACTTGTAATCCCAGCAACTGAATAGAATAGAATACTAATACCTCTGCTTATATCTTCTTTGTTCGGAGAATTCGGAACAATTAGAGGTGGAAGCACAAAACCAAGAGCAATTCCTAACTATTGAGAGAAAAACAAAATGCTTTACATTTATCTATTAGAAATTGTCTATTCACGTTAAGTATTAGGACTGCTTCATTTTGTAGCTTAAGGTGAGATGGCCTTATGCTGGTTAACTTAACTTCACTTCTATGTTCATAAAAGTCATTTCTGTTTATTGAGTTGGGAGCTAAGTATCTACCTCTTATAAATTCCAACATTCCGTATGTCACTAAATGTTTTTTAGCATAATGTTTTAGATCATTCGAAAAAAAGGAAGTTTTGTTTTACCGGAATCATCGTTTTTTTTTTCTAATGCGAATTGATTTATAGAATGAAATATCAAGTTGTGAAAAATTAAAATATTTGACCCATCTTTTTGCATTTAATCAAGGTTCTAAGAGTGCATAAGCTGCTCGTGATACTTGTGCTGTGTATAGAGAGGGTACCATGGCTGAAAGAACCGCTCGTAAAGTTTTTAAAAAAGAAATTTTGACTTTAAAGATGCACCTCATTCTGGCCGTACAGTTGAGTAAGAGAAAGTGCGATTAGACCAACTTGGGCACGAAAATTCACGTCAAACGACAAAGAAACTGACAGAGAAAACAAAATTCTGTCTCACTTTAAACTTAAAAAGAAAAAGAGGTGAAAATTTAATCGTCAACACCAAATTTAAAACTATTACAACTTCAGTTTATATCTGCTGACAGACAGGCGACACTAATGATTAAATAAAAAAGGAAAAAGAGTATTCTCAATAGATCATAAGGCTCTGTATCTTAAACGGAATAAAAACGGAGTTCATCCGTTATTAAAATAAGGCTTTAAACGGTGGGAATTTAGTTGGCAACACAATATTTAAAAAACGGAGGTAACTTAATTGACAATACAATATTTAAAACTATAACACCTCTAGTTTATTTCTGTTGGCAAACAGACCGCACAAAAACAAAACAAAAAACAGTGTCCTTATTAGACTTTAAGACTCTGTAAAGATAGTAAACGCAATAAAGATAGAGTTCATCGGTTATTTAATAAAGTCTTTATATATTAAATATTATGATAATTTTAAAATTTTACTTATGATGAATTAAAATTTCTTTCTTTTTAATTTTCTTTTTTAAAAAAATAAAACTTTCTTTTCGTTTTTTATCTGATTTATTGTTTAATTAAGAGTAATTTCAGAAATCACATTATTTCAAAGTAATCTATAAGGAGATCTGTTGTTGATTTTACTGTGCTTTTAGCGGTGAGTTTACAATTCATACACATTTCTATAGAAAAAAAAATATTTTTATTAATTTAGTCATTTATTATTTTTTTGTGGTTGGAAATATTTAAAATATTGCTTAAAAGCAACTGGTAAATACTTTTTACTTAATGAACATCAAAAACGTAAATTTTAAATCGTTTTAATAAGACAAACAAAATGAAATAATTTAATCTATAGACGAATAATAAATTTTCAGATGATTTTATGTTCTTCTGATAAGAACTTCGATACATAAGTAACAATTCAAACAATTCAAGTAAACAATTCAATTTCATAAAATTTAAACTAAGTTGTAGCCTCTTTAAATAATTAAAAGAGGGAAAATAATAATAAATGAAAGGTAATTGTGGTACCAGTTTGTTGTATACAATCTTATGTTTAGCACAGTTTTAACTTTTAAAAATACTTCTTATAAAAGTTATGCAACCCGAAAAAAAAATAAATAACTTAACTAAAGTCATTAACAGTCTTATTATATAATATAATTTCTTAATTAACTTTCATATTTATATTTTTCGAATAATTTCTTTTATTGGCTTAATTTTTCTCAGGAACTTTATTTATCATCTACGGAAAAATCTACCACTTAATATTCTTTTTTTTTAACATTTCGACTAATAACAATCGGTATTAGTCTGCAGGCTCGACCACTGTCCGTTTAAGGCTAAAATGAGAAAGGTTTAAAATCATTTTAATAGGTGACCAATCAATTGCAAATAAGAAACGAATAGTGTTTCCAAAGATTGATTGAAAATTCTCCAATTATACATTTTAAGTCTACAGCAATTTAAACAGGCTTACATTTTCTTATCTCATTAAAAATCTTTGTAGGTAAATAATGCATTGTTGAAGTAGCAGATATTTTTTTAATTAATCATAATTAGTAAAGTAACTAAAGTTTTAAATAAACTTCTTCATTTAAATTAAGTTAAACATGCCTAGATTTTTTTTTTTTTCTCTTTGAAATACATTCCTCTTTCCGTGCATATATGTTAATTTCTAAAAATGAAATTAAAAGAAATCTATTTACTTTTAAACCTAATAAGTGATGTATTTCAAAAATTGTTTTTGTTATAGTTTCTTTCTATTAACTGCAATTTTTTTTTGAAGGTTTCATTTACGCTAGACGAGGAATTCAAAGTGTAAGTACAACGTACAACAAACATTCTTAAAATATATTGATGTAATATTTAAAGAATGTGTACAAATAATCTAAAAAAATATTTTTATTTTATATTTTACAATGGTATTATATTTTTAGGGGTTATACGCATGCACAAGCTTTCTTTTTTTATTAAAAAAAAAAAATTTTCTAAAATAATTTTTTAAGAACATCATCTCAAACGTAATATTCTACAGATTCAAGTTCACTCAATAAATATAACACGTTTATTCGAAGTTGTAGTTTAACTTTTGAATGCCCACTAAAAAAAGCTTTAAAAACATACTAACAATCCATAATAGGAAAACAATGTTAACACCTAATTTTAAATTCTACTGATGATTATGTTATGTGAACTAAACATTCCCTACTTCTGCATTGTACTTTTCTATTTAAAAAATTAAGTCTGAAATAACTTTTTTTCGTTGAATTTAAGGACATCAAGTTATCTTAAATAATAATTTTTAGTTTAAAATACAAGCGTTATTAAAATTACGCGAATTGGGCTGTTTGCTACTTAATGAGTAAGAAAATGGCTATTTTTTGCGAAAACATAAGTTAAAAATATTAAGAAAGTATATTAAAATGTTTAAAAATTATTTTAAAGATATATAATTAATCTAATTTGCTTTTGAAGAATACCGCTGTTTGATTATTACATTTGAGCATGTATCAAAAAACTAGATAACTTTTTTTTAATTTTTTCATACAGTGAAATATAACTTTTCAAGTGCTTTTATTCGTTAAGAATATTTTCAAACAATTTTCCAATAGAAACGTCACTCTTATTTTTTTAAACATTTCAAAATTTTAGAAAATATTTTAAATGACTCAGTTAACAACATAGATGTCTAAAATCGACCTTTTTCGTAAGAAATTTTTTTAAAGGATTTTTAGGAGATTTTTGCAACAATTTTATTTTATTCCCATCCAAAAAAGAATTATCAATTTATGCTCAAAATTCTATTGTGATTTAAATTTAAACTTTGTTGTCACTATTAATGGTATCATAATGTCACGGTATTCGATAAATTTTGTTGATGATGATCCAGCTAATACCTCATTTTATATTTAACATTATCAATAACAATCACGATATTATCATTTTTGCTAATTATCTTATACTCTATATTTATTGTAATACATATATTATTCATAATATTTCGCTAGAACTTGTTCTGAAATATCATTATCATGACATTTAAAAAATATTGATATTTTACAATATGATAATATATTGCTCAGCTCTAATTCACAGTTTAGTATTAAATATAAATTATTTTTCCTCCTTAACTTAGTGAATTTGATATATCTGAACTACTACATTTTTGTTAAAAATGATACTTACTTGATTTCCAAAAACTCCAACTGCGCATGCTCGAGACACTTCCCCTGCGCTGAACCAAACTCCTGCTAAATGTGGGGGTAGACCAATTATAAAAACTTGTGAGGCAGCGACTATACTTTGTCCGGTTAAGGATATCCAAAAATAATCTGGTGAAATACTCGCAACTTTTACCCATGAACCTGAAATTATAAATTAGTTAATAACTTCTTATTAAATTGATTACAGAATAAATTCATTAAAATAAGTAAATTGAACTACACATTTTGAAATCAGTTTAGAATTGTGCCATAATATTGCCAGATGTTAGCATTTTAAATGAATCGTGAGTTGTATACAGTTAGACTAACTGCAGTTTCGTTCCTGCTCACGTAATTAGGAAATTTAAGAAGTTGCTTATAAATTTTCTGTGTTAAAAAGGGTATTTGCACTTTGTGGTAAAAAATGGTTGAACAGTTATTTTAAATCAGTCGAGTTTGAAAAAAAAAAATTAAAAATTTATGTTTTCAGGCGTCATAAGGATCAAATGATCAAAAGAATGTTTTGATTTTGGAAGTTTCCTCACCCATTTCCTTGATTATCCCGAGTTAACTCGGGTATATTGCAAATATTTATTTTTGCAAACAAATATTTTGCTTTTTTTCATTTGCCCAAGGTAACTCGGGATAGTAAACTGATAGTAAATTAAATATTTTTTACACATAAAAAAATTAAAATTTTAACTTAAAACTTGTGTGTTATGTTTTGTTTTAGTTCCTTGTATTTATTAATAAAATAAGAAAATATGTTAATTTTTTGCATTTTTTAAAACTGTCTTGCAATATTTATAAACAATTAGTACTTTATGTAAATCAGAGGTTTTTGCTCATGTTACATTGTATGTTACATTGTTAACCCACATTATTCAAATTAATTAAATACTTTACGTAACTAAAATATTTTTGTTTATTGAAATGTTTTGGTCATAAACAGTCATAATTTGTGTTTAAGATAATGATATTTTATTCATACAATGTTATATAATTATTTCATATTTAAATGGTTATTATATACAAATATTTCATTACTTTATTTATACAATATTATCGTATTCTAAGGATCAGATAAAAAATTTAAATCAAGAAAGTATAAAAAATCTTCATGATACTGTCCGCTGATATTCGTTCCTACTGATGAAATTTTTGCTATGAAAACAGTGAATCAGCTTCCAATATCTTTTTGTTTTTTTCCTTAAGTAGAATTGCACGCAAAGTGTTTTTAAAGTTTGGAAAATTTGGCTTCATAAATTAAAATTTGAACCCTATGTCATTTAATTAATTTTGAGAAGGAATTAGAAAAGACACTCATACTAAAGAAAACGAAACGCTCCAAAATGTGCAACTTAAAAATAATATATTTTTGTTTTTATGTTGCACATTTTATATATTCAGTTTTCAGAAAATCTATTCAGCGTTTTTAGAAACGTACATCAAAATTAGATATTTTTATAAAGTCTGAAATAAAACTTGTCTTAAGAAAATTTCTGTAAACTCTTATCACTGCTTTGTATCCGATCATTTTAAAAATTGAAGGATTAAAAAAATGAGGGCTAAGATTAGAGTAATGCAGAAAGTAATTTTTATAGCAATAACATTTTTTTAATGTTATTTAAATTAGAGTTATAAAAATATTTTCCAGGTGTTTTTATTCTTTATCATTCCTTCTTAAAAACTGGCTTTTGTTCAAGAGAAAAAGCTTTAAGAGATAGAGAACTATAATAAAACTTAGATTCAAAAGGATAAGAAATAAGTTTAACTTTTCTAGCGTTAAGATTAGATTTTATAGCACTAGAAATAGATAGCTATTATATCTAACCCCTTATAGCGCTGGAGGAGTAGTGCTGGAATGGAAATAAAATAGATAACAAGATTAGATCAACGAAATAGTAAGGATAATTTTCAGATTATTTTTTTAATTTTTATTTTGAAAACCAAAAGTGCAACATTCAATGCCATTTTATTAAAGTTTCTTGTTGTCAGCATATGCTCATTTTTAATTTCTTGTATAGTTTTTTCCTGCAAATTCTTTTTCACAATCGGAACTAATAATATTTTATGCACGAGAAAATTCTGTAAATGAAGAAACGAAGAGTGGATTGAGTATAGAATTTGATGACTAAAGAGCTGGAAGCGGCTATACTGAGCTAAATGTAAATGACATTACTTACTGAGGGTTAGAAAAGTCTAGAAGGTTTTGAAAGACTTGTTTGAACAAAAGGTGAAAAGATTACGGAGGGAGTTAAATATTTTAATTTAAGCTTAGAGTAAATCTGATGCAGAATATATACTGACTAAGAAGGCATTTCTAATCTGATTCTTTAATCTCAAATAATACATTGAAACATTATTCATTTTTGTGAAAAACATTTTATAAAAACACACTATAATTAACTTCGTTTTGAATGAAAATTTTAAAAACTTGAACACTGAGTTTGACTTTATTTCCTTTTTTACTCGAGCCAAATTTATTAACTAAGTCAAACATAGTGGGAAAAAGTTTGGATCAAAATATGATATAAAGAACCAGCACTTATGGCCCATAAAATCAATTTTACCGTAAAATATTATACCATAATTTTTACAGTAATATTTAATTATAATCATTCAGTGATTTTAGGTAATTATCATTGTAAAAAATTACGGTATACCAGATTTTATACTCCGTAACATGTTCTGGTAAAAATGAATTTTAATGTAAAAAGTAAGGGCACACTGAGTACTGGTACTTTTTACCGAATTTTGATTCGAAATTTTTTTCATTTCACATACAAATAGTAACACTTCTCACGATTACTTTTAGGCAAGTTTTTATATAATTTTATGTACGGTTAGGTGGTAGTTACATCAGTATTTATGCATTTTGCAATATTTATATATTGTAAATTTAATTTAAAAAAAGCAATGGTCATATATTGCAATGGGAATATAGGCAATGAGTATATATTGTAAATTGAATTTAAAAAAAAACAATGAGCATTATTTCATCACATTCAAAAACTGGTATTTTATGGAATTGATTGATTTTTGCAGTGATCAGCTTTTAAAATTCGTGCAATGGTATACACACTCCTCCTATTCACGCCTAAAATTTTTCGTGCATTTCTCTTTTGTAAACCAGAAAAACTTGGAAATAAATCAAGTCCAAAAAATATCATTTAAAAACACAATCTGTTTCTACAGATTTAGTATCAAAACTTGTGTTATACTTGGAGCTTTTCCTTGTTATATACTAACTGACATAATATTTATATGAAAACCATTTCTAACTTTTCCGAACTTTAGAAACAATAAAAAAAATATGGATAAAAGTGTCTTTTTAATGAGGCATAAAGATTATAACACTTATATTTTTGTGTAACGCTAAATGGAAAGTAAATATTTTCGTACTTTCATCTAAAAAAATTTATAACTTAGTAATCTAAAAAAAATTATAGCTTGATAGTGGTTAAAGAACGTAGATGTCACTTAAAGAAAATTTTAAACATTATAAAAAATTTAAATAAAAAAAACACTTAATATTTTTTAGGTATTAAAACAATTAAATGAAAATAACAATTATTATTACTTATTATTGAGAACAAAAATGTTAATTCAGCTTGACATGAAATCTACATTAGTTCAAAATGTAAAATGCGAAACTGAAATTAAAGAACATACTATCATATGCACTCTAGGCTACAGAATTAAATAGTGCCAAAAACTATCTCTGACGTAAAAAGAATCAGATAATGAACCTTGAAGCAATCATAAGAGAAGGAAACTTCACTGGCAATTATCGGTAGTGTGTAAACTATATTTCAAAAAGATAAGCTCTTTTAAGGCAATAACCATAAAAAATCAAATATTTAAATAAAATGTCGACCTTTTTCTGTGAGTGAGTTTTATATTTAACCTACTGAATTACATCAACTTTAGTACGCATTTATTGTACTTGCGTAAACTTAGTATTCTTGCATAACAGTATTCTTTGTACCCGTGAATGGGTCACGGGATGACTCACCGAAGGATGAATCACCAAATGGTGTTTATTCTGAATCACCAAATATTGGCTAATATTAAGTTTGTTTGTAACAAGTTAATTGGAGAATAAAATTAAAAAAAAAATATTTTAAAATATTGGTCTTAACATTAAAAATTTGTAAATAATGTAAAAGAGTCATATTATGTAAGTGGTTAAACCCTTGTCTCACACATGATGCACGAAATCAATTAATATATTTGCTAGAAAATTTTTTTTGTTAAGAAATAGGTTTTCCTGAAACATCTTAATAGCAAATGTCATTAAAAGCTAATAAAATTTTTTTTTATTTTTATAAAAAAAATATGTAGATCATAATTTTTAATTATCTCACCACAATGGAATTGCCCTTTTACTTAAGTTTCCCCCATTTTTTTTTTTTTCAATAATTTCGATGGTTACAAAGACTTTCAACAAAGTATTTGAAAAAATGTGTACTAAAACTTATAGCATTATTTGAAATGGACACAATAGTCTTTCCTCAAAATATATTCTAACATTTCAGTTTTTAATCGGAGATTTATATTAGAATAAGTGCGTCAGAAATGATTTTTAGTTTATCATACTAATTTTTTTTAAAAAAAAAAAAAAAAAAAAAAAAAACTTTTCATTCGAATTTGATATAATTTGGTTTGCTTTTAGGACTGTCAGGTTTCAAATTTTTACCAACATTATTTTAAAATAGTTATTATAGGTAAGTTATGAAATATGAAACTTTCATAGTCTTTCAGTATAATTAAAACATTTAAATGATTTTATTTAATGTGCTGGTTTCACGTATATACACAGTTTTTCCTCTATTATATCTGCTTTCGGAGAATCAATGAAATTGCCAAATTGACTGCTGAATTTCTTAAGAACTGTACTGAATACCCAAAAGTATATAGGAAAGAAAATGCGTTTATATTTAATACAAAAGCATAAAATATTATCAAATAAACTTTCAAACATAGAACATAAAAAGTTTTTAGGACGGCAAAAATCATCTATTTCTGCTTCGAAATATCAACTGTAAGTATGATATTAAAAAAAAAACTTATGATATAGAACGGTAATTTTAAAAAAAAATTTTTCTCCGTGTATAATATAGCAGTTATAAAATACGAATTACTTCGTAGTTTATAAATAAAATATTTTCATATAATATCATTGAAATACAAGAAAATTATGAATTTGATTAAAAATACAATTTTATACATATTACACGAATTGTAATCCAAAAATTAAAAACCAGAAATTTCGTCCTTTCAAAAAAATATTCAAACGAATTTAATGAGGTGAAAATATCATCTACTTTTATCAAGTCTCAACGCTTAACGGTGAGTTTATTTTTGAAAGTAAATTGCGGTTGAAATTGGATTGGATAGAAAGTAGAAATAAAGTAAATCTTACCTAAGCAGGTACCAAATGAACCAATGAGAATGGCAAAACGGAGACCTTTTCTCTCCACGATCCAGTTGGCGGGAAGGATGAGTGGGATATATAGTGCCATGTAGATCATGGATGTCCAACTAATGGCTAATTCAGACACTCCATAATATTCTGTTAGTATGTTACTAATGATAGAGTATTGAATCCATTGGAAAGCATTGGACATAGAGTAACAAACGAATAGAGCTAGCATTAGAAAACGGGATCGATAAAGTCGCGTGGTGGCCTCCATTTTGCTCACTTCTTCTTTGTCGTTCGCCTGAAAAAGAGATTTTAGCGCCACTCAGTATAAAGATCTACTTCAAACTTTTAGTTTAAAACTAGCGACAGAGTGGAAAAGGGGGACATTTTCTTTCGCGACATTCATAAATTAGACATTAAACATTGAGGTAGTATTAGTTTTAAATAAAAATATTCGCAGAAATGATGAGATGTCTAAGACGCATTTTAAGAATATTCTAAGCAATAGATTTGTCACATCGATTTTTCACTTAAGTTGAGAAAGATATTAAACTGATAAGACTGAAAAAACAGCATAAAATTTTTTGTTTAAGACTAAGAAAGCTTATTAGATATTAAATATTTATTATTTAACGTAAAGAATTGAGTTTTTAGTTGTATTAATTAAAATATTCTTTGAGCTCTTAGTCTAAGACATATTTTAAGAAATAGATTTTTCACTAAGTTCACAAAGATATTATACGTAGAAGTTTAACAAAAATCAAATTTTTAGTTTTTAAGTACCAAGTACCGGTCGATCAGAACAGTATTAGTCACAATGAAATAAGTATTGTTTAGTATAATTTAGATATTAGACCTTGGGATTCTACTGGTCTTAGACAAAAATAATATAAGAAATATCAGTATCGAACACATTCTAGGAACATTTTCAGAAGTAGAGGTGTCACATCTATTTTTTAAATATGATGTAAAAATAGACTAATATCAAAGTTATTAAATTTAGTTAGAATAAAAAATATTAAATTTTTAATTTAAAAAAAAAAATATTATTGTTTAATATAAATTAAGTTATAAACATTGAGTTATCCCTAATTACAACCAAAATATATTAAGAGATATAAATCTAAGGTATATTTGAAGGAAAATATTTGTCACGTCAATTTTTTACTTCAACACTGATATGAAGAGAGTAACAACACAAAAAAAAAATGCATATATACTTCTTCCTCTTGTACTGTTTACAAAATATGTTCACTTGTTTCGTTGCTGTACCATTTAGTAAGCAATAAAATTTGCCATTCATGTTTAAAAAATAAATTTTAAAAACTTTGAAATAGTGATTGATGTTTTTGATTTTTGATACTTTAATATTGTATAGCTTTCATTTATTTTTATAAAATCACTTAAACTTACATTCAGATTATTCTATTATTGACCTGTAAAGTCTTCTTCATAAATTTCAAATTTTAAATTAATATTTTTATTATTATTTCAAAAAAATAATTTATTAAAATTTAATATAAATTTTTAAGTTTTCTAATGACAAATTATAGAAAAATATCTAAAGTATACATATTCCAAATTTTATTTTCAGTCTTTAAGATACATAATTTTTAAAGTTGAAAAACGGGAAAAAACTTATCATGGAGGCAAAAAGCAGTCAAAACTTTAGTATTGAGAAAAAAAAGTAACAGACTGATTTCACGTACTAATTTAGAAAATAACATAATTTTTTTCGCAATTTTGAAGCATTTATCATTGAACTAAAAACTTTGTTTTAATATAAAACAAATTACTAAGTTTCAAATTTTTTGTTTATTTAGTTGAGCAAACATCAATACTTAGTATTTTAAAGACTAGAGACGATAAGTCAAAATAAAATAATTATGAATTATCACTCTTCCATTAATTTTTGTAGTAGTTATGTTGCAACGTTACAAAAGCAATATATACTCATTAGTAATTCGATCAACTATAAAATAAGAGTTACTAAAAAAGTTTTGTTATTGAAGAGATTTAACGTGCGTGATTGTTAAGTTAATGCAAGAAAATAATTTTGTAGAATGTTTAGAAATTTTAGGAAATAGTCACATTTTGGAATTAGTTATTTTGACAAGTTGCAGAAGTTATATATATATTCGAGTGAAGACTAATACTCCTCTTAAGATACAATACGCACCGTTACACTGTAAAAAAGTTTGGCGTGTAGATGTTACCATTTTCGGTGTTGAAGCAAACTAAGGACAATTTTTAAGTAAAAAATTATAGTTATCGGTCAAAACATTATATAAAGTTGGCAATATGACAATTGTTTGAAAGAATTCGAGCAAATATATTACCAAAATTTTGCTTGTTTTTAAAACGAAATGTTTTTGCAATGAAAAGATTAAATTGATGATTATGTGGATAAAAATATATGTATTCAGTTAACAAACAAAAAATGAGAAAAGTAAATAAAAAGGTGTGACCAAGAGCACTGAATTTTTTTTTTAAATTTTCCTCAATCCCAAAAATGGTGGCAAGTATGCACCGAAACTTTAAAAAAAATACAGGCAGAAGATGGACAACCATGGATTATTCTAAAGAACAAAATCTATAAAGATTCTAGGTTTCAAAAAAGTTTGTGCAGTTATTTTTAATTACTTTTATGGATAGAGAAATGTAATAAGATTGTTGAGATAAATAAAGGGATATATTATAACTATAAAATTATTATTGTATACCATAATCCTACGTTTGTATTTTTACTTTGTAGGGAAAATACGAAACTAATGAAATCTAACAATTAAGAAAAGAATTTTATTTATTCAAATTTATCACATCAAAAATAACACATAAATATCATGAAAAATTTATTCTGTATAAACAAAAGTCAAAAACAGTATTTTAATTAAAAAATATTTTGATGACAAACAAATTTTGCTCTTTAATAATCCCACAAGTACCTTAGTTCGATTCAGAAACAAACTGTTTTAATTTGTTTCAGATTCTATATAACATTTTACTTACCTAAAACTTTAAAAGTGAAAGTTTTACTTTGAAAACGTTTTTTCTCAGTTAAACTTAGACTTTATTTATTTATAAAATTCTCAAAATCTCATTAATTTAGCTTACTATAACCACAGCAATATGGACAAAATCAAATTTGAAGTTATCGTCTTCCAATATAAATATAGTAACATTTGACAAATGACTCAGTCTTTTATAGCAAAAAAGAACTGTCTGGCAAATGTTTCTGATAGTTTCTTTTTAGATGAGATTTCAAGTTCGAGAACAAACTGTAAATTAAAGAACAACCTTGAATACCTTGGAGATACGATTCGAAGAGTTTTTTTTTTTTTTTTTTTTTTTTTTTTTTTTTTTTTTTTTTTTTTTTTAAAGCGTATTGTGGTAGGAAGGAACTACTAGATCAGGTTTTTTTTTTATGTATAATTTCAACTTTAAAATTGATTTCAGAATTTTTTTTTAAATATAACGTTATAGTCAATTCTTTTCTAAAATTTCTTCAAATTACTTGAAATATGTATATTTTTCAAAAATATTTGTCTTGAATAATATCCAGCTTGTGAAAAATATCTGGCAAACAAAGGTGTTTAAGATGAACCTTATTAACAAAGGTAGTATGCATTGTCTACATATTTTTTCCTATTGGTTGATTAAATGTGCAATGTAAAAAAGAAACGGTTCAATCTGAATGACTTTTGATATAATAATCGGATCTTCGCATTTCAGGACTCAATCCTAATGGTTCAAGGGGGTGACTTCAAATATTCTAATTGACTAGCACACACGCTATTTAAAGTTACGAAATCAGACTCAAAAAGCAAAATTGGTCCAATAATTACTGAGAAATTGAATTTAAATAATACTTTTTTAAAATTCGATTTCTCAGGAACTATTTGACCAATTTTGCTCAAATTTCATATTTTACTTACATAAATAATTACATAAATAAATTTTTCCAAATGATATAAAATAATTGCACACCTTACAATTCAAAATTTTTTCTACTATTTTATAAAATAATAAAAAATAATGAATATTTACTAAAATTTAGCTTTTGCGTAGAATTG
The DNA here is from genome assembly GCA_949128135.1 of Parasteatoda lunata. NCBI lineage: Eukaryota > Metazoa > Arthropoda > Arachnida > Araneae > Theridiidae > Parasteatoda > Parasteatoda lunata. The sequence goes on along the minus strand of OX421980.1, from coordinate 57,616,489 downwards.
TCTTAATATAAAAGAATTTCATAATTACGTGCACACATTTTTCAATTTTCTAAAAAAGCTCTCGAGGGTTAAATATGCAAAAAATACAATTAAAATTCAAACTTAAGACGCCTCTCCTGACCAAACTAATTTCCCAGATTGTGGGTACCCCCATATATTTTGGGGGTCAGAAATCTGAATCCGTCGAAAAAAAGTATTTTTATTCACAGAAAGTATGTTTTTGAGTCTAATTTTGTAACCTAAATTATCGTCTGCAATAATTAATTAGCATATTTGAGTTTACATCCTAGAACCATTAAGATTGAACCCTAGAACGTGAAGATCCTAGCATTAAACCAAAAGTTATTCAAGGGTATCCGTCTTTTCGCTCTGTGTATAAGTTATTTGACATAAGATATGAGTGACTATATTACACTAAATAAGAATACTAATATCTTTAGGCGATCAATGAATCTGTATCAAACGGTGTCATAAACTAAATATGAGAAAAATTAAATGGAAAGGTAATGTTAAACAAAATACAGGGAGAAAAATACTTAGGGACCTTAGGGTTGTGGAACCCGTACTTACCCGAATAAGGAATATCACTTAAGAGGCGCATCCTTAACACTAAATCTCACGAAATTGTGGATAATTTTTAAAAAAATGTGAGTCTCTTAAAATATATTGTTCTTTCATGGTTTATTAGTAATACAACTCACTTGAATAAAAAATAATTATAATTATCAATGTATAATGAGTTTAGAAAGTGTACAATGAAGAAGAATATGAATAAAAAGTTGTAAATTTTTACGATATTATTTACGATACAGCATCTCAGATATCATTATTAACATCATATCAAAAAAATAAAGTGCCATATACGATTACAAGCACATTTTTTACAATTTAAAAGTAATTGAATGTGTATTGTTTTAAAATTAAAAAAGATTAATAAAATCAATTTTTTAAAAACTTTACAATTTTCTAATATAGAAACTTATTTTGAAGACATAAAACTCAAACTCTTGCCCTTTAACATTTTACTGTCACCATACTCTCGAGTTTATCATTACTCGTATAAGTTTAACCGATAGCAGTCTTTGAAATCACTTTCAAAGCTCTTCAAGCAATAAAAAACACATTTTTAATGATAAATGACAAATATTAACATATTTTAGCACTTTAAAAGCATTTTGTCAAGTGTGGTGCGCTTTAATGTTTCGAAAATCTAATTAAAATGAGCTTAAGATTAATATTTTTCAATGCAGTTTCGTAGTGTTAGTTTGGAATTTATTACCTCGAAATTATTTTTTTTATGCATAATATATTAAAAAACTAGGCTTATTAGAAAATGCTCTGAATGAAACTATTAAATATGTGAATGAAAAGAAAAGTTTTTAAATTTGTTCACTGAAAAACTTTAAAATTAAGTACAAAGCTTAATAATTTAGGAAAAAAATAACAACGCTTAAAATAAGTTAACAATTTATTAAACTGAAATTCACACGTTGAATATGCGATGCATGATAATCTGTTTAAATAAATGCTTCATATACTCTTTGGTGATTCTAATGTTTTCTTGAAAATAAATGCTTGTTTTTATGAACAAGTATAACTAAATACGTTGGTCAAGAAATTGTGGAGCCTTAAACCTCCATGACCCCCCACCCCTGGGCCATAACCGACTTTTGTGACCAAGGACAGTTACATAATCGTTCTTGTACAATTAGAGATACTGAACTGTTGGGCAGTTACAGAACTGTTGTATCAATGTTCAGTGAAAAAATAATTTTTAATTCTTCCAAAGACGTTTTCTCGTTTCAACTTCTAATAAAAGTGAATACCATTATATGAGTCAACACAAATAGTAAATATATTAAAATATGAAATAAAACAACAGAAAAGTAAAAATAAAGTGATATAAGAAATTGTTTAATTCTCTTTCATAAAAAAAAAGTTTTTATTTTCATGCGATTTGTAAATGCATAAAACAATTCAAAATCAAACTTCTTCGAGCAAATTTAAAAGTTATTTTTAACAGTTTTTCAATCATTTTAAGGATTGCATGGTGTACACTAAATTATATATTATGAAATATTCAAAAATGTTTTTCTTTATGCTGAAAATTTTAGTTGTAATTAATTTAAATTGAAGCACAAACCTTTAACTATATTTCTGTAGAGAAATTACGTTCAAGAACTTAATATGAAACCTAAATTTTTTTCATAAATACCTTTTTTCCGCGATCAGCTTAACCTTTCTCTATATAATTCGTGTGAACAACATCTATACAGAAACATCAAGAGAAATTTCGTTTGAAATATTTTAGTTGCTATTTTGAAGATTGAAGTTGGAATACAACAAATGTAACTATGTTACAAATGTTTATCAATAAGTTTTAGTATATATAAGGGAGATGTAAAAATATTTGCGCAAGATTCAACAATCAGGGAAATCACGTTAGAATTGTGCCCAAAAAAACCCACTCTGAATTACTTTTGATCTAATGATCGGATCTTCTCGTTCTAGGACAATCTTAATGGTTTGTGGGAGTGTCCTCAAATATGCTAATTAATTAGTGCGGACGATATTTTAAGTTACGAAATCAGACCCAAAAACGTATTGTCTCTGAATAAGCACAACTTTTTTTCAACCGATTCAAAATTCAGATCCTTCAGATATTGGAAGTAGCCGCAATCTGGAAAATATGGTCCCAATAGTCTGGTCAGGAGAGCGCTCCACATTTTGGACCCTTTAAAGTTATTTTTAGTTTTTCGTATTTCGCTATATCTTTAGAAATTTGAAACAAATTGAAAACTTTTTACATAATTATAAAATTCATTTATCCAAAAATGATTATATACAAAAAATAACTCTTAATAAATATTTATTATTTTATTTAATATTAGTGGAAAAAAATTTGAATAGTAAGGTATACAATTTTTTACATTATTTTAAAGAATATAATTTTGCATGGCAAAATACGAAATTTGAATAAAATTGGTCAAATAGTTCCTGAGAAATCAATTTTTTTTAAATAAGACGTTTTTGAAATTCGATTTCTGTATTTTACCATGTAAAATTATATTCTTTAAAACGATGTAAAAAATTATATACCTTACAATTCAAAAATTTTCTCGACTAATATTAAACAAAATAATATAAAATGGTGAATATTTACTAAAAATTATTTTTTGCATCTTTCGGATGAATGAATTTTATAATTGTGTGCAAAAGTTTTCAATTAGCTTTGGAAATTCTCGAGATATAGCGAAATACGCATAAAGTAAAATTAACATTACGAGGTCCAAACTTTAGACGACTCTCCTGACTGAACTATTGGGCCTACTTATCAATTCAAAATTTTTCGGCCATTATTAAATTTAAAAAACATAATAAAATAATAAACAATTACTAAAAGTTACTCGTATTTTTTATTAAATTATCTTTCGATAAACGAATTTTATAATAGTGAGCAATTTTTTTTTTCGATTCGCTTCTCGAGATTTGGCGAAATACGCAAAAAGTGAAATGAACATAAAAGGGTCCAATATCCCAGATTGCAACTACCTCCTATATTTTGGGGGTCAGAAATCCGAATTCGTTGCAAAAATAAGATATATTTATTCAGAGAAATTACGTTTTTGTGCATGATTTCGTAACTTAAAATGTCGTTTGCACGAATTAATAAACATGTTTGAGGTCACCCCTTCGAACCATTTAGAATGAGTTCTAGAACGTAAGGATCCAATAATTAAAACAAAAGTTATTCAGGGTGATCCGATTTTCATTTTGCGCACAGTACACAGCCAAATATAACATACATTTTCCTCGTTAAATTAATGAATAAAATCTATCCAATTATACACTTTAAAATGATTATTTTACTGTTTAACTCCTTGACGCAGAATTTTAACTAAACATATTTTTCTTACTATTTTCATTAATTTGAATTAATTTCAGTAGAAAAAATTAAAACTTTTATTTAGAATTTTAATAATTTATGGATATGAAATACAGCATGAAAAACCGGTGCCTTTTTATGTGTTAAAAGTATAATCTTCGAAACACGACTCACTTTCAAACAATAATTTTATTAATCAAATTTGCACTTATTTCGATCTGAAACAGTTATTCATCATTGAAATTTTTTCAGAAAATTATCTTTAGATTAATATTTGAATATGAACGAAAATGATACATCTTATTAATTAATTTATTATGATTATTTAATTGATTAATTTACTTCATTTTGATTAATTGATTGATCAATTTTTTAATGTGACTGGAAAAAATATTTGAAACTACTTCATTTGTATTTTATATTTTTTATACAAATATGATTCTGATAATCGAATAGATTTTTGAATAACTATTAGACTGTTTTTATTATTAAAAAATACCACAATATATTTTACGAGTAATTAGAGTGTTAGAAAAATAAGTACAAGAGAGACACGGGTGTACTTTCTGCGTCAAAGGGCTAATTGAAGAAGTAGTATTAAAAAGTAGTAAGTAGTATTAGTACAGTATTAAAAATAAATAATACAAAACTGATATTAAATCATTTAATAATGTTTAATTAATTTCTAGTTTCGAAATTCCGTTAAAGTTTCTATAAAAGTGACAAAATAATGTTATAACTACAGTGTTAACAGCAATGAGAAATAAAAAAAATGTATTATTTAACTCATATAGTTCAAACTGCAATAAAAGCAACTTACTGTCTCATATTTCTTGCATACTGCTTGTGATTAGACAGAAATAATGTTTTGATTACATCACAATTCCATCTGTCGTTTCGCTAACAACGGAGTTCTATTTTTGGAATCGACGAAACAAACCATAAACACGAGAGAAAAAATTCAAGAACACAAAAATAGGTAAATAATAAAATAAACCTATTGATGTTTTGGTAAGTCACGTGTTATATAAAATTGCTGTAAAACTTAAGCTATAATAGTTAGTTGATCGAATATTTATTATTAGGTAAAGTGAGCTATAATCCGTTTCGAATAGCTGACATTCTTTAGGTATAAGAACAATGTCAATGTCATGTAAAATGCAGTTTCCTTTTTTACATAAAACGTGACTATCTACTCTATTAAAATATTATGTTCAATAGACAATTTTTATCTTCGCTTACACGTCACTATCCAAATCATTTAAATACATATTATGTTCTATTATAGACAAATTTCTTTTTGCACAACACGTGACTATCCACTTCATTTAAATAAATATTTTATTATATTTTTCTTACTTAGCACTTGACTAATCACTTCATTGCAATAACTATGTTCATAAAATTATATGTCTTGTTAATATTACGTTCATGTTATATTGTCTTCTTGTTATGTAAATATTACGTTCCTAAAATATTATGTATATGAACGATTAAAGTTAGTTACAACACTGTTTTAAAATTTGGACCACATTGAACTGCAATATCGCGCAATTTTGCTGCAGCCATATTGTGGCGCTAAATTTTTTTCCCTATACGTCAGGCAATAGTAATATCAGAAATAAGCAAGAGATAATAGAAAATTTTCAGTATTTATCGGTTAGGCTGTTTTTCGAAGGCTCTGTAGTCGCATGAAATGATGCATTTTTGTGAATAACAGTTGCAACAGTTACTTATGACTGTTAGGTCAAGTTTAGCCTATCTTTAGCCAGCAATTTCTATGTTTATTCTGAAAATTGCGCCAAACGTCAATATAGAGAAAAGCCACAGTTTTGAGAAAATTAAAACTGTTTGTGGTCTAATCTTTTAATATTTAAAAACTTACTCTAATTCTGCATTATCTGGGCTCATAAAAATTCACAAAAAAAAAAAAAAAAAAAAAAAAAAAAAAGCGAATAAGGTATTGATTTTGATAATTTTCACCTGGAGGGGAAAATGTCACCAACTTGGCAATTTTTAAAAAAGTTTAATAACTTTTAAAATATGTTATTTGTCTGTTCTGAGCAAAGATAATTCTTCACAAAAAAAGAGCCATAGACAGTATAAAATTACAGCTTTGCTTCAAGTGTAAGGCACTAAAACTTTTGTTTTTATTTTCCTTGGCGAATAAGCTTTAAAAAAACGTGTTAAAGGGGTTATGAAGCGAAGTTTGCCAACATGTAGGAACAACGCCGAATTCTGGTTTACTCTGATCATCGGCTACCGATACTGCACATAAGTGTATCAAATACGACAATATCGCTATCATTAATAATAGCATACATATATCCAATATGAAAATATCGTGATCATTCATAACATGTAACCAACAAGAAAATATTGCAGTCATTATTAATCATTATAATTTTCGAATACGATATTAGCGTGATCATTACCGATAATATTAACATCGAAAAAGTAATCTCGCGAATATTTTACTCAGTGATAATTTTTGAATGTGATGTAATTGTTAGTTTTGATAAATTTTATTTGGATAACGGAAATTTTTATAAAAGTAAGAATAAAATAAATGAGTTAAATTGTAAAAATATTGAGATATATTGTTAAACATCGATACCCAATTTTCTTCTTAGATAACACGTGACCATCCATTCCATTTCACTCAATATTATATTCTATTAAAAATACGGTAAGAGGCTTCACCTCTAAAATTTAGTTAAACTTTTTTTACAAAAAAATGGTAATATTTACGGAAAAGCTACCACTAGTTATCGTTAGTTTTTAGGCTTTCCAAACCTTAACAAGTATGACGGATCATTGGCTGCAATCTGCGTTTCATATGATGAATACGATATCTAAAAATAAATTCTACTTAATAACTTACATAAATTTATTAATACTTACATAATTTCAATCAATTAATACTTACATAAATTTCAATCATTATCAAGGATTAGAATGAGCCAGTACACTGTTAAAATTATTAGACCACACTGAAAAATAAAATTGTACAAGTGTGTTACAAGTCGTATTGCTGCGCTTAGAGTTTCTTTTAAGTTTTTAGTAGCCCATCGAGAAGTTGTTGCCAAATTGAACTATATAATCAGGCAAATTAAATCATCTTAAACGTGATTACCCAATAAGATAATTCAACGTGAATGGAAACATTGTTCAGTTTAACACTTTCTTAAGTTACACACAATTTGCTGCATATGATGATGGCTCAAAGTTTCATCACATTTGCACAATATTATAGGTCAATGGACCTATTTTTCTGAAAGTGTAGGGTGAAGAATTTAACAGAAAATGGCTTTCAAATCTTTGGTTAATTTGTGTCTAATTGGTTAAAAAGTCGTTAATCACTGGTGGACAATTGAGCAAAAATTATTGTTTCTTACCTGGAACCTTGACATCAACATCGAAGGAAGAAATTTTTCATATAAACTTTTTTTTTCAGTCAAAAGAGATGAATAAGACAATTTTTTATCACAAAAATCAGCTGAATCATTTTGAAATGGTCCCATAAGCAAAAATAACTGCTTGCATGTTAAGATTCCACAAAAGTCAATTTTTTCATTAGATATATTCATATAAAAAAAGAGGAAAAGTAGTTCTTTTCAGATTGCATTGTAGAAAAAGCTGCTCCCAAGTAAATAAAAAAAAATATATATGTTTTTGATAGTTATCATTTTATCTGAATCCGGAAACGGCAAAGTATTTTTTTGTCCTCATAGATCTTACTCGAAAGATTATTTCACGGGAAAATATTTAAATCAGTGAAGGCTTTATTTTCTATTTACATTTGTCATTACATATAAGATAAAGATTCTAGAAACTGGAACTTTTGTACACAATCAATTTATCGTTCAAAGTGACAATAAATAAATATACAACTAAAATATAAACAAACAATATTAGAGGTAATACACTTATTCAATCAAAATAAAATAGTACAATGAAATTCTCAGCAACATTATATATATATATATATATATATATATATATATATATATATATATATATATATATATATAGCATTTTTATTTTCTAGTTAGATGGAATAATTCTGATCTTAGGATATTTTTTCTTTATTTCGAAATATTACTAAGTAAAGAAATGTGTCCTGACGAGAGCCTTTACGTTTTCTCACATGATTTCTTTTTGTTTTATTTCATTATATACTTCGATTATTGTGTTTATATGTATATATATGCACACTAATGCATAGAAACAGCCTCAAATCGAAATCTAGGGTTTTATTTATCAGCATATTTCTCCATATTACTTGCTTAAAATTCGTGCTAAGAAACTGCAAAAAAAATCAAAACGTAAAAATACACGTAAAAATCTGAACACGTAACGAACGTACACGTAAAAATCTGAAAAATATCATTATAAAGTTGATGGTAAAAAAAAACTAGTGACGCGAAACAATATTTTGTAATAAAATATTAGTAGTTAACTTTTAGAATGTTAAAGTTATCTATAACTTCATGTAATCAATTATGATAACTGTTTCAGTGAGAAAATCTACTTAACATTCGAAGTCAAATTTTATATCTCTCATATTAAGTGTTTGAAAAGGTAGTTAAAAAGCAACATGATAACATTGCGTAGATTGCGTTCGAAAAAAAAACTTTCAGGATAACGCAAAAAGAACGTTTAATTATTTAAGGGAAAAATTTGAGAAAGAACGAAAGTAAAGAAAACAAAATGTCCAAGTATCTTCTTTATAATGGTGTAAATAGCTACAGTGAGAGAAAAATGTCCCTAAAATGAGCTCTTGAATGACGAAATGAGCTCAAAAAAAGAGCTCATGAAAACTAATCTAATGATCAGATTATCGCTTACTAGGATGCGATTTTAATGTATCTAGAGCGGAATTATAAATAAGCTATTAACTAAAGCAGGTAATATTATAATTAAACAAGTGCAAAAACGTATTTTCTATACCTAAACATAGTTTTTTCTGAAAGGTTTGGATTCTTGACTCTCAAAATATACTGATAAGGGGTAACCACAATCTGGAAAATAAGGTCTCAATAGACACAAACATTATACTGCCGAAACTATACATTATTTTTAAGAAACCAAAAAAAAATCGCTTAATCTTGTAATTTCTTAACTCAGTATTCTTATGATAAGAGTATTCTCACAATTAGAGTTTGAGTTTAGATTTTTAATTTTCATTTATCTCTTTTTTTAACAAACATATGAAGATAGAATACAATTATGGAACACAATGCGTATAAAAAAAAGAGGGAACTAAGGGCTTAGTCATATTATATCAGAAGAAAAAGCGAATAAGAATTTAAAAGTTCATGATATGTAATCAGTTTTAAATAAAATAGTGCTAAAACAAGAGAATGACTATAAAGTTGTTTTTTACTTTTGATATAGTAGTTTCAGAACAGGTTGTTAAACACTCTAAGCTTCCGTTCACAATTTTTTTTTAATAATATATTGTTTTGGTTTACATCAACAAAAACAAAATAGGTTTTATAAACATTTTTCAACTGAGGTACATTACCCAAATGCAAAGACATTTTTGAAAAAAATTCAAAAGGATTAAAATTTTATTGATAATTAAAATAGTTATTTTATTTTCTTTTTTTGCTTCAGAAATGCTACTTGGAAAATTGCATTGCTATAATTTTGCGAAAAAAAAAATCAAATGAACGAGTATTTTATCCAATCTATTCAAACAAGTTTTCATCAAAAAATAATTGCGAATTTTAAAAATAATTATACCTCTCAAAATACAAAAACTACAATAAATAAATTTAGTAATGTAATGACTTTCTAAAACATGCTTACCAATTTTAAAAGTAATGAAATAATAAAATACCGAAAAATATTAATAACGGAAAATCTATTCGCACTCGTTTATAAAATTTTTATCTGTTATACGTGACTATTAAATCTCGAAACTACGTAAATAAAACAAGGTTACAACGTAATGAATATTAAGATAAAAGTAATATTCATATTTTAAACCCAAGGACAATTTTTGAATTATCTTTCATTATGATACCTTATTTTTATTTTAATACGTATGCATTACTTAAAATTTTTAAAAAAAAATTCTCCTTATATTACGCATGGTTTTTACTGTTGCATTTAATGTTTTCTAATTACAAAAAATTTCCCTCAAAATAAATAATTTATTTACGATAAAAATTGTTTTTTTTTTATTTTATTGTAATAATAACTTCGTCAGGCATTACCTTTTATTTTGGGAAAAAAAGATTTTTTAAAAATAAAACGGCATCTATAAGTTACTTTAAAACACACTGTTAATTTAAACATTTTGGTTCAAAGTTTTGAAATATGAAATATTTGTGCTTTTTTAGCGTTTGTTAAAACAATTTAGTTCTTTCCATAGCTCTGGAAGTAGTTATTCTACAACGCTAATAAGGAAACTTAATTTAGTGTCTATAAGCTGCAGGATTTATCTAGGAGTCCATATTATATAAAGTATTTTATTGCTGTGTTATAAAGGCTATAGTTGATAATTCTTGTTCATTCTTTGTTGTCTGGGGAGTTTTAGAGCTTCACTTTTTAGTATAAAAAATTAATATAACAAATCAAAAAAATATGAAAATTTCTTCTTACATAGTTAATTCTATATAAAAAAAACTGTGGTAAAATTACCGTAGTATAATAATGACATTTCAGGTAAAAAAAACGATATTATGGTTAATAAAACCAAAATAAATGGTATTTAAACTATGCATTTGGTAATTTTCCTTTCATATGGTAACGGTTTACCAGAAAATCTGCTTTACAAAATTAGTTTTTTACTTCACATTTTACTTTAAATTATAGTTTATAAACTTCAATAACACCCATTCAGAAATTGAAGAATATAAATTCGAGGTTGTTGACAATTTCGTTTACTTGGGTTCTGTAATCAACAACAGGAACAACACCATAATGGAAATACAAAGAAGAATTGCAATAGCCAATAACTATTTTAATGGAATTCGAAAATCTGATGTAATTCATAGAAAAACAAAAGTTTTATTATATAAATCTCTTATAAGATCAATTTTAACACATGCTTGTGAAACCTGGACCATATCTTGTACGGATGAGGCTATGTTGAGTACCTTTGAGAGAAAGGTCTTGAGAAGTATTGTTGGAGGAATTAAAAAAAAATGGTGTGTGGCTTAGAAGATCAAATTTAGAGCTATATCAATCATATAATGAACCTGACATTATTAACTTTATTAAACGACAAAAAAAAAGGGCAGGCCACGTTATCAGAATGGACGATACCACAAAAAGAGTTTTGAATGCCAGACCAGTTGGCACACGAAAAAGAGGCAAGCCAAATTTGAGATGGATAGATGGCCTGGAGGAAGACCTTTTGGTCTTAAAAACAAAAAACTGGAGAACACTAGCAAAAAAAGGTTAGCCTGGAAAAAACTTCTTGAGACGGCCAAGGCCCACCCTGGCCTGTCGATCCGTTGATGATGACTACACATTTATTAGAAAATACAAAACTGAAAGTAAGTTTAACCGAATGAATAGTTTTATTCCCTACTCTAAAGTATCATGATAAAATGATCGAATTTTAACCCATTTACCCAATTTTATAGCATATTATAAAGACATATTTTGTCAATTTTATCAAAATCATTACCAAAGCGCTTCAGTAAAAATTACAGAGCTTTTTGGTGTTCCCATAGAGCCAAAATACCATAAATTTTACTATATTCTCGAAGTTTTGATCATACTTTTTTCTCAGTGTAATTACAGATGTCTAATTGAGGGATCCGGTGCAAAAACTGGGAAGTTCCTAATTTTTGGTTTTAATGTATTTTTTCTATGTGTTAAATAGTGTGATACAGTGTGAAATAGTATGGATTCTGGACCTTATGCTTCAGATCAAGCCCCACAAGTGTTTTATTTTTTTCCTTAATTGCGTTCATAAGGAATTGTATTACACTTTAGGTTGATAGAGAACTTACCACATGGCATATAAACCATGGCATGACTCATGGCATAAAAACCATTTATTTGGTTGGATTTACTTTTCAGATTTGCATTTTTTTACTAAAAGTTTGGTAATAAGAATGATTTTGAAAACTAGAATTTTCGGTAAATTGTTACCATATGATCGGAAAAATTACCAAATGAAGGGTTTTAATAACCAGAATTAGTTTTTTTAATGAGAAATGTCATTACTATACAGGACGGTAATTTTACCACAATTCGTTCTCCGTGTAGTTATATTAACTATCACAAAGATAAACATTCACCACAATTTTATAATTATAATATTTCTGATTCACAAAATAAAAATAAAATATAATGATTCATTTTTCAGAAGCATTATTCACTTAATACATTTTTAAACATTTTTAAACAACCTCCAAAGGTTATAAATATTTATAAAGTATTTTTTTTATTGTTGCATTGAGGAAAATTAGAAAAGGAAGAAATAGTTTTTCGCATTAAAGGGGTCACAGTACCCTTGCAACTTTTTAAATGATGGTATAATAATTAATTTTGTGGATGCTTTACATGCTCATTTAACTTATAATCAATAATTTATCTTCAAAAAATAAACTATTAAAAAAAAATTTTAGATTTTAAAACAAATGAAAAATTCACATTTTTTAAATCCTTAAGGCTTTTCTATTTTAACGTATTTTCAAAATTATTTTTCTTACTGCTTACAATATTCATCTTAGCAATTTTGTGCATTCATTTCTTGATATGTCACTTCGAACATTTTTTATAGATTGTAAAAAAATAGAAAAAAAGGTTAAAAATTCCTGCTAGGTATATATAACATGCTGTAAAAAATGTAATATCTCATAAAATGCTTATTCCATGCATAGTTTAAATAAGTGCATTATACTTAAGATAAAAAAGTTTACTTCAAAACTTTATCTTAAAATTTAAAAAATTCCTCAGGGATTTAACTCAGATTAAGACACATTCATAACTTGTTTAAAAATGTAGATAGAGAGATTATTCTTTTCCCAGTGCATTTGAAATAGAAGTTTTATTATAAAGCAATAAAAAAATCTCGATATTTTGGACATTTTTTTTTGGATACTGTGACCCCTAAAATAGATTTAATATTACAATTTATAATCACCATACTCAGATGTATAACAGTTGTTGTATAATCAGTTGTTATAACGAAGTTTAAGGTAGATATTCCATGGGTTATTGAAAATAAATGGTATTTTGACTGAAACAATTTAGGATGGGCGTGTCAAACTTCGAAGAGGGTTATAAAACATTTATTAAAAAAGATCAAAATGACAAATATTTCGCTCAACTAAAACATATTTTTCAATTATTTTATCTTTTTTAATTATCTAAAAATATTAAATTGAAACCTGGAAAAAAACGGAAAATGCCAAACAATGTTAACTTAATGATATTCGCACACAATTAAAAAAAAAAAAAACTCTGGCAAAATATTACGCATTGTGTGTATGTATTATCAATATTGTTTTAAAAGTTTGCGTCGAATTAAAAAAAAATATTAATATTCTTTGGTTAACTATTTTTGAAGTTGAATGCATTTTTAATTATATGAGCACATTTCGAGTGACATTTATTATTATGAATACTACGTATTTTTTTTTCTTTTTTATATTTTCTAATTTAACTAAAAATTTATACAATTCCAATAATTAAAAAAAAAATTATACTCTTCTCCTACAACTTGTGATGTTTTTACATATTTTTAACGTGATATTTTTTGTGCATGTTAATATATTATTTCGTAGATGTTCCTTAGATATTTATCGACTGAATTATTTGCAATGACTTTACGTTGTTTTTTGTTTGAAATGTATTTTTCACGCCGTCATTTTAAATTTTTTGATCATTGCAAATAAATTTAAAGATTTGCAATGGAGAAACGAATGGATGACGTTGGATAAAATTTAAAAAAGTACTGCAAGGAAATACGGAACTTAAAATAACGTAAGAGTTTTAAAAAATTAAGCATATTCGCAATTTAAATGTTTTGGTCTTTCACTTAAACACTTTTCATATTTTACTTATTTTTTTGCAGAAATGATCAACGTAAATTTATATTTAAAACTAAAATTAGCGTTTCGAACGTATCGTTAATTACTGTGTTAGTAAAAGACAATTATATGAATTTAATAATATATTTAAAAATATTTTCTTAAGTTATACTTTGTGACCAGGCATTCTATTTTTCAGAATTCGTTTGTCTGTCAAACCCAATGAGTAATACAATATTTTAAAAAATTTATCTTAAAGTTATAAATTTCTTGAAAAAAAAAAGAAACAATTATTTTGTTACAATAATTTTTTAGTTGTATTAATCATTACACAACCTATGAATTATGCAAAAATATTTAATAATGACAGAACAGTTCTCTGCCCCATTTTTTTTCCATCAAAAGCCTAAATTTTTAAAATCGAGTGAATATATCCTGTGAAAAATATAAACCATAATGCATGTTAAAAACTATTTTTTATTCAATTTTAGATTCCCTACTTGAAAAAGTATTTTAATTATAATAAAGCAAAATTATCGTATAATTAATTAAAGTTTTTAGGATTATTAATTAAAAATTCAAATGAATTAAATGAAACTTTAAATTAATGAAGTAAATATTAATTTCTGCTTTAAAACATATTTGTATTAAAACACATTAATCCATTTTTTCAGCACAATATTAGATTTTATAGCAACGATAATAAACGCTTTCTGTCTGAAACTAAACAGATAAACTTTAAGCACATGAGAAAAATTCAATTTTCTTAATACTAGAAAAATGTTTGAACGTAAACTAGTTAAATATCTGCTACACAGCAAAAATCCTTATTTTAAGAAAAGTCGTAAAATATTTTTTATTTCTGATCGATTCGATTTTGCAATTGCACGAACTCTGAAAGCAAAATGATTGTTATCATCTTGTTTTAATGGTACAAACTATTGCATAATTCATAGATGAAAAACAGATGAGAAACTTTTGAAAACCATAAAATAAATTTTGAAATGCTCCCATGACAGTTAAAGGAAAACTCAATGAAAACATAAAGTTCTTGTCATAAGAATTAATGAGATTTTAATGATAAAATATTGTTTTTAGTTTAGAAATAAAAACCGAGATACAATTTCGTTTAAGTTTGCATCAATTAAATTAACGAAATTTAAATTATAGAAAACTTTTTTATTGATTAAGTCAATTGCTGCTTTATAAATGCAACGGCTGCTTTATTACTGAAATCGATGAACACTAACGCTTTTTTTAATTTCAATCATTACTATGTTAATTGCTCTTTAAAAAACTAAAGGAACAATTGACAGTTAAAATATATTAGTCAAGCATTGTCAATATATATATATATATATATATCGAAATGTCAATGTCAGAATATTTTTTACCAATTAAAATAAATATATCTAGGCTTTCAAACTTGTCTTAAATTTTGTAAAAAATGCAATAATACGTGATACCTAACAAAGTTGGTAAATCAACCAATAAAATATATTTTTTCTTCAAGATATTGCTTTTCTTTTGGGATTTTTTTTTTAATTTGTGTTTTTTAACCTAAGTTTGCTACAAATATTAATAAAATAAAAGATTGTCTAAACTTATAAAAATGTGATAGGCTATATAACAAATATGACTTGTTTCAAATTATGGAATAAATGATTCAACGTTAAAAAGCATTTCGTAGTTTGGCTAAATGTAGAGTTTAATAGCACACGAGTCGAAAGTGGCTATACTGCACCAAGCACAAACATTACGTACTTAAAGTAATGAAGTCAACTTTTAAAACTAAGGCTGGCACATAAATAAAAGGAAATTCAAGCACAACAAAGGAGGTAAGATCACTATACCTCGACGTTGTTGGTCATATTTACGTAAAGATGGTAAGCCCGCTTATGGGAAACATTTGTTAGAAGTACCTCGGCCAGTGTAAAAAATATATAAGGCTTGGGACAATATAGTGATAAGCCATATTTTTCTCAGAAGTGGCATTTTTTTTGCATCAAATTGTTCCTCAATATTGTTTCTAGATAGGTACTTCACAAATTTATGAATATTCATCATCTTACAGCACAATACACAGAAATATCGCCCTGACTGCATAAAAATCAAAGATTTTCCCAAACAAGCTTTTGTGAACAATTTGAAAATCTGGTTTATTATATAACCTCCAACCCCTTCATAAGCATTTAAGAAGCAAATCAATTTCAGATTATAAAACAAAAAATTACACATTATAGATTTTATAAGAGAAAATAATTACTTACATTTGATTGCATAGTATGGCGAAATCCGATTGATTATTAAAAACAGAGAACTCGGAAAGAAAAAGGATTATTTTTTTTTCATCAATAGGATGTAAGACTTTTCTGTGAGAGATAGCTGAATGGGCTCACCGCACTTCACAATTGAACTCTAGTCATTATTTTGAAACTCCACCTGCACTATATATTAAATTTATGCCAAAAACGCTTTATTAAACACAATTACACATAAAGAGCAATTGCTTCATTCACCGGTTCTAACTCTTAACAATCTAAAGATAGAATAAAGATATTTTGAGAACACAGAAACAGGAATGAATCTATGACGCATATCATTATCCAAAATATCTTTCTTTTTGGTGATGAAATGAAAAAAAAGTTATGTTATTTTGAGAACATGTTACAGTTGGTAATAAGTCGGTGATAAAGAAATGTAGACCTTTTTTTTTTTATCTACAAAAAAGAAAAAAAAATATTAAAAAAATCACTGTCTTTCTCTGAAGATAAGAAACCCAGAACGAAAGATTCACGTCATTAAGAATCACACTGAATCTCTTAATCTTTCATCAACAATTAATTCGATTTTCGTTTAATAACAGATTTCCTGTAATGATTTGTCAGCGAGCGCTCGTCCAGTGCACTTTGATCATCACGCTCAAAATTCTCACTGATCAAAAAACTGATAGTAAAATGGAAATGTAAACACGGGTTACTTTGTTATGATTAAGGAAGCCTTACAAGTGTTCGTAAAAGTAAAAGCTTGGCTTTATATAGGATTTGGCAGATTATCGATTTCATAGTTTTATCGCAAATTTCACTGGGGAACAATCTTTTTTGTTCCTTGTTGTATGAGATTTTTTTTTAAACAGATCTTTGATACTTTTGCAACATTAATTTCAAATTTGCCAATCAGTTTCTCTCTCCAAGCTCCAGTTTTCTTAAAATGATATTTTTAATCTATTTTTGTTGAAATATACATGTTTAAAAATGTTATATATAACAGGGGGTAGCATAAATGTTGCGACGAACTTCTATGGAAGTTAGAACGCATCATCAGGGTTAAAATTACATAGAATATCATGACTGGAAAAGTAGTCATACTCCGCTGGAGACGCTTTCTTATGTGAACTGTTTCTTTGTGTACTTCTGAACTAACCATAATAATAGGGAAGCGCTCTTATCCGCGTATGACGACGCTAACAGGCATGGGTATATATGCAATTATAATCCTGTTCCCGAACTCCCGTAGAAATTTGTTGCAACTATTACGCGACCCTCTGTTATATATTACACTTTTAAACTTGGAAATTTCGAAAAAAAATAGAGTGAAAATATCTGATAAAAAAATCTGAAGCTTTAGGAGCAAAACTGAAATCCCCATTCCCGAATTAGGTAATATTAAGTACTTGCTCAAATGCAACAAAAAATATATTCCACAGTGTTATCTTTATAAATCTTTATCTTTACGCAAATGCAGAAAAACTTCTTTATTATCATACTTGCAATATTGTATACCCTTATCTACCCTGATTATGTTTTAAACTAGGGTGGCCAATTGGGGAAGAGTGCCACTTTTGGGAGAAAGAAAAATAATGCGTGCCATTTCCGACTATCAGAACATGCTTTTTAATATGTAAAAAGTTTTATTCATATTTCAAAGGTTATTTAATTTATAAAAGGTTTATAAAAAGGTAAAATACAATTGTTATTTACAGATTTGTCATTGGATTTTTATGCAAATAGCATTTTTTCACATAAATCTAAATAATAGAGATTTATAAAATGATATAATAAACAAAACAACAAAAAAAAAACTTCGGTTTTATGTTAACATGCAGTTTCAAAGATTCTGTAAAACAATGAATAATTTGAAACATTTAATTATATTTATCAGTAAATCTTAAACTATATTTTGCTTTTATTATGTTTATAATGAAACCCTTTGTTCATAAACATATCGCACCCCGACGAGAAAAATGACATAACTCTAAAATGCAGCATTTGAGAAAAATCAACTTAAAGAATACGATAACCCTTATTCTGAATTAGACTCAAAACTGACACAACTGCCCTCAGCTGAATAAATTGCATTTTAGAGATGTGACACTTTTTAAGCTTGGTGGGGCACTTCATACATATTTTTTATTCACATAATCTCAAAATTGCGATTTTTTACTTGTGTCACTTTTATTGCAGGGGTGCAATATGTTGATCTAAACTAACCACAATATCTAACAGAAAAATCCTGTAAGTATGGAAGATTTTCTGGAGCTGCAAGTTTCTAAATTTTAATATGTACACTGTAAATTGAGTAGTACACTGTAAAAAATTTCAGATCAAATTACGGTAAAAAGGCCACTCAGAGTACCGTCGCGTTCTACCGTAAAATCTATTTTTACCGATATATATACATGATACAGATTGAAATATCATATATATTATAATTTTTACAGCATTGATTACCGTAAAATCACTGAATCACTTTAGTTAGGCAAATATTATTTTAAAAATTTTAGTATAATGTTCTACGGTAAAATAGATTTTATAGATTATGAAAAACAAAAAGCTTTTAATAAAACCAAAATATACTGTTTTTTAAAACATTCAATTGATAATTTCTCAATTCATATGGTTAAGGTGAACCAGAAATTCTATTTTTAAAATTGAATTGAAAAATAAATTTAACCAAATTAATGGTTTTTAAGCCATACAAGGTATCACGATATAATTATCAAATTTTATCACATATTATAAAACCATATTTTATTGTTAATTTTAACAAAATCATTACCGGAGCGCTTCGGTAAAAATTACTATGTTTTTTTACAAAACGTGTTCCCATATCTCCCATATCTAAAATTTACCCAGAAGCAGGGTAAATTTTTCCATATTCTAGTAGTTTTGACCATACTATTTTCTTCTCAGTGAACTATAAATATATTAAAGAGCATCTGACGTGCTATGAAAGCTTTATTAGTTTTACTCATATCGCTTAGGTTTTATTTAAATTTTACATATAAGCCATTTAAAGTTGAATCTGCACTTTTTTGCTGTATTTTTCTCATTTGTAATAGTATCGGTACATTAGTTTAGGAAAAGTATTCTTGAAACTACATATTATTGACAAATCATATGATATGATAATATATCATTGACAAATTATTAGTAAATATCGATATGTTTTGTTAACAATTAATGTTCTCACACATAAGCTGAATTCAATAAAATGTTTGAAAAAAATTATTTGGAAAATGAATTTGAGAATTTTTCCAGTTGTGAATCAAATTTTTTTTTAAATTTTACTATAATCTGTCGGCTTCAAAATCATGAATCAAAAATCAATCGAAATGAAGATTTTGCAAAGTTAGATATCAGATATCTTAGTAATCAGGTACATATCTTGATATTCATACACTATTTTCCTGTGTTTTGAATTTTTTTTATCAAAACATACAGCTAAAATTTGTTTATTTAATGAGTCGAAGTTCTTCGTATCGAAATAGTAACCTCTAATCCTTGTTTAAGAGCAACTCTCGTAGAGCACCGCGTTATCATCTATAAAACTGAAAACAAAACTTGATAGAAGAAATATGTTACAAGTTTGTAAACAGAATTGACAGAGAACGTCTTCAATAAACGCAGCTGTATGGCATTTGTTTAGTCTAGTTTTTTTTTCTTTACATTTTATTTTAATCTGTCGTCTGCAAAAATAAGAATTAAAAAAACAATCAAAATATAGATTTTGTTAAGTTATACAAGATATCAGATATCTCGCTAAAATGTGGTGGAACAGATTTTTAGATAATTTTATTCCAAGACATTTTGAGCTCAAAATGGAAGATTGCATTAATATTATGCATTAATATTAAATTTCACTATTTTGAGCTCTTATTTTATGGAAGAGTAAAAAAAAATATAAATTATTTTGCTCATAAAACTTTTTTTTTTTTTTATAATTTTTTTCCAGTAACTTTAAAAGGTGTAACTAGGGTTCTAAAGATATTCCTATTCAAGTAATTTTTTTTAATTGCAACCTTGTAAAAGTGCAACGTGATGCCATTTAATGATGCGAAAATAAACTTCTAATCGAACTCTATCATTCAATGGAGAAATTAATGCGACATATTGCAACAGACAGTACGTTAAAATTACGAAAGGACAACAATGACTTTGCCTGTACATTAATGAATGCGCATTGTGTTAAATAAAAAATCTAAACAAAGATTGGAATTTTAAAATTTTTATCTTTTTCAATATAAAATATTTTTTATTCTCATTGTTTAACTTAAAATTACCTTGCTTTGAAGTTAAAATTTGAAGGTTTTTGTTGTAATTGCTACTTAACCTTCAAATAATTTCACTCCAAGCAATTATGTTTTTATTTTATAATCTTTCTAATTAATATATTTAAGAAGCAAAATATTTTCTTAATTTCACAAATCGCAGAGCTAATTTCCACGAAACAAAAACTTAAGGGTCCATCCATATGAAACACTACTTCCTCCATTATTTTAAAAACACAGGAGAACAGTTAAGATACAAGCATTCATTCATTTGGGGCTGATCGTAGCTATTCACACCATTACAATCAAGAAAAGCCACGCATTTTCACATTGTCCCGATTTAAATATAAAGATTCTGAAAGGGAGTTGATTGCAAGATTTTTATTTACGTATTTAAACATCATTCAAAAGGGAGAAATTTAAATATATTTATTTTTTTTCAAGAACATGCCGCCATACATGATGATTCTTTGGAACTTTTAGCGTTTTCTTAAGGACTAAAATGTTTGAAGACGAATAAAATGTTTGAAAAATTTCTGGATGACATTTCATACATTTCGTTATATATTATTAAAGAAAAAATACAAATTAAGAAATTTGTAATCCCGAAATAATATTTGAGTAAAATTAATAAGGATATTCCCAAGATTGAGTATACAGTATATTTTAACGCAGCGTTAAAAGTATTTTGCAGTGTTTCTTTCTGTATAAAGTACAGAATACACATTGTCTGATAAAAATTAAACACTATTTTAGAAGCAAATACAGGGTGTTTGAAAAATAACTTGGGTTTGGATACTTGTCATACGAACATAACTACTAGATTAAACAGAATATAATTTAGTAACCAAATCTAAATTCGATAATATAAAATTTTTATTGTAAAGATAAAGGTATGCAAATTAAAAAAAAACATAAACTGTAAAATTGAAAAGAAAAATTTGGAATTGAAGTCAAAGAATTTAATAATTTTAAATAATACTTTTTTTTACTATAAATTCAAACTTAATAGAAAATGTTTTGAAAAAAAAAAAACATTGAATAAATGTTTCAGAAGGGTTAAATAAATATATTTTTTAATTCCAAAAACATTTTATTCAAGACAATAAATGTCTGAACTATTTGGCGTGTTTTGATTTAATGGGTTTCTATTAACGGAGATTAATGAGGCTACTGTTATTTTCCTGTTACTTTCGGACGTTATTTTTAATTACACTATTTAAAAAAAATACATTTTAATAAGATTCAGACATTATAAATCACTATTTTTCAGAAAAAGGCATTCTGTTTATGATATTTTGTCAAACATGGCTGTCACTAAGAAATATCTGAAATTCTACAATCTAAGCATACCATTAATATGAATTGAAAAATATTTCAAAAACATATAAAAATTTTAAAAAATTAATAATTTGTTACGAACACATATTTATTAAAAATACAGATAAATTTATCAAAAAATACTGTTATTTCATTACGGTTTTAGTAAAAAAGAATTTTAAATTTGCAAAAAATTTTCTGGAAAAATTTGTATTTTAAAATAAACTTTTTCTGCACTGTTAGAAATTTTGGGAGCTTTTCAAAGCATAATATCGTTAAAATTTGCTGCAATTTTAATATGGTGTTAAGAGATTAACAAACCGTAACCATAAAGTTACCGAACATTTTACACGATATTCTGGTATAACTTGAACGGTTCCAATTACCATATTACGGCTGTGGACGATTTGTACCGTATTGTGGTTTAACGTCGAACCGATTTTTTAGAAAGTAACACTATTATAATTTTTATATTATTCAAGATTAAAAATTAAAAGACTTACCTGCATTTAATAATTCATGCAAACTTATATCGAAAATTTTTGTCAAAATAATTTAATAACTTTCAAATAACAGTCTACAAACCATTAAAATATTCTCCTTTAAATGTATTCTACTTTAAAATAAAAAAAAATCCCGTATTCATAAGTTACCTTTCATAAAAACGAGACAAGCTGTTACCTCAAAGAAGGCCCCGATTAAATACTGGTTTCCCTTTTAAGTGACATCCTTTTCCGATAGGCAAGAGCGTTCTATCTTATCAGATCGAATAGTTTTTGATAGATTGCCAGCTACTTTCGACCATTTTGTAATTCCCCCTCTTCAGATTTCATGCTATAGAGCTATCTTCAAAGCTATATAATTTTCGAGTTTAGTAAGAATGTATTGTTTTAAGGTAGTTTGGCTGTTTTTCTAGCGTTTATTACAAAAGTGATAAACAAAGGCCTATTGTGTTTTGAACCATTAACGTTTAGCGTGTAGTTTTGCGAAGTAATAATTTTTAAGTTCCAGTGTTAAAATTTACCTGTTATGCAGATTTGCTAATAAAAAAATAACTTTACATTTAATTTAAAGATAAAAATGTTTTAAAGCAATGTAGAGAGATGTAACAAATTTTGCAATATGAACAAACTTGCCACAATATCTTTAACACGTTAAAGGCCACGCTAATCTTGCATGGCTTGCCAGTCTGGTCAAACGGTAAATGACTACAAACTAAATTTTCAAATATTAGACAGATTTTGCTAGTTTTTTAAAAGGTTTAGCATGGCATATCTGAAAAAAGTGGTGAATTATATAAGCCTACGAATTGTTTAGAAATAGTGGTGGATAAAAATCTACTAAATTAAATTTATTAAACCAAGAATCACAATTAATAAGCTACCACTTGAAAATATTTATTCCCTGTCCGGAGCAAGTTGGCATCCCTGTGTATATAAATAAAACTATTTTTGTGCGTTCTATATTGCAATAATTTCTTCAAACCATTTTAGTAACGATAATAATATTAAAAAAAATTTAAAATTTACTCGAATTATACGTTTCTAATAATCTTGGCTTCGCAAGTCACCGGTGACCCCCGTGGCGCTACGGACAAACTCAGCGCCGGTCACTGGTGACCCCCATGGCATTCAACGTGTTAAAAATGAGTCTTTTTCCCTAATTGGTACTGATTATTTTGTTTTAATCACGTTAAAGTCAAATATTAGAAGAAAGAAAACTTCCACGATTTTATTTATTGCAGAATTTGTCCTTTTGACGCAATTAGGACAGCCGTTTCCCTTTTTATATATTTTTTTCTGACGCACTAATTACAAAAAAAATATATTTTGGTAATTTTTTAATTTTAAAAAACAGTCTAACGATTACTAAAAAAATCTGTTAGATTATCGAGATTATATTTACACTAAAATATAAAATCCAAAAAAAGTAATTCGAAGAAAACCTTAATTTATAACTAAAAATGTATTTTTAGAAATTTATAAGTAATTGATTTTGTAAATTAAAGAAATTTCAATGATTGATAACTGTTTCTTTTAAATTTGTTCTTTAAAGGCCACACCACGAGTAAGCTGAAACCAATTGTAGTTTTATATGAACACTTGAATCATCCATAAGTCGTGGTAAGCAAATTTACTAAACCAGGATAAATACACTGAACCAATCTAGACAAGATTTGTCTACAAATCGGAGCAAGTTGGCATCGCTGAAATTATCCACACTATTTTGCATAAACATCTTGATTGTATTTTAACAAACAGTTGTTAGCATTTAAAATCAATTCAACATGAGATTTAATTTCAATTAACAAAGCATTAAGATGAATTCTCAAAATTTTATTATTAAAACATCTTATTTAACCCTTTGATGTGGATGGGACACATGTGTCCGTTTTTTATATATATATTTCCACTCTCTAATTACAAGTAGAAATATATTTTGGTATTTATTAAATATAAAAAACAGTCAAATAGCTACTAAAAATAATCGGTTAGATTATCGGAATTATATTGAATTATATAAGACCACGAGGGATAAAAAAAGATAGATAAGTGTAACTAAGTTATGGCGAGCCATAAATCACCGCTTGTTGCTTTAGGACCTTGTTTATGAATTTCTAAATGCTGTTGGAAGCTATTGTATACCATTACTTTTGCATATTAGTGTCGAAGACTGATTGTAAGAACCGGCGCTTTTCAAATGTCGCAGACATTTTGCAATACGTCGGGCTAACTAGAAAAATCTTCAATGTTTGTAAATCTGCCAAATATTTTTCATTCTGCCAAATATTCTTATTACAACCAATCTATAAGCCTTAAATCTAATTAGAAAACATTCAAAGAATTACTTAGATTGAATTCGTTTTGACCTATTGAAATAAAGCTTTGAAGAAACTATTTGAAATAGCATTTCTTTAATATATTGCAAACTGCCAGAAACAAATCAGGATGATTGAGTAATGAATGGTATATTTAATAATTAGTCTAAAAATAAAGTTTCAGATTAAAGAGTTTTTAAAATGTCTAATTGATTAGCGAATTCTGGAAACTTGTACAACTAGGAATATTGTTCGCAAAGTACCGGATTATTTGCCAAAATTAAATTTTGACATAAATACTTGAATAAATATGCTTGTGCAAGTAACATATATGATGTTGCCACTTGATTAGAGCTTTAGATGTCTTAACATGGACATCACATATCAAATTTATAATTTAAAATTGTCTTAAACTAACCAAAAGCGTCAAGTTGATCATAAGTATATTAAAGTGTCTAATACAAGAATTCTTCATGTAAAAAAATAATTACCTATTTACTCATATATTTAATCTTAATTCAATATTCGTTGAAATCTATTTTGATATAAGATTATATTGGAACATTTTAAGATATATAATTAAAACTTTTTACTTTCAAAATATATATATTTTATATTCATTTCCTTTTTTATGCATTTCAAAGAAAAGATCCTCAATTAAAAATTGAAGATTAGTTAGTATTATTAATCTGTAATATTCGATTGGTGGCTACACGTATATTTTTAATTTTATTTTTTACCAGTTGAAATTTTTAGTCTTCTTAACAGTAAATAGTTAACATTATAAACAATAAAGAATATGATAGTATTAAACCAACAATTTTTAATAAAATTGTTTTATTGTACATATTTTAAAGACACGAATCCGTATTTAATGCAGTTTTAAGCTATAAGCAGTTAGTTATGTATTACAGTTTATTGCTAATTTTTCAATATTTTTATATTTCTTAAATGAATATTCGAAAACATTCAAATATGGACAGAAAAGTCATGAATTGTTGTCAAGAAACTACTTTTAAATATCCATAGTTCAAATATATTTGCTAAAATATTTTGTTATCAATCAGACTTAATATAAACAAAAACACTGGGCTTAAAATATTAGTGGAAAAATCAGCAAACATATCTTTTCTTGTCATATAATTTTAAACAATACAAATCTTTACTGTTATCATATTGAAAGTATGCATCAAATAACATTTAATTACTACATTAATTAATATTTGATTTGACATTTTAAATAACCTATTTCGAAAACAAACGACGTTGATTCAGATAGGTTTTTTAAAATGAGATTATCTAATAGTTTCGAATTCGCGATGTGTAACAATAGTCTAAATGATAGAAATAAATAATTGATCAGGAAAAATCACTCACCTTTTTAACGCTTACATTATTTGGGTATTCGGCATCAAATTCTAAAAATTTCAGTTTTACATCATAGGATTTTACTGTTCGAAACATTTTCTTTAAAAGGAAAAAAAATGCAATTCCAAAAAAAAATCTAATTCTATTTCCTTGATACAGATATATTTTACGTGACCCAAATAGCGAACTGTTCAATCACAATATTGGAAATGGTGACGTAAAAATGTATTTTTTATTATTTTTCAACTCTAAGCATAGCTATGCTTTTTTCGTAAAGTAGAATCACATGGAAATTCTGTTCGGGTGCAAAGCTGTAAACACTGGTTTTAAAAAAAATACCTTTTAAATTAGTGATTGGATGATGTTTAGAAAGTAGGACCAATGTTGCTATACCAAACTTTTCAGCTTAAACCTCAATGAGTAAAGAACTTTTTCACATGCTTGTCCCACGGTTTCCAGTAGATCACTGAAGACAAGCATCACTGGTTTCGGTCAGTGAGCTGGTGGGTTATCACATTGATTAGCCTGTGGAAGGACCGAAGGTGCACGGTATCGGTTCTCATTATTATGTGCTAGCATAAAGTGCTCGATTTCGCGTGCTGGACATCGGGTTATCAAAGCAGAGGAGCCATCTCCTTTGCAGAGGGTCAAAATGACATGTCTTCAATTCATCCTCTGGTATGTTTTCCAGACCGTCGCCAATTGTGCAACTCTAGTGCGACGTAGAGGAAGTAGAAGGAATTCACATACATATACGGACTTGAGTGCTCAATATAAATAATGCTCAATACAAAACGAGAGAAAGTTGGAGGGGAGCACTACAGAGATACATCAAGAGTCATGGCAGGATTCGAACCCGCTACCTATACCCACTCTTTATTTATTTATTCATGTAATACTAGTATGCGTGCTCAATACAAAGAACGGCTCATAAATTCCTGTCAAATAAAAGAAACGACAGCACAAATGATAGAAGGACAGCACACAGATATATCCAGTGTTACGATGATTTTCGAACCAGTTACCTCAACGAGTCAAAGTGTTAGACAAAAAATCGATAGCCCATGGACATATTGGCTCCACACCCACTCTTGTTTTTTTCTGTAGCGTAGGATAGCGCGTTCGAATACCGTCTGTCGTAATGCTAGACGTATCTTTGTGATTGTTTATTTAAAACTTGTGCTTTATCCTCTTCACAACTTGACAAGGGCATACAAGTCGCATCTGTAATGAACACGCAAGTCTGTATTTATAGGTGTAACAACAAATAAAATAGATCGATTGAAGCATTGTACGCTATTCAGATGGAACTGATGTGGTGTTTTAGTGATTACATTATTGATTTAAGGAACGTTTACATCTTAGATTGAGACTTATACTTTCCTCAAAACTAGAAAGCTTGTTTAGTATAAGTTTTCTGTTCTCTGGAAAAACTGCCGAACAAACGTTTATAATTATCAAAATATTATTATTATTTCTAATTAAAAGTACTGGAATCTAGCTTAAAAGCATGAATGCTTCTTCATAACTATAGTTAAGTTGGATCGGTCAGACTTAGTCAGTCAGGGAGGCCCCTTAATTAACAATTGAATTTGAAAAATATTAACATCCAAGTATCTGCTATTTTTCCTCGTAAACAGTTTTGCCTGATAAATATTCGTTTTTCCTGAACTCAAAAAAGTAGTTGTTGTAGTAATTGTCATTCATTTACGTTGCACTAGAGCTGCGCAATGGGGTATTGGCGACGGTGTGGGAAACATCCCTGAGGATGATCCGAAGACATGCCATCACAATTTGGATCCTCTGCAGAGGGGATGGCACCCCCGCTTCGGTATCCCAAAGACCTGCACGGGAAGTCGAGCACTTTACGGTAAAACAATTTAACGAGGACCAATACCGAACACCCTCGGCCCCTACGCAGACAGATCCAAGTGGTCACCCACCCGCACACTGACCACAGCCAGAGATGCTTGACTTCATTGATCTGCTGGGAACCGTGTCTTAACGATCAGTCCAGTGCGGGACTGAACTCAAAAAAATACGGATTGTTAGGGCTGCCGGGTTGAAGAGAAACTGTAGTACAAAAACTATAGAAAACCATATTTCTTTCACAATCATATACGTCAGCGAAAACAAGAGAATATCATACAAATATTCAGGATAGAATCAGCTTCATATAGTTGAGCACATGACTGGAGTATTAACGTTCCATCAAAAACTATCGAACACAAAGGCAGTTAGATTAATTTTGAATATAATTGCGGCTAATCACCATAATTAGTGGTCAATGAGCCGGAGGGTGAGCACTTTGATCAGACTGTGAAGGGACCGCGGGTGTGCGGTATCGGTTCTCGTTAAACTGCTCTCCATAAAGTGCTTAACTTCGTCCGCAGATCGTCGGGCTACCAAAGAAGGGGATTCAATCCTTCTGCGGAGGGAAAAAAATTGTGATGGCATGTCTTCGGACCATCATGAGGGATGTTTCCAAGACCATCGCCGTCAATAGTTCTTTATGCAGCTCTAGTGCGACAAAAATAAACTACAACTAATACAACATTTCCTCTTTCATATTCTATTCATTCCGAAATCCTACGATTTATTTTAAATTATTACCCATTTTGAAATTAATGAATGCGATGTCTAAAAATAATATTACTTTAAATTCCTGGTATGGAATACTTAAAGTTTTAACAGTATGAATACAAAAATTTGATATTACTAAATACTTCTTATCATTAATTTACGTAGTTTGGTCTTAAATTTTGATATTTTTTCCAAAGATTGGATAAAAACAAATAGATTGGAGTCAAATTATATACTTTTACAATCACTTAGAGTTTGGTAATTATATAACAATTAATAAGATTTCATAATGTCTATCTAAAAAAATAGAGTTTCTATCATTATCTTGAAATTCCCGCTGTAGATCTCAATAACTGTATGCATTTACATTACGTTTTTATTTTTTTTAAAAATCATCGTAACTTGAATAAATTATTTAATAGAGAATCGTATTTCAAATATTTTAACACATTTAAGTTTGTTTTTAATTTAATGATTAGATAACTAGATAAAAATCAGTTTTGTTTTTTGATTTTGTAATTATAATGACATATCTTTTAAATTAGGAGAGAGTAAAATTATTTTTAAATAAAAATGTTAGGCTTTATGAATTCAAAAAATATGAAGGTTAAATAAACAAAAAGAAAATAAAAGTTAAAAAAATAAAAGAAGTGTGTAAAATTATTATAATTATTTTTAATTTTTTTTTTTTTTTTTTTTGCAGTTTAAAAAAAAAATTTCATTTAAAAAAATAATTTTAGAAACTACTTAAAAAAATCGAATTATAAATTCTTTAAAATTTCACCGTCATCTCATAGCATGAAAAAGGAATAAGTAAAACCGATGAACTCATCTGTCTTATTACTTAAATGAGCCGTTTCTCTTTCAATTTATATAATGATATAGGCCAATTTAGAGCTTTAAATTCAGTAAGTTCTGTGGGATCTTATTAAAATACGTCTATATCAAGATTAATGTTTATGAGATAGCATTTTAAAAGAACAGAAGAGTTTTCCCCATTTATTAAAATCATTATTATTTCCTTCTCATTTTAAATAATAGGTTAAATAAATATAAAATATCTAATAAATAAGAGGAAATATCTTTACCTTAAATTATTCCTCACTACAATGAAACATTACTAATGCCACAGTCGCAATATTGCAGGATTAATTATATGCATACTAAATAAGAGAGGCATTTCGAATAGGTCTGACAATTGTAAATTTGTATAATTCTTTTTAGTTTGGTTTAAAAATTCGTTGCGAATTGAGCTAAAATATGAACTTGACTATCATGTTTAATTCAATTTTCAGGAATCGTAGGTTATTTTTGACCAAAGGAAAACAATTATCTTATTAATATATATATTATCTTTTTCTCATAACTCCTGCATGTATTTAAAACCTTTTAAAAAATCTGGTAAAGGAATGTATGTGTGGCTTACAAGGTGTGCAGTAAAATTTTATTATGAGTTGTAAATTTTTGGATAATATTCTAATTTCTAACAATAAAATGTTCTGAAATGCGGTATTTTTAAAAATAAATCAACAATGGTAACATTTGGCAATTTTTTCATTAAAAGTAATTAGCATCAGTAAGGCAAAAAAAATTACATTGACATCTCATTTAGTTACTCTACTATAAAATATATATTCGAACTTACTGGAATTAAAATTTGAATGTTCCGTCTACACTGTTAAAAATTCCAAGTCATGTTGCACCAAAAATTGGTATTCATTTGTTGGCTACATAAAAAGGAGCTCAATTTTACCATATTTTGATGTTTTCACTAGCTCCAAACAACAGTAGAAAGTTGCACCAAAAAAAAGTGGGGTTTTTTTGAGAAACAAAACACCTATTTTCCTTTTATTTTCTTTTACAAAAGCAGAGGAAGGTTGCACCATTATTAGGTATTTTTAAAGCGCTCAAATGCAGGCCAAGTTGTTGCTGTTTATCGTAATAAAACTATTTACCGTAAATACGCTATTTTATGACATACATCTAACCATTTTATCCCCCCCCCCCAACCAAATTTAAAAAGGGAGCATAAAAGAAATGAAATTTAATTAATGAAAATAAAACATTTACCTATCTAAATAAGTTGGTACTTGAAACAACATGCATTAGTCGTCCCGATACACCGAGATCGAGTTGTAAAAAAAACATGGCGTGGTAAACAAATATTGTTCAGTTTACAGTAAACGTATGTTTTGCGTCTTTTAACTAATTTTGGTGCAGTCAGTTGCACCATGGAAGTATTTCATGATTATACTTCACAATTTATGGTGTAACTTAAATAAAATGATCTTTCATTTCACTAAACTTTGGAATAATTAGAAACTTTGCACCAAATACCGGTTAAAGATTTACCGAGTTTTTTTACAGTGTAGTAGTTAACTATTATTATCTCTATGTCAATCTTTTGCTCATTTTTTTTCTATTTAAGGTTTTAGTAGTTATAGACTCTCTCTAATATCCAAAATTTTTTTTCTGAACTTTATTATTTCATTGACTTTACTTTCGTCCTCAAAAAGTGTTTATTTTTATTTTATTTTATTAATTGCAAGTTCTTCTTTTCTTTACAATTTATCATTGACAATTTTAAGTTACACCATAAATTGTGAAGTATGATCGAGAATTATTCTCACGATGGAATTGGCTGCACCAAAATTTGGTAAAATACACAAAACTTTGACGGTGACTGTTAACTAAGCGATATTTGTTTACGACGCTATGTTTTCTTTACAACTCGGCCTCGGTGTATCAGGACGACTAATGCATGTTGTTTCGAGTTTCTACTTCATTAGTTAGGTAAATGACTGATTTACATGAATTAAAGTTTATTTCTTTTATGTATTTTTTTTTAAGTTTGTTTGGCGGTGTAAAAGAGTTGAGGTATGTCATAAAATAACTTATTGCATTAAATAGTTTTGTTACGGCAAATAGCTATACCTTGGCCTGCATTTGAGCGCTTTAAAAATACCTAATATTGGTGCAACCTTTTTTTTTTTTTTTTTACATAAAACACATACCGTTATAAAAGGGAAAAAAAGAAAGAATGAAAATAGGTGTTTTGTTTCTCAAAAACATCTACATTTGGTGATATCTTCTACTGATATTTGAAGCTAGTAAAAATACCAAAATATGGTGAAATTGAACTCCATTTTATGTAGCCAGCAAATGAATACTAATTTTTGGTAGAACGTGGCTCGGAATTTTTAACGAAATAAAGGATATTTTGGAAAATTCTCGTGTCAAAAATGAATCCAGAAGAGCCTTAAAAAACTAAAAAATATTCACAAAATGCTGAAAGTCAAGAAAATGGCCGAAAAAAACCGAATAATAACATTTACTTCAAGTAATTTAATTTAAGAGTTCAACTAAATTCATTAAACAATTCTAGATCAGATTTATTATTTTTCATCTCTTAATAATTATTCCATATTATTTAATGGAATACAATTGTTGCCTTTAACAATTCTTTGCAATTTTTAACAATTCTGTATAGGTTTTAAAAACGTTCTAATTCCCATTGGTCAAACCTCTCTAACAATGGGTCAAACCATCCTCTAATACGGTCATCGAGTGCTTCTTAATGGTCGTAGAAGGCGAAATCCAATCCCTTTTCTTGATATTTCTTCTATCATGCAGCATCAACCATCTATTTTTTTTTTAAAATTCTAATAATTTTATTAACCACATAACCTTTAAAGTATGCCACTTTTTCCAAATGTTTGGAAACTTTTTTTTATAGCTTCTCTATTTCGCAACATCTAGTGTTTTCACAAAGGACCTTTTATTTTACCTCTATTTAATTGTTTAATTTCTAACCCTCTTACTTAACCTTTTTTTTCTTCCTTTTTGTAGCTTGTTTGTAATTTCCTTTGGCCTCTCAGTGTTTCCCTCGATATTTCGGCACTGAAGAAAATACAACAACAGAACATAAAATAGAGTATGTCTGTTAATAGTACATCATCCGGGCTCTTTTCAAGTTGTTTAGATTTATTATATAGCACAAAACTGGCAATGCACAGTCATTTCTTATTTACAGGACAAATGATAACATGAAATCAAACTTATAAGCAGGAAGATTTAACCCACATGGAAAGTAACAAATTTACTTTTTTACATTATCTATAAGAAATTATTTTCCAATTTATAAATACTTGTCAATCATTTTTATCCTTAACAAAAGTCTTAAATTAAATAAACCACATGAGAATAAACAAATGAAATGAGATGTGAAGACAATTAATTATTGATAATTTCTTTCCCAGTTGTATTTGTTTATAACAGGCTGAGTGATTCGAAAATAATTAATAAAGGTCAAATGTTCGTATTTTGATGTGACAGATAATTTTTAATTATATTTTTATAACAATTTCTTAAATAAAAACTCTTATCCATTTGAATGTTTACATAAAGGGGTCACAGTATCCAAAAAATGACCAAAATATCGGAAAAAAAATTATTGCTAATAATAAAATTTCAAACTATTTAAAATGCACTGAAAAAAATCATCTCTATATATACATTTTTAACAAAGTTATCAATGATGTCAGATTGCCCTTATACAGAAACTTGCTCAGCAGACAGACTTTAAAGTGCTTTTTCTCATAAATGATAATTTTGGGTTTTAATCTTAATTAAATCCCTAAGGAATTTTTCTATTTAAGATAAAGCGTTGAAATAATTTTTTTTATCTTAAGTATAATACACTTACTTAAACTGTGCATGGGATAAGCATTTTATGAGGTATTGCAATTTTTACAGCATGTTTATATATACCTAACAGGAATTTGTAACCTTTTTTTTCTCATTTTTTATAAAATAATCTATAAAAAATATTCTAATTGATATATCAACAAATCATTGTACAAAATTTTTAAAAGGAATATTGTAAGCACTAAAGAAAAAAAATCTGAAAATATGTTAAAATAAAAAAGCCATAAGGATTCAAAAAATTTAAATTTTTTCAATAATTTGTAAAAATTTTTAAAAATTTTACAGTTTAATTTTTTTTTTTTGAAGTTAAATTATTGATTATAAGTTAAATGAGCATGTAAAGCATCCATAAAATGAATGATTATAACTATATTTAAAAAAAAAAATTGCAAGGGTACTGTGACCCCTAAAGTGTAACGTTGAATTTAGAAACTGTACAGAATATGCCAAAAATTAAAATATAATTCTACAATACGTTCAACTCTACTTGGAGTGACTCAAGGATGGGTAGCAAGAGACTCTAGATCAATACTTATTTCGATTCCCTCTAACTATAACATTAACATAGATTGTTCCTTGCAATAGATGAAGCATGGGAAATTTTTCGGGTTTCCTTCTGGTGTATCTTTTAAAATAATAAAAATATATAAACTTTTAAAAATAATGTCCAGCTTGGTATGGTTTCTAAGGACTTTTCTAAAAGTTTTGATTCTATTGATTTTAGCAAGTTGTGAAATAAATTAGTTGAACTTGGTTTCCATGAAAATATCATTAAATGGTTGTTTTCTCATTTATGTAACAGATTTTCATATGTATATTTCAGAAATGCTATTTCTCGTAAATTTACTTATTCTTTTATAATGCCACTGGGCTCAAATTTATGGCGTTTGCTCTTCATTTTATTTAGAAATAATCACCTAATTTTATTTAAAAACTAGTTTTGAAAAATTCTGAATTTCTATTTCTTGCAGATGATTTGAAAGTTTCGCAGTTTACAATTGCATTTTAGGATACAATTAATTTGCAACAAGACCAAGATAGCTTATTTAATTGGTGAAATATTAACCGTTTAGATGAAACTTTAATATTCTAAATCATAATCTGAAACTTTAATATTCTAAATCATAATCTGAAACTTTAATATTCTAAATCATAATCTGAAACTTTAATATTCTAAATCATAATCTGAAAGTTTAATATTCTAATATAAAATTATCAATATTACTTCAAATTATTCGAATACTATTAGAAATCCAATATTTAATTTTAATTTTAACTTTTCTGATCACATAAATAACAATGGAGAACAATTTTGTTTAGTTTTTTGTTACTTGTGATTTTTACAACAGAAACGTTTGTATCGCTGGCTTCCGGTTCAAAATAGGCTCGACTGCTCAACGACGGTAATAATATAATATAATAATAACACAAAATCAACATGAAATTAAAATATTTCAGAAAAATAAAAGTGCAAGTTCAAAGGCACACGAACAACATGTCCATAATAGAAAGAGCCCCTAGCAGCGTACGATGATATTTTCGGTCATGGTTTCCTAGGTAATTCTTAATCCTTATGCTGTGCCCTTATTACCCATGACGTTTTTCGCAACATTTACGGGACACCTTGTATATAAAACAAGAATTTCTGACTCTAGAGGCTCACGATCACACAAACGTGATCTCAATACGGTAGTCGCGTATACAGTAGTCGTATTATTACGGTAGTCGTATTAGTACGGTAGTCGTATTAGTACGTAGTCGTATTAGTACGGTAGTCGTATTAGCTCTCTTTATTTAGTGACTATAAAACTGGAAATTTCTGTCCTAAGGTAGCGCTTCTTTCGCTATTCGCCGGTCGTGAAGGGTTAAAAATTAATTTGGCGGAATGCGTAAATTATGAAATTAATATTAGGAGGTGCAAACTATTGACTGTTACTGAACTAGTAGTGCCATATTTTCCAGATTGTGGCTAAACCCTCTATGTTAAGAGACTCGAAATCTAATTCGTCAAAGAAAACTGTATGTTCAATCAGATAAAGTACGTTTTTCAGTCGGAATTAAAAATATAGTCTGCATTAATAACATTTAAGATGAGGCCCTTAAAATTAAGAAAATTACAATGACAAATATCCGCTTGGTTACGCACTTTTACCGTCAAAATTTTAATGAAAATTTTTATTTTTCAGTAGATTTATTTATCTTTTATGAGTTTCGGGTGTTAATCTGTATTCTAATTTTTTCAGTGGTATAATGAAAAATACTTCTAGGATTTCATTACTTATACATTTTTTTTTAAATATTTTATCCGTAAAAAAAAATCTAATATTTCGTATAATACTCAAAATTAATACTTTTATAAAATTTATTCAATTTTCTTTTCTTAAGCACACAGTTTCATTTTTTACTCTATCAAAAGAGTTCGAATTGATAAGTTTTCATTAAAACATTTTAGATCAATGTTTAAAATCTTCGACACTTGTTAGTCTGGCTGGTAGGGCATTGAACCCATGTCCAATAGGTCGTGAGTTCTATCTCCCCCGGCTAAAAATTCCTTGTGTAGCGAATGGTGACTGGTGCATGTTACATCTGTCAGGTCACAAAGTCCTTCATGCTCCCATAGCAAATCATATGTCTCTGGTGGTACTAAATGGGATTGATCGTTCACTGGCTAAGGGGTCATAGTACCCTTAAAACAAATTTTTTAATTTTATTTTATTTAATTTTTTTTAATTTTTTAATTTTTAAATTTTTTAAGGAATAAAAGTTTTAATCCTTAAGGCTTTTTTTTTTTTTTAACGTATTTTCAAAAAAAAATTTTTTTCTTAGTGCTTACAATATTCATTTTAACAATTTTGTACATTCATTTGTTGATATATCAATAAGAATATTTTTTATCGATTATTTTGTAAAAAAGAAGAAGAAAAAAAGGTTAAAAATTCTTGTTAGGTATATATATAACGTGCTGTAAAAATTGTAATACCTCATAAAATGTTTATTCCATGCACATTTTAAATAAGTGTATTATACTTAAGATAAAAAAAGGTTTACTTCAAAGCTTTAACATAAATAGAAAAAATTTCTTAGCGATTTAATTAAGATTAAAACACAAAATTATCATCTATGAGAAAAAGCACTTTAAAATCTGTCTGCTGAGCACGTTTCTGCATTAGGGCAATTTAAAATCATTCATAACTTCTTTAAAAATGTAGATAGAGAGATGATGTTTTTTTCAGTACATTTGAAATAGTTTGAAGTTTTATTATAAGCAATAAAAAAATTTCGGTACTTTGGTCATTTTTTTCGTACCCCTTAAGGTCAAAATTACGATCTGTGGATGAATGATATTGGATATAGGAATGGGTCTACCCTATAAAACGGGACTTGAGGTATGTGTGTGGTAGACGTCGAATTCTCGGTCATAAATGGTGACACTGAAAGGCAAGAAGAAGCTCAATTTCTTTGTTTTAGTGCATACGACAACAACAACAATCTCTTTGCGAAGAAGTGACTAGGTTTTAAAACGAGCAAATATTTAAAATATTATTTTAAAAGTTACTAAAATCTTGGCGAGATTTCTCGAGAGAAAATGATAAAAATAATGAATAATTCCCAATTTTATTTTCAAATTTTTATGAGCTTAACGATACAGTGCTGGAGTAACGTTTGAAGTTTTAAAATAAAATAATTTAAAAAAAAGTTTTTAAAAAAACAATTCTAGTATGGTTTTGTACAAAAAGTAAAAGAAATAGGTATAATTTATCAGTGGAGTTGAAATAATTACAATTAATCTTCCAGATATTCATTTCATATAAAGTTTTGCTTAAAATGTGTTGCGAGAATTAATTACAATTTTTTTAATGAAACTAGATGAAAAGTTGTTTTGTTAAAAAAGGAAAAAGTCATTTTGTTAAAAATATTATAAAAAATTATTGCAACACATTTTAAAATAAACTTTGAATAAAATGTACAAATTATCTGAAAAATTTAATTAAGACCATATCAGCTTCGATTCATAAAGTTACACCCAATATTTTTTTCCTTTCTTTTTTGTGAAGAATCACAGAAAGCTTTTTTTTTTTTTTTTTTTTTTTTCTTTCTTTTTTTTTTAAGTATTATAATTTCATCCTTTCTCGTCCTAGGTTTCGTTAAGTCTTTAAAAAAAAGTTTTCTTGAAAAATCAAATTTCAAGTTTCATATTAAACTTTTTTGCACTTTAAAAGTAACGTACTCGCACCAAATCATGATTCAATG